>WBMY01018023.1:267351-486434 GCA_013397315.1 Donacobius atricapilla | reverse complement strand
AAGAATCAGCTCTTAAAACTTATTAGCTCATGACTCATCTCTCTGAAAGGAGCTAATACCTTAATTTCATATTTCTCTGCTCAAATGGAGGAGACCAAAGCATAAACTGAAATGAAACTTTACACTAATGGCTTCTTAATTACACCCATCTGAAAGCAATTACCTGAGGTTTAACAGATACAAAGTTAGGGTTGACACGGTCAGCAGAAGGGAATGGTGCAGCAGTGTCTGGGAAGAGATGGGCTGTGGGCAAGTGGAACTGGAAGATCCCATGGCCAGGCTGCCTCTGCTTCCTCCTGCTCTCCTGCCCCTGCTGCTGCAGCCCGGCCCGGCAGTTGTGCAACCTCCCTCTGAGGGTGTGTGCAGCACCAGGCAGGCACCCTCTGTGAGGGATGCTCCTCAGGAACGCACTGCCTTTTGCAGTACTGTACTGGGATAAAAATTTGTATCATAAAACTCCAGCGTGGAGGACTTGGCAAATGCGGTACCAGTAATATTTGCCTCAGGAAACCACATCTGCATCCCAGCTCCTGTCTGGAAATGCTTCTTCCTTCCACCTCTCCACCTGCAAGAGGAGAACCATTCCTACCAGTCCCAGGGTGCTTTTAAAGAATTGCTTAATACTTATTGAAGGTTTTGAAAATTATTCACACTAAGTTACCATAGGAGACCAAGGTGGTGCCACTGCTGTTATTATAAGTACTATTATTACTACTACTGTGAGTAGATTGCAGCGATGTTTTGCTCACCGTTTAATGATTTAGCACTAATAAAGGGACTTCAGCAAAGCAGAGGAGTCCAGGCCACCACAGCAGTGTGGGTTGCCTGTACAATATCTGGGAGGAATTAGCTTCCAGGAGTGGGATTGAGAACAGGCAGTACATGGTGCTGGGAGCCACGTGAGCTGGAAGTTGTGGAGGTGGATTTGAATCCCAGTTCTCTCCAGAGCTTTACGCCGAGCTGCAAGGAAACAGCTCCCTCCAGCCTCAAAAAAGATCTTGCACCGGTTGGTGGCTTTGTGAGGAAAAACAAATTTGGGGGGGGAATAGCCACAGATTGAAGGACTCCTCAAGCCTGCCCAGCCCCACCTCGTTTTGTGGAGCCTTGCACCGTATCGCACCACTGAAGGAGATAACACAATTATTGGCTAATTAGAGTCATCAGAAAGCGTTCTGCAATGGCAGGCGTTTAATTGACTTCCCCATTAACAGATAATGATCAGGCTCTGCCTCCTGCCAGGACGACCCCCACTCCTCTTCCCCCCTGAGACAAGCGGTTGACCTGAAAATGAAACAGCACAGCTGTCCTGAGTTCATCCACGGCTAACACCCTCCAGTTCGGCCGGGAAAACACAGACTGAGAGAAGGAAAAGAGAAGGAAAAGGGAAGGAAAAGAGAAGGTTCCTCTCTGCCTGCCCAGGCCAGGCTCTGACAGAGCAGGGCTGGCACAGCAGTAGAGAAGTTGCACAGCCCCATCCTTCCCCTGCCAGCTCAAAGCTCTCCCCGGCGCCAGCCCAGGATCCTGCTTGCTTTCCTTCCCCCCGGTCTGTTGAGTAAAGTAGTTTAGAGAACACAAATTCAATTTCACAGCTTCTTTCAGGGTGCCAAACACCTGGTGTTTCCTTGCCCTGGAACTAAAGCTGAACATTCCCATCATATTTCACAAGACACAACTGGGCTGAACACTCTTGTTTTGGAAGAAAAGGGTTGAATTCTCTTTTTGAGTTTGTTTCTCTGTACTCAGGTGTGATTTGCTGGCCTCATCCAGTCCACTGGATTCCCTTCTGCTGGAAATTTGAAAAAACACGCAGCGTGGTGCCTTGGTATACTGGGATCTTCTCGTGAGAAACATTTAACCCACATGCTGAGCTCTCATTTGGGCACTGAGCACTTGGGGAAAAGGCAGACGCTCCTGTGTCTAGGCATAAATCCTCACCGGGGTTTTAAATGCCCTCGTGATCCATCAAATAAATAAGTTTTTCCAGAGATAGCAGCAGCAAGAAAGGCAAGTTTCCTTTTTGCCCTATAGCCTGGTAACCCGGATTCCACACCAGGGACTCAGAAAGACCCCGGTTCCTCTTGGCTTTGGAGCAGTGCTGGGGCAGGAGGCAGCAGGTTCATCACATAAATGGCAGCAGACAGAGCTGGGAACTGCTGAACTCCTGCACAGGTCAAGAACAGTACCAGTTTCAGACTCTATTCCCTGCCAGCTTCACCAGTTGAGTTGCAATTTCATTACTCCTTCCTACTGCATAAAATGTGCTTGAAACTCTATTTTATGAAAAAGCTGTTTGGGAAGGACTGACAGAGAAAAAGAAACTTGGTTTCTGTAGTGACTAATTTAAACCGAATTTCTGCTAGGTGTGTGGTGCCATCTTGAAGAGTCCAGGGCTTTCTACACCTGCAGTTTTCCTTTGCTGTGGGGAAGATGTGCCGTCCTCACTGGGTTTGAAACCACTGACAACCTGAAGGTGAGGATTTACTGAGATGCAACAGCTGGGATGGTCGTGCGTGGGATGAAGGGATGGAAATCAGTGCTGAAACCCGCAGAGCCCGATCTGGGCTCTCTGGAGGCCAGGCCATGATCGCTTCTGGGAAAGGAGCAAGCAGCTCCTGGTGCACTGATTCCCGTTCCTTTCAGAAATTTACCTGAACTCAATTCAGAGGGCTGCAAATGCAGATTTGAGGCTCGAGCTAGGCGCTTTGGTGGGCCGGTGCTGGTTGTTGTGCATTCCAGGAGTGAGCCTGTCCCCAGGAGCAGGCAGGAGGGAGGCGATGCGGGCAGCGCTCCAAACCAGCACCAACCAGGGCCTCGGGACGTGCTCACACTGCACAATTCATGCCCCTGAAAATCAGGGGTGTTGGGGCTGCGCTGACCACAGCACATCACAGGAACACAAAAAGACGGTGTTGGCAAAGAAACCCAGAGGTCTGTCATGAAAAAAATATGCAGAAGTCTACATTTCTACTGTGTTCACTGCCTGCTGTGTACACTGGGTTTTTTTTTTCTTGTTGAGAGCTCAGTCACAACCCATCCAACACACGCAGGCGGCCTGGCTGCTCCCTGACAGCCTTGCACAAACACCCAGTGGTGGGCAGGGCAAGAACATGAAGGATTGCCATGATCTGATTTTTAATTCTTTTTTCCAGGCAAGTGGATCAAGATAGAAATCACCCCAAACTCTGTCTCTCCTAAGTGCAGGTCAGCACATATGCGACCAATGAAAGCAAAAAGGCCCAGTTAAGCACTAAAGAAAAAGGGAAGCACTGACCAAAATGCATTTCTCTGGCAAATTATTTTCTTGTCTAGACTGGTTGTCAGATGTTGTTTTGTTGTTCTGTATGCCCGGAGGCCAGACCGAAGCTGGGATCCCCATGTACAGGCAGCTTTGTTTAATGAGAGACAATCCTTGCCCCCAGGGAGCTGTAATCAGAATAGGCAGGACAAACAAATGAAATAAAGTCGCCGTCTTCATCCTGTGAGCGCCGATGGAAACAGGACCCCAAAGAGATTAAGTGGTTTGCCTGAGGCCACCCAGAAAACCTGTGGCAATGCCAAGCTAAAAAAAAAAAAACAACAAAAAACCCCACACACAGTCTCAGAATCATAATACCAGTCTTTGAGACAAATCCGGCTATGTCTCCCTATTTCCATGAGAATCCAAGGAGATCCCACTTCAGGCACTGCTGTTGTTCTACAGCTGAATTTCTCCTGGAAAAATCCAGCTTCTCCTTCCTTACTGGACCTACAGATGCTTTATTGCCTCCCTGGAGTGGGCTGGGAGGAGACGACGGAGAGGGGCGGAGGGAGGAAGAGTCGCCAGCCTTTCTGATGCTGGAATGTAAATAGTGCTTTGCAAAAGAGCTATTTATCAGTGAAATTACAGAATCCGTTTGAAGATTCCCCTGGAGGACGTGCTAAAAAGATGGCTTGTATGGAACTTAACGAGAGGTTTCCTGCAACACGCCCGGGCTCCGTGTAGGCAGGAGCACTTTGCTGGGAATTAAATCCGCGCTGGAAATGTTAATAAATGCAGACACATGTTCTTGTTTGTAGGACGCGCTGTGCCTCCTTTATTTATTTCCTTCATTTCATTCTTCTGGATGTAGCTGCGGTGCCAGCCCCTTTGCCTGACACCTCCCTGGGGGAAAGGTTGTTGTCTCTCCTCTTCCCATCCCTGGGCAGCCCCTGCAGCCCATGGAGCTGCTGCCCAGCCTCCAGCCTGGGAGGGACCTGCAGGGGTCTGCACGGCTTCGTTTCTGCGCAGACAGCTGTAGCCCTGCTTTTTCAGCCTGAGATGTTTTGAGTTCTAAAACTCCGTTCCCACGGAACTTCCTGTAAGCAGAGAGATGTTTTTGCTAACTCAGTCTTGTTTTCATTCTTCTTTGGAGGTGGAGACCATTTGCTGTCTCTGTGTGCTGGCCAGTGTGATTGAATGGGTGTTACTGCTAACACCAAGCAGTTTTGCTCTAGTGACCCAGTATATAAAGATGTCAAATTGTTAATAAACTCAGTTTCAGCCTTCTGACAAACTCTGGAGTCGTGTGGTCTGATTCCGTGTCCTACAGCGACAGACAGCAGCTTTCCCTCCACCCCGAAACAGAGACCGAGGCTCAAGAGCAGCTGAGGTAAAACTGTTCTGATGGAGGCTGGGGAAAGGATTCCCCATCTGCTCCACTGGCAGAGGGATGGAAGGGAACCAGGACTGGTCTCCAGAGGTGTCCGCCTGGACTGACTCTCCCTGTCTCATGGCTGAAGACCCAGGTGCAGCCAGGAGTAGCTGAGATGTTTCTGCTCTCTGGAACAAACAGAGCGTGCTCTCTGGTACAACAACAGTTGGAAAAATAAAGACAATTTTCTTCCTCATGGGAAGAAAACCTCAACAGTCATCACTACATCGTGCCCTTACCTTTACCATGATTCAGGCCAGCACAGTGGCCTTTTTGTACCTTCAGATGAACCCTGGGAATGACCTGAAGCCAGCACCAGAAGTTGGCCTGTCCCTCATATTTCTAGGAGATGAACACATCCCAGTGAATTCATCCAAATGCTATAAAATTATTCCCCCTTTTTCCTTCAGGCAGCCCCCCTGGGAAAGAGTTTGGCTGCTTTCTAGAACAGAGTAAGTGCTCAAAGCTCTGCAGATCTCTGCTGAGGTGCTCAACTTCCTTGAAAAGCAGGTATTTCTATTTAAGATCCCAAATCAAGCATTTATTTCCCTTTGTAGGGAAATTTAAGTACAACTGAATCAAAGATGCGTTTAAGAGCAATAAGATATAAAAACTGTGCCTTCGTTTCTCCACAGCAGCCTGCCAGGTGTCCCTTGTCCCCTCCCCACGCAGCAGAGCGCGGAGCAAGAGGCTGCAGCAGCCTCACCCTGGCCCTTCCCTAAACGAGCTTTAGTTCCTGCCTGTTCAACCACCCCCTCCTCTGGGACGGCAGCTGGTTAATCTTCCTCCACATACTGCTCATTTGCTCAGCCCCTTCCCTCCCAATTCCATATTAATTACCTTGTCTAGATAGTTAATGCTCTCTCCCTTTCCTCCCACACAGCCCAGGGTACTTCAGCATCCCCGGTCCCCACATGCAGCTTCTTGGGGTGTCTCCAGGCAAACCCCCCCACATCCCTCCCAGCAGTGGTGCCATTGCCCTCGAGCTCCACCAGGCTTCGATTTTAAGCAGGTTTCTCCTCCTCCTCCTGTTTTCCTGCTCCTCTTTGTCGGCCGTATTTATTACAGAAGAAGGGAGAGATGGATTAACCAGACCCTTGTGTCTGTCTGAGGGCAGCTGAGCCAGACTCATGGGCCCAGTAAAATCCAGGAAAGCCAATGATTGAAACTCAGTCTTGGATCTAATCTTTTTTTCAGTTCATATTATTCTCCCTTCCTGTAATTTAATTTACAATGTAATTTCATATTCTTTCTCTAAAGCAGAACTTCTCTCTTTATATGTACATATATTTTTTTATCCTGCCAGGTTAGATTTGTGTCTGATTTTATTTTATTTTGTTAAACAAGGAGGCTGAAGTCACTTTATTTCCTTGAATAGAGCAGGAGGATAAATCATTGTTGGAGATGTGCTGAGGCATCTTTCCAAAATGTGGATCTTAAGAGTGGATGGAAGAAAATGCTTTAACCAGGCATTTTGACACCTGAGTGAGGGATTGTCCTTTAAATATTGGGTGTATTATATCCACTGAAGTATATTACAGCACATTAAGTATTGATTCTTTGTTCCTTCTGGAGCTGGGAGAAATATTTACAGGTGTAGGAAACTGCTGGAGAGGTCAGAGACCTCTGTTACTTTATTAACCAGTTTTTTCTCACAAGATTCCAGTTCCCAGCTGGGAATCAGAGTCTACAAACGAGCTGCAGTAACAGTGACCACAAACCAGTGCAAGCAGATGCTGAACAAGGGGTCCCGCAGCCCTTCCCAAAAAGTTTCTCCTCGCACTTCCTGGTGTTTTCACAGCCCAAGTAAATTTTGCAAGGAAAAGAGCTGTGAAATCAGTAGGTGTGGGATGGATCAATAGTGACAGGAATGAGCCACCCCTCTTATTCAACACAATATCAGACAAACCTCCAACAAAATAAAAGGTCTGCTTTTTCTGTATATCATGTTCTCTCTTTGCCTAAAGCTTTGCAATATCTGTTTAGTGCTCAAAATTCAGTTTCATTCCCACCAAAAAGAAAGAAATTAAAATAATTCCTAGTTTTTAAAAACAACAGAGAAGAATCATGACACTTTCAAAACAATTTCAAACCATTTCAAACAAGATGGTTCTGGTTACCAGCAGCCTTGGGAAAAAGAATCAAAATCACTTTTGTATAAACAGTGAAATATCTACAGTAGGAAAATTTTCATATCATTGAGAGCAATAGTATTTTTTTCTTCTCCAGTGTTCCAGAGAGTTCTTTGATGAAACATTCACACTCCAAACTGGGTTGAAAGCTTTAAGCATTAGAAATTTTCTCCAACTTTTGTTTGTAGGCAAATTCACTTGCTGCTTGCCAGCTTGCATCCCAACTGCTGTAATCCCTCTTGGAATATAAGAGAAATGTGCTACTCTGCCTGTCAAAGGAAGGGCAGTTCCATTTAATGTCTGGATCGTATTTCAATACCCAGAGGGCCCCTTGGCCATCTTGCCTGGCCACAATAAAGCAGCTCCATTTCTGTGACCATGTCATTTCTGACATCTTTGTGCAAGAGGTCTGCAGCGCCCACAAGCTTTCCCACCAGGTTTTATTTGATGGGCCTTGCTTCAGGTCCTTGCATTAAACCCCAAATGGGAGTTATTATCCTGCCAAGTGGTTTCCATCTCTGTTCCACCATGGAGACAATTGATTCATCTCAGGCCAAGCCAGTGTGACAGGTATATCCATCCATTCAAGGACAATTCCCAGGTAGGATGGGCTGCTAAATGAATGCACCAGATTGCAGCTGACACCCATAATGCTGATTTTCCCCTCTCCTTATAATCATAATGGGGTCTCAGCAATAGAGATGGATTTGCTAATTTCCATCTCCTCTCTCCTTTAATCACTGTCAGGCATAAATTAATTTCTCCTTAAAGAGCTTTCAGGTTGAGATGCTGTCATTGCACAGTGTACTTAAAGGTCCTAAATCAGGATAATCCCAGAACATTTCCTGCCCAATCCGAGACTGCAGAGCATGTAAATATGTGTCATCCCAGCAACATCACAGGCCTTTTTCTGGGGGTAGGGGAAAGGAGGAACAAAGTTGAATTCTTAGTGTGACACACTGAAAAGCAAGGTGAGAACCGTGCTACAAATCAGCTGGGTGCTGCTTCTTAGATGTCCTCCAGGCCTGTGCTGATCCCAGCTCTGCCAAACAGCAAACCTGAAAGTGCATTTTTGTAGCTGAATCCATTGAAGATGAGGAGAGGAGCCTGTCCAGGGGAGGTTCAGCTTCTGCAGGGCCTGAACTGCCCCCTAGAAGAGTTTGTCTTTCTTTGCTGCTCTGAGATTGCCTGTGCTTCTTCTGTCAGATGGTTTATCAAGTGGATATTTCACTGCAGGTATTTTCAGTGCACCTGAAAACCAACACAGACTGAGAGAAAGCAGGAAGCTTCTAACAAAACCAGAAGGAGTAAAATAATTAAGCAAAGATATCATTTTCCTTAAAAAAAAATGCTAAGTGAATAAATTATCATTCCTTTTCATTAAAAATTCAGTGGAGATGAAACTGTGTGTGGTGATAATGAGCAAATGTTTGTATTTGCAGAGAAGTGTAACTGCACGGATGGAAAGTTATTGATTTAGCCCCAGTTTTCGTGCATTTTGTACAGCTCTTTGGATGGATGTCTGTCCAGCTGGCTGCACAACTAGCAGTGGAAGACTTGTTACATCCTGAAAAAATGGCTACAACACATTAAAAATTATTTCCTGGGAAATTTTAACTATGTTTTACAATGCCCTTTAGAGTTTCTCCTTAAGAGAACTCTAAAGACAGCATCCATGTCATTGTCTCTGACCCACGAGTTTTCAAACCACTGAAAATATAGGAGGGGGAAATAAAAGCTCACAAACTTCTATTCAGTGTTTCAGTTTGTCTGAAAGTTGCCTTTCCTCAACAGAAATACTGACAGAGTGAAAATTGCTTTCAGACTTCTTAATTTATGCATTTTTTAGCTTCTCTTAACAGACAGGAAGTTTAAGGGAAAGTTTAAGAGTAAATAACCTAGCTGGAATTGGTGAGAAATGCCCAAGATTATTTTCTTTATTCCTTCCCCCATTCCATCCAGCTGCTGCTCCTCCACGTGTCTCCTTCAGAAGACCTGCTTTTTCCAGCCCACACATTCCTGGTTTTCTACCCTCTGAATTCCTAGTCCTTTCCTTTCCCTTTCTGCTTGCCCATCCTTTCCTTCTCCATTACCAGTGGGTCTCCACGGAGTCTCCCATGCTCCAGGCTGCCCTCAGGAAATAATTCAGGCTGGAAAAGGCCTCCAGGATCACTGAGTGTGACCCTTGTCTCCAGCTCAGAGCTCTGAGTGCCACCTCCAGGCCTTCCTTGGACAACTCCAGGGATGGGCACTCCAAACCTCCCTGGGCAGCCCCTGCCAAGGTCTGAGCACCCTTTCAGTGCAGAAATCCAAGCTGAACATCCCCTGGCACAACTTGGGGCCGTTCCTTCTCCTCCTGTCACATGTGAGGACACTGACCCTGATGCCTTGGGAAGGCTGATGTGAAACAGAGACTGGACAGAGCTAGAGAATAAAGTAGATATTTACTGAAAGGCCTCTAGGATACACCTTGGGCAGGACAAGAGCCTGGCCAGGGCTGCACCCAAGCTGGACTAAGAATGGTCACAAAAAATGGCTGACTGGTCACGAGATCTTACATTTTTGTCAGTTTTGGTTCATTTGCATATTGGAGTTTAATTGTCCAGTTACAGCTTCAGGCTGTGAGGTCCCATCCTTCTTGTTCCTCCCCTCAGCCCAGCGTTGTTTGTGCTTTTGGGCCTGAAAGTTGTCCTTGGTGTGCAGCAGGAGAAGGATTTGTTTTGTGTCCCTGCTGTGTGCAGAGCTGAGTGACACTGAGTGTGAGCTCAGAGCTGCACCCTGGGCAGCACAGAACCTGAAATACATGAAAGCTCAAACTTAAGGCATCAACCCAGTCTCCCACCCCTGACCAATGCCACTTCCCTCTCCTTCTCCCACCAGCGCTGTCTCCCAGTGTTTCCAAACCCCACCATTTCCAGCCTCCTGGGCAGCCAGCTGGCTCTTCTCCAAGCGAGGCACTGAATGGCAAACACAGAGACACACTGGGATAAAATGAGCTCCTCTTATTGATTTTTCCAAACCAACATGGCACTGACGCTGCCTCTTTGTGCCATTTCCCTCCTGTGCCAGGAGGCATTCGCACCTCTTCCATCATTTTAATTAGACATTACACCTGACACAAATGCTGAGTTGATTAACCTAAAAGGAGCTGAATGGGTTGTGGGATCGTTAACACGGGGCCCCTGACACCCCATAACTCACTCCAACGTGTGCTGTTGCACAAACTCACGGCTTCTCCAGCTCGCCCGCCGAAGCCACAACGCGAAGTAATGGCACCTACAGAGAGCTTTTTATGAGGCTGTCTCACATAATAATGCTATAAAAGCCAGATTTAAAAGACGGATTGCCCTGGACTCCGTACACTTCACTTTTTAATGTTTACATAAATGCACCTTTTCCGCGGTGTTCTCAGGTAACGGCCCTTCCCAAGCCGTGGAAGTCAAGGCAACCATCCGCTTTGCCTTCCCCAAAAAGCTGCTCTCATCAGGAAGCAGAGTGCTCTTGTGGGATCCTCCTATTGCTGGGATGGAGGGCAGGAGGCAACCCACACACATTCATGTGCTACAGCCATGGCCCTCCCATGAATTCCTCATTTGTAGGGAAAGTCTCTGGTGGGAGCAGAATCAATCCAGCCTTCGTGTGCCTTTGTTACACCACACTCAAGGAGAACCATTAAGTTTTGGTGTCTCCAGGAGTGTTGCCAGAGGTGCGATGGCTGCTCAGATGCATTTTCCAACTCACACTTGAATCTGAAATAAACCTACATCAGTCACTGGCTGACACTGCCCAAGCACAACTGAATCAGCCCAGCCTGGAGCAGAGAAACCAAAAATGGCACAAATTTCCCTTTGTGCCTGAGCAGGAGAGTAGCTCAGGCTGCTCCAGTGCCAGGACCCCTGGTTCAGCTGTGCCATTTGGTGGCACATAAAGCTTAGCTACGGGTGCAGCACTACCCAGGGTTTTCCTGCCCTCATGCCAGTCCAGTCAGACTCCACTTTTGGGAAGAGCAAGAGGACAGCTGATCCTTCTTTGCCAGCAACAAAAGGAGGAGGGCTGAGAGATCATTAATCTATCTGCCTATCTGTGTTGGAGGGGGAATAAGACAAAAAAAGTGACTTGGTATGGCTTAATTGGTCTGGGATGAGGAGACATTCCTCATTCAGCAGGCAAGACTCCACTGAGATTGAGAAATTGCTGGAGATGTATGAGTCCTGATGAGATCCCCTGTTAGTTACTTGGCAGCACTGATTTTGCCGTGCCTTCCTCTTCCACTTGTTTGTTTAGCTTTGCCCTGCATTAAAACCTGTCAAGCCTGCAAACAAGACAATGTTTTTTGATTAGGCTGCTCAACTGACAATAAAGCAGAGCTGGGAGAATTTCCTGCTCTTCTAAAGCAGAGAGAAGTTGTGTGATTCTACTAGGATACAGCCAAGGTACATCCTGAGAAAAGGAACTTTCTGGATTGATTTGAGATACCCCCCAATGCTGCCTTGAGCATCATCTGAAATCCAAAGCTTCCCATCATCCTTGTAGTTCCCATGGGCTCAGAGAAAAGCTCTGGAGCCTCACAAAGGTGTCTCTGTTTCCACTGGGAGCAGTCAGAGCCATGGATCTCCTGATGTCCAACCCTGACACCATACCCTGCACTCATACAGAGACAGCAGTCCCAAGGCAGCCAGAGCTGTGATCTTTGGAAGTTTATTGCATTTTGGAAATAGAACTGCTTGGTTCATGCCTGTCAAAACACTGCTGACAGTCCCAACTTGGACATCAGCATGCAAGGTAAGATCAGCTGCTGCTGTAAGCCTGGGATGTGCAAGGGTGAGGCATTATCAGGATCCCCTCACTGTCTCTCTGGTATTAAGGCTCCTTTGAAGGACCATTTTGCACCCACTAAGCAGTGGAGAGACGGGCAGAAGGTGACAATTTTCTGCTGCCTTCATATCACTGGCTTATCATAGAATATCATCAGTTGTAAGGGACCCACAAGGACCATGAACTCCAGCTCCTGGCTCTGCACAGGACACCCCCAGGGGTCACCACAGGCTTTTTCAAAGTCTGTCCCATTCCTGATGAGGAAGCAATGATCACACATTTTGAAAAAGCCTATTCCCACATTGCCTGGCAGCCCAGCAGTGTGGAGGGAGAGGGCAGCCACAGCTGGGCTGGGGAGCAGCTTTCCTTTGAATTCCTGCTGTGCGGCACAAAGGCAGCTGTCCTGCCACGCTGAACGAGCAAAAGTGGAAAACAGTGACTGCAAACACATCTGTGCTGGTGTCAGACACGGGAAGATGTTGGTGGTGTAGGATGACAATGTTGCTCAACCCTCTTCCCACTGAGGGTGACAGAACTACCTCCTCCAGGCATCAGGAGAAAAGGGGAAAGAGAAACTGCTCTGCAGCCTGGGGACAGCTCAGGCTGTGAATTCCAGCAGGGCTCAGCTGTACCCAGCTTCTGACGCAGCACGTCACACACACACAAACACACACTCACACTTTGATCAGAAGGCATGAACTAAAACTCTACTTTATTTGAAAGTCTGACTTCAATATATAGTATCTCTAAAAAGGTCAGGGATTGGGGGAGAAGGCTGACACCTCTCCCCATCCCATTGGTCAGGACAACTGTCCATCAGCAGTCCATAGCTCTAAGACAAAGAATGTAAACTACCTTGAAACTATACAATAACATTGGCCAGTGTTTACAGACCAGAGGGTAAGAAAAAACCCAAAACATTAAACTGTGAAACAGAAGAGAAGGCTGAAAAAATCAGGGTGACAAGCTTCACTCCCTGCATTCCCACCATAGCAGAGCCCTCTGAGCAAAAGGGGAAGTTGAGGGATGGACATCAGCCTGTCAAAATGCTGGGACAGAGACACATCCCTGTGACATGGGGAGAGATTGAGGAATAACCAGACATAAAATTGCTTTTGCCCAAGGCTCTTTGAGTCAGTTTGCACGAGTGTGCAACACAGGACAGCAGCCAAACTCCAACAAGGGACTGCTTGTCCTGAAGGGCTCCTGATTTTGTCTTTTCTGGACAGGAGAAAAGTGTGTAATTGACCACACATCCTGCGTTCAGGCCAGGTAATTTGTTTCATGGAGAACAGCTCCATCTTTCTGTTCTCTCCTCCACCGAGCCTGCTGCAAAAAGCCTCCCTCTTCCCCTTATTTGCATAAGTGATGATGCAGCCATCCTAATTATCAAGGGAATCCACTGCTCCCCCCTTCCAGCACCTCCCCCCTCTGCTGCTGCTCTTTCCCTGCTACGGGTTTTGCTGGCAGATGGAACTGGAGCCTCCTCAGCCCACTGGCTCTTCCTTGAAGAAGAACAAAGTGACAGCCCTGCAGGCAGCCGAGCCACGGAGCGTGGCTAATCCATGTCGGGAGCATCCCAAAGGCCAGTGTCAAGGTTGTGCTCCCACAGCTTTCCTGGGGGGAAAAGGGTGCTGAGCACGGGCTGGAGGGGCTGCATTGTCCCCTCGCAGGGATCAGGGGTGTTCCCCACCCTGCTGAGCTCTGCAAGCTGCCTCAAGGCCCCCCTCCTGTACCGCAGTCCAAGGGCCAGGGAAAGGGAGATCTGGAGCATCCACTTTGGGGGGTAACCAGCAAGGAGATGAGCAAGCTCATACATATGGAAGGATGACCTTACCAGCTCCACTCAGCGCTCTGCACATCTGATGTGATTTGCAATCAGCCATGGCCATGCTTGTCTCCATTCCCCCCTCAAGTCCTGTTCTTGCAGCACTGCTTACATATGGTTTTACCCATGTTTTTTGATTTATCTGTCCTACTCCTCTGCCCCTAACCATTACCTCAGCAAATTAGCATTTACCCATTATGGCCTTTCAGCCAGGCATTTCTGGCTTTGTTTGTGTTAGCACGGGGTCTTCCATGCAGAGGAAGGAGTATTTTTTTAGTGTTATTTATCTGCCTGTGACAAAGTAGGGGGAAAAGTCCTGACAGCAAATGTGCAGCCATAGCAAGTCCTGTTTAGCACAGTCCAGTCTGTACAAAGCTCATTTTTTATGTTCATGGCATCAGATGGGCTACCCATGTGATCCTCTTCTGCTGTATGCCTGGAAATGCTCCAAAGAGCTGATGAACCAATTGGAATCACAGACAAGAGTTTAGTTATAGTCCCTGGGGGGAAATGAGGCCTGTGTGGAAGGAAGTAGGACAGGGGAGATGAAAATAGTCTATCAGGAAAGCAAGCCAAAAACCTGCCAAGCTCCTCCACCACGCAAATGCAAGGCAGCCTTCTCCTGTACTCCAAGCCATGAGCTCCTGCATCCCACAGCCGTCAGCTGAGCTGTCAGTACACTCAGCACTTCCAGGACATCCATTTCAGGACCCAGAGCTGCAAATCATGACAGCCAATTTTGGGGGTGTGCAGCAGAATGGGGGAGGACAGCAACCAGGCCCATGTCAGCAAGGAGAGGGCGAGCACCTCCTCCTCTGTGCTGGGCAAGGCTCTGGGGTCCCACAGGGGGATCTGGGTTCTGCTGGGAAAGACAGCAAGTCCATCGGCTCCTCTCACAGCAATCTTCTGCAGATGGACATGGCTGGGCAGGGCTGCCCTGAATCTGGTTAATGCTCTAAGGCTACAGCAGTTCACATCTCACCTTCCTCGGAGCCCTGGCTCCCGGATCTGTGCTCAGGGATCACCCTCTGTTCTACCTTCTTGTTAGAGATCTGTTCTGTCATTTTCTACTCGCTCACTTCCTCCTCCCAGCCAGCCTCTCAGTTGGCTCTGACACGCTCCATCTGCAGATATCCCAATCCAGCCTCCCTAGGGCGGCCGCATAAACACTCACAGCTCCAGCCAGGGAAAAGGCAAAATCCCTCCTGCAGTTGGGTTCCACAAGAGCCTTTCACCAGGCTCTCATGCCCCAAACTCTGGCCAGATGGCCTCACCACACGGTGTCCCACCACATTTTGTATGTAGCAAAGGTGCCAATTATCTCTTCCTTCCCTGCTTTGAAATCATCACTCTCTCCACAACACACTCTTTCAGTTGTCCTGCTTTCCACATTCCACGTTGGCAATTAGAATCTGCAACCTCTGAGCTTCTCTGCAAACTGATGAGCTGCTAAAAATACAGCCCCTGCAGGCACCCATTCAACTTCTATTTCTGTATTTTTTATTATTTATTTTTTTACTTTTTTTAACCAATTTGAGATGAACAAAGCACTTCAACAAAGGGAAGGAGAAAACGCTGTGATTGTGAAGATGGATTGCTGCCACTTACTTTGTTCATTTTAATTACACAAAGTCATCACTTAGTGGGAAGCCTCGGGATAGGAAAAGGGAGCACAAAGAAGTTTCCATATCCCACCTCCTTATTTCACTAGGCTTCATTTTAAAGCCTCCCCGACATCCTGACAATACCTGAATTAGCACTTTCATACTTTTGAATCTTTCCATACATTACTCACCTGCTGTGTCTTCATCCTGGAAAGCCCAAATAGCCCCAGCCCTCCTGGTAAAAACCAGAGTGGAGCAGCAGGCACAAACGTCCTCCTCCCAAACAACCACACCCTCAACCCCTCTAATAGGAGGTGAAAGAGTTTGTTTGAAAACTTCTCTTAACCAGTCCTCTTGTGCTACCTCCTAAACTGGCTCTGGCTGGGACATGAGACTGGAAATCAGGTTCCTTCAGGACAACTGAGAGGTTTAAGACAGGAAAGTTCCAGCTGGTGACTGGGTAAGGGCAAGACCCAGGACTGCCTCTTTTGCCTTTGCTATTCACTCACTTTGCCCCCTGGGCCGAGTGATGTTAAACTATTCCCGTTCCTGACTCCCCGATGGCAGAGGAAGGATCATTTAGCTCCCCTGAAGTTACTCAGCCTGGCAGCCCTGCTTGGAGAATGCCGGGTGTCTGAAGGAGCTGCGGACCCCAGGGTGGGGTGGCCCAGGGGGGTTTGCTCTCGGCCAGCACAGCCAGGAGTGGAGTGTTTCCCTCCCAGCTGCTGCAGGTCTCACCCGAGGGACCCATTTCACTCTAACCCAGCGGTTTTGCAGGGGCTGAGGGCAGTGATGCTCTCCCTGTCCTACAGTGGCAGCTGAGAAATAACACTGTGCCATTCTCTGAGCAGAGACCCAGGAAAACCGCTGTCCTGCTGGACACGGAGGCTTCCCACTGGGACAGACCTTCCACTAGTGGCACTTCAGCTGCTCTTTGGGCCTTTTCTCTTTGTCTGAACCACTCAGGCTCAGCACAGAGGATGAGGACACCTCCTTTCCCCATCGGAGTGTTTATGCGGACAGCAGTTTCTGTTTCTAGGATTGTTCCTGATGCCAGAATTCCCAAATCCACGACCTCTCCTTTATCCTGATGTGGCTGCAGCAAACTGCCTGGTTTTGGGGGGCTGAAGGGGGTTCTTCCCCTACTCCCTTTTAACCATAAAACACCATCATTCCTCAAATAAATTCTCTCTTTTGTTTCCCACATCTGCCCAGAATGTTTCTGGTGGGCCAAAACAACTTCACCATCTTTGCCCAAGCTTTCAGCTCCATCTTTGCCTTCCTAAAAGTTTGGACTTTCCCCAGGGGTCTGATTTTATCATAACCTTGCAGATCCCATTAATGTGCACCCAAGGGCTGTTTGTAAACACTCCCTGGTTATTGCTGCCAGTTTGCAGCTCTAGCATTGAGTGATTTTGGTTTTCACTCCAGGATTTCTCTGCCCATTTTCTGAGTAGCTGGGGCTGTGTTTAGATAGTCTCTCCTCACACACCAGTTGCCACGCTGTTGTAAGTTCAATGCAGATTTTTCCCATGTGGTTTTATCTCCAGTAAGCTGTTGCCTTTCTTGTTTCACTCGAGGGTTTACAGGCATTAACGGGGTGTCCTTCCCCCTCTGCGGCCTGGGGGTTGCATTTCCATTTGCTCCACTGCTTCTGGCATCACTGTGAGCCTCCCCAGAGCCCCTAGCTGGTCCTTATATTGTTTTTTTCCACATTCCTCTCTGATATTTTATGTATACTCTGCACATTTTGTTCACAAGTTTGTTCCCACACTCCCTTGTTAACCCCTTTTATTGGATTGTGTTCAATAGATAAGACTTCCACTTCTGTTGTCGCTATTTGCCTTAAAATATTTACAGAATTTCTTAGAAGTTTGTTTTTCCTTTCCTCTTCAATTTTGCATTGACCTTCATAAGTAATTTTTTTAAAAATAATTCCAATCATTTTTCCTTCTTTTTTTCATGCGCAGGTAGAATTAGATTTGGACAAGAGTCAGAATTTCTAACAGAGCTCTTGTAATTTTGTTTCAAAGAAAATCTGATTCCTTAAGATATGCCAAAGTTTTGAAACTCCTTAGAAAATGACTTCACAAGAGCAAGTTTTTAAACAACCCAAGTGATTTGTTTGGAAAACATTGAAAGTAAATTGACCTCGGGGACAAACTGAAACATAAAAATTGTCACCACCATTAAAGTTGATCCACTTGGTTGTTAAAAATAATACCAAGAATGATAGAGCTCTAAATTTTAAAATAATGTTGTTAGGATTGAAGATTGTGGAGAAGAGGTGAATATGACAGGATCCAGCAAGATAACACTACAGGAAAATGAGAAACACTCAGTGTGGGCAAACAGAGGATTGTAACTAAGTAATAAGTATATTTGCTGTTTCAACAGCAATGATTTTCAGAAGTTGAGAAAGATTACAAGCAAAGTTGATTAGGAAAAAAAAAATTGTAGGAAGAGAAAATGCTGATTGCAAATTGGTGATTCTGCAAGAAAAGTTTATTAGAAAGTCAAAACCTAAACTCTACAATGTAATGTGAAATAGGAATGCAAGTTTAGCTGGAATCCAAGCCTTGCTCTGTTTCAAAAGATAAAAAAGCAGCGGAGAATCTCTATTCATACACAAGGATTACATATGAAAATTCAAGGTGGGAAATGGAAAACGTGCACCAAGATCATTTGAAGTATTAGCTGAAATCCATTTTGGTCTGCTGATTTTCATGTCTTATGGCTGTTCTTTACTTACACAACTGCAGCACTGCCTCCACTATCCAGGGGCATCCCATCCACTGCGATGTCCCTGCTTTTCACCTGAATGACTCCTCTGAACCGGTCCTGGTCTGAAGTCATCAGTCGCTAGGGAGCGGTGGGAAGAAATAGAAGCCGGACTCGATGATCTCAAAGGTCTTTTCCAATCTAGCTAATTCTGTGAAATGAACCCCGGGAAAAAGCGGTGGAAATGTGTTTGTACCCAGGGAGCAGCCCAGCCCCATGAGAACAAGGCTGTCTCCCTGTGACTTGCTGAAAATTCTCCCTGGCTGATGTAGATCAGCTGAGCTCCTGGGGATCTGCGCCCAGAACCAGCCCCCCAAACATGGCAGTCGTGGCTATCTCACACAGCAGGTGTGGGAAAAGCTCTTTGTGCTAACCACAGAATGACTGAAAGGAGGAGTTAAGGGCCATTCATTCATTCATTCAGTTACTCTGCTGATGGACTTTAGGCAAGGGTCTATATCCCAGCTTTGCTGAGGGGAGGCTGAGCCAGCTTTGGCAGTTTGTGCCTCAATTTCCCTACCTACACTAAGGAGAGTACCACTGACCTCCGATGGAAAATGCTCCTTCCCAGGACTGTCCTGCAGGACTTTTTAAGGTTATGCACAGGTTTTTCTTTCCCTCCTATTCCTTAGAGCTGGCAGCAGCATTTTGTGTTGTTTCTCATCACTCAGAACTATTATTAACACCCTTCTGGAGACATGAAATCTATTTACAGGCACCTCTGGTAATTAGACTAAAAATCCTACTAGTGCTGATGCAGCTCTTGCTGGATATATTAGGAGTAAAGCCAGCGCCGAGAAGTTTTTTGGAACTCGATAATCACACCTGAGATCGGAATTAGAAGATGTTTTGCTGCACAGAAGGTGAGCAGGGAAAGGTGGGAGTGAGGAGCGCTGTGTGAGGACCCAGTCTGGTTCCCTGCGTGGCTGTGGCAGTCACAGATGCCCAGTGCCCCCTGGCCAGCACAGCCAGCCTGGCTCTGGCACAGCTGAGCTTCTCTGCAGGACCACGGGCACGTCCTTGCTGTGAGCAGCCTGCTGTCAGGGGCAGTGCCTGCTCTGCTCACACCTACAGCTGCCTCTGCTGGGAAATAAAGTCTGGGAAGAGCCACATCCCCTCCACGGCTCCCAGAGCCATGTGTGAGCTATCCTGGCAGGTTTACTTTGCTTTCCTGGCCTCTCAAATTCAGGGGCAGATGGTCAAGCCTTGTACATTTGAGGAGGGAGATTCAGAGCTCTCTTTTTGTGGCACAGCCCTCTTGCCTCTCCCCAGGTGTCTCAGACATGGCTGTTCTTAGAGCTGGTGAAGCTGTGGGGTCAGGGTGGGATTCAGACAGTGGGACTGAGCCGCTGGGAGGGACACCTTGCCCTTTCCTTGCACCCTACCCCTGGGCATTGGAGGTGAGGAACAGGTCTGCAGGGAGAAATACTTAGGGAGGAAAGCATGGGAAGTGCCAGTGGTGATCCCCCTTTTCCTGTGGCCACCCATCAGAGCACCGTGAGGTGCCAATGAGTGATGCTTTGGGCATCTCTGAATGCTCCCCCTTCCTCCCCAGCCCTCTACAGCACCACTTGTACCGCACAGCCAGGACCTGGCAGGCCAGGATCCTTGGGAGGGAGGTTGTGTGGAGGGAAATGACCTCTGCAAGTGAAGAGCAGCACTTCACTGCTTTTCAGTCCTTCTGCTGATGCCAGTTCACAGCCTGCACAGGAGTCCCGAATACACCTAAAAATAAAACACCACCTGGGCCCTCTGCTGCTGCCGGGAGCCGGCAGGGTTTGCAATCAGTGGTGTAGGGGAGCACAGGGCAGCAGGCAGAGGGTCAGCCCCAGCCCTCTGCTCCTGGCACTGATTGCAAACATGTCAGGATCTCCTCCAGAGCGCCTTTCCCTGCTGCTCCAGCCGGCACGTGGTCATTCTGGTGTGGAATAGCGCACAGAGAAGAGGAAGGTGGTGTCATTCCTGGGACAATGATGTTTTTCCCAGTGGCAGGGCATTTCTGGTGTCTCCTGGGTGCAGGTTCTGTGGGAGCAGTGTCACAGGAACAGCCAAGCAGACTCCAGTGCCACGCTGGCAGGTTGGGATACCCCTCCCAGCCCCGGGGAGAGGGGAGGGCCTGGGACGTGAGCTCTGCTTGGTACCTCAGATGAGGGACTCCCACGTCTGGGGTCACCATGCTCAGTGCTGCAATACCCATGAGGGTTTCTCTCATTCTCTGTCACGTCCTGGCTCAGAGGCAGGAATCAGGCTGGAAACCACCTTCAGTGAAAACGTCAGCATTAGCAAGGACTTAGTGACTGTGGGGCTGAGTGAGAGAGAAAGGGAGATCAGAGAGACTTCCTTATACCAAAAAACCTCTTCATGGCNCCTGGGGTCCCAGCCAGGGTCTGGGACCCCCCAGGGCAGTTTGAGGGGTTTTCCACATGCCCTGGACTCCAACAGCAATGGCAGTGAGCATAATATTCTCCAAAACTGGGAGAAAAGAAGGGGAGAAGGGGGAAAGAGGAGAGAGGAAGAAATGGAGAAAGGGAGAAGGGGAGAGGAGGGGAAGGAAAGAAGGGGAGAAGTGGAGAAAGAGAGAAGGGGAGAAAGGGAGATCTATCCAAAGTCAATAGGGATTTTTTTCCATCTCCAGCGGGGCACTGTGTACACCAAAGCAAACAATTGGTGCCCACAAAATTTGTACTGAGGGAAATCAATTTCTTGGAAGCCAAGACTAAACTAGACGATGTAGCAGGTTGATGAGCTACCTAGACACTACTAGACTGAGAGCCTGTTTGAGGCTATCAAGTGCATGTGAAATCAGATTTCCAAGACCTCTCTGAGATACCGTTTGCTAAAATGTCCATGTGAAAGGGAATAAAATATTTTGTTTCAAAAGATCACATAATAATGGGGAGAAGAGAAATGCAAAGGTTGTCTGATCTGCTACTGCAATTCTGATAAAAAATTCAGTGCTGGGTGATTCAGAAGAAGGTTTAACATACCTGCTCATCAGCTCAGATCTAACACATCTAATTGTGCATTTCTTCCCATGGGAGGTCATTTTTGCTTAACCCTGTCTGATAATTAGATTATGTTGTACAGATTTAGTCATTACAAATTTCAACCTGCATAATGTTTGGCTGGACACAGCTCTCAATGAGGTTGCAAACTCTTTGATTCCCCCTAAAATATTCATTTCAGTAATATCCTGTGACAATAAACTCCACAGGTTCAGCTCATCACATACATGGAAGGTTTTCCCATGCTGCCTACACTATCTATACCTTGTCACCTTCTTTTCCTCCTGCTGTGTGAAATCCTGCCAGGTTTTTGGGGCTGGATTTCTCCAAAGGGGAGTGTTTTTATAGGCTAAGACGATCACCTTCTTCACCGTACCAGCCATCATTAGGGGCTTCTCTTTCAGAGGGCGCGTCCCAAGAGAAGACTGCAGGGAGTTGTTCTCTGTACACACTGAGCAGCAAATGTGTTGTCCATCACAGATGGGAAATGGGTGAGAAAACGAAAATGGATGGAGAAGCTCAAATACAAGGAGGATGTGGTGTCACTGTGGAAGCCTGGGTGAAAGGATGGAGCTCATCTGCTCGGGTCCATTGAGAGCCCTGTCAGTCCCACCGTGGGTGACAAGGCAATGTTTAACCTGATTTCAGCCAATGTGCAGCAATGATTGTAAGAACCCGCTGCCAGAGGAGCAGACAGGAAAACACAGAAGGGAGACACAGGAGGAGGAGGAAGGAAGGAAGCAGGAGATCAAGCTGATGGGGAACTCTGGGCTAAATCACCCTCCCTGAGCTACCTGCACTCCCATGGGCACAGAAATGCATGAGAACATCCCAGCTGAGCAATTCCAGCCCCTGGAGATCCCACAGCTAGGTGACACGCAGACACACTCGGAGCAAGGATGGAAACAGCAGAGGGTGCAGCCCTGTGGCCCTAGGCAGGAATGCTGCCACAAAGCATGGAAAGGCTTGAGGGGCTGTAGGAAACACATGAAGGGAATGCCACGATGAGCACCAGCAGCTGCCTCTGACAGGAGCTGCTCCTTCAGACGTGCTCAGGCTGGTTCCCTCTGCTGCACGCCCCTGACCTGAGCCCCTCCCAGGAGCACTCTTTGCCTCCTCCTCAGTCACTTCCAAGCCCAGTGCTTTGGGCTCAAATGCCTCATCTCTGCTCCAGCTCTCTCCCACCTTCCCTGGCAAGTACCTCTGGATCTCAGCCATTCCACACCATCCTCCTTCCTCCCTGCTTTCCAGAGCCCTCTCTGAGCTCCAGCACTGCAGATCCAACATCCCTGCTGCCTCTGGACTTTCAGAGTAAGTCCAATCTCTGCTCCCTGCCTCGCCCCTCTCCAGTCCACACTCTGCAACAGGCAGTGACTGCTTTCCCCATCAGCTCCCTGCCTGCTACACACTCTTCTCTTCATTTCCTCCTCCCCTCAGGATATTGATGCTGGATGAAGTTTCCCATTAAACCAGCCACTCTTGTAGAAAGGGGGGCTGACATGATTAATGCCATTCAGTGAGGAAGGCAGAAGTGCAGCCAGGGAACAAGGAGACATTCCCAGCAGCCACTCATTAGCATTTGCCCCAAAGTGGCAGCAGGGCATGGGATGGACACAATTTTTCCAGCTCTGTCTTGTGCTGGATGCAAACTTTTTAGGGCCAAGAAGGAAGAGAAGCCTCCCTCTCTCTGTTTCGTTTCTCATTCAACCAAACAGTGCTGCCTTGGGCCCAGGTACAAAGGAAGAAGTGATCCTCCCAGCCCTGTCTTGGTGGCAGTGTGGAATCCACAATTCAAGCTGCAGACTGGGCTCAAGGGAGGTCAGATTTATTTCTGGTCTTTTTAGGTTCTAGCAGCTTTATGTTTTCTCTCTCTTCACCCTGTTCCCTCCTGCTCTCTGCCATTTGCAGCAGGCCCTCTGTGAGCAGCTCAGCTGACAAACCCATTCCATGAGATTTTCTTCACTAACCTGGAAAACCCCAAGAGAGGCCATCCCCTTATCCTGACTCCAAACTTCCATCATTTGGGACAAGGGGCTTGGATGGCAGCCCCCAGCTAACACTCAGCTGAGGGAAGTTCCCCTTGTAGTCAAGGGAGAGGAAAAAATTCTCTCCACAACATGAAAAGCCGGAATTTGTCTTGTATGAGCTGGAGGAGTCTGTTTCCCTCAGCTGACATCCAGAGGAGGTTTTGGTGATTGACTTTTGGCCTTTGCAGACTTCCCCCACCACCAGCACACTGTGATCAAGATCTTACATCTTCCCATAAGAGTTTGCTGTAAGCACCCTGAATATTTAAATAAGCAAATCAATGAATAAGTAACTAAAAAAAGGAATTCTAGTTTTTAAATTGGATTTATTTCCTTCATCCTCCAGCCGTTGACTCTCCTTATGCCTTTTTCAGACTGAAGAGCATTTCAGTACCCAGGATCTTCCAAGTGCCTGTAAAGAACTCAAACAGCTTCCAAGTCAACCTCCTTCCCCAGTTGGTGTTTTTAGAATATTTACAAATCATTCATGACAAATTTATAAAAAGAGCAGTTTTGGCACTGCTCTCTGGGTAAAACCTCAGAAATGCTCTTGTTGGGGTTTGTTTGTTTATTTGTTTTTCCAGGTTACCCAATAAGACCAGCAGTTATCCAGTTTCAGATGTGTAAATGCTCTTAATGTCAAATGAAATTAGCGCCATAAAGAGCCAGGGGCCTGGGAATTGCTTCAACAAAAGTCAATCCATTATGTACATCCACACTTTTATCAATCAAAACCTCAGTCTCAAAGAGCAAAAATAATTCTCTTTGAAAAGAAGATAATATCTTTGAAAAGATTTTTTTTTTTCCCACAAAATCATGTTGACAATGCTGATTTCTCTTTCTAGCCTTTGATTCTTTATCAGTTGGCATCAGATTATGTGGCCCCATTATTTGATCTGACTGATAACACGTAACCTATTACACAGCTACAACCTCCTGGCCTTTTTGAAAAATAGTGTTATTATATAAAGTTCACACGATTACCTGTCATGCTGGGAGGTTTATTAGAAACTACAGTCAGCAGGCCAAGAGGAAGTTCAGCTAATTCCTCAAAGGGTCTTGGTGCAAGTTTTCCATTTGCCAGCTTGAATTTTCCAGTGTAATCCTTGTGTATGGATGTAGATTTTTTTTCCATCCTTCTTTTGCTTTGTAACAGAGCAAGGCTTGGATTCCAGCCAAAGTTGTGTTCTTATTTCTTATGAAATTGTGGTGTTTGGGGTTTTGGCGCTCTAATAAACTCCTCTTACAGAATCACCAATTTGCAATCAACATTTTCCCTGCCTACAGTTTCTCTTCTAATCAATTTTGCTTGTAGTTTTTCTCAACTTTTGAAAATTATTGCTTTTGAGACAGCAAATGTACTTATTACTAGTCACAATCCTCTGTTTGCCCATACTGAGTGTTTCTTGACTATGCAAACATCGGATAAGTGAAGAATAGGGAAAATTGTCCAGAAAGTTCTTGCAACTCATTAAAGAAAAAAGGGAAAGAGAGAAAGAAAAGAAAAAAAGAAAAAGAAAAAGAAAAAGAAAAAAAGAAAAAGAAAAAGAAAAAGAAAAAGAAAAAGAAAAAGAAAAAGAAAAAGAAAAACCAAGAAGAAGGGAAGAAGAGATTTCTTAGTAAATGGATTTTAGAGCTGGAAGGGAGGAACATTTGAGGCACTGATTTTGTGCCTTTGGAAGAAAGCAAGAACATAAACACTGACACTGACCTGTCATCATCACTTCCATGACAGATGTCATGGCACTTCCACTCATGCTCGTGCTTTGTCTCCAGCCGTGTGTGACTCTGGGGTACCACCCGACAAAAGATGCAGTCACAGAATCATCCTGCTCCAGAGGGACTCAGGATCTCACCCAATTCTCCCTCCTCAGAGTGAAGAGAACAATGAGTTCTGACCTGCTCTTTTACCCAGTCAGGTCTGGTAAAAACCCAAGAGCAGAGATTCATGGGTGGAAGGCTGGATGTGACTGGAAAACCCCCAGAGCAGAGGAGGGTGTCCTGCCTCGGCAGTGACAGCTCCTGCCTTGGGGCACAGCCCAGGAGGCCTCTCCAGGTCCCTGGAAATCCCTTTTCCTATGACTCAACAGGCACTGCTTTAGCTACAATCAGCTTCCAGCCTACAGGATAATTTATCTTTATTCCACATAATGTTTTCTTTCGTAGAAGAGCTACAAGAAGCGTCACACGTGACAGAAGCTGTCGGAAAATCCCATTTTCAGAAGTTATCCTAACTTTTTCATAGAGCTTTTGCAAGACAGGCTTCACACAGGGGGACCTCTCGTGCCTTTCCCGCTCCACATCACCACTGGTGAGGCTGCATGAGAGCAGTGCTGATGGAGGAGCCCTTGCTGCTCTCTGCACCATCCTGAGCTTTGCTGAAGGTCACTCCCGTGCTGCAGCTGGGCTCAGTTACCCCCTGAGGCACTGGGGCTGTTCCTCCACCAAAATGCTGCCTTAATTTTGCTCCCTTAGTTAAAAGCTACTCTGCGCTGGCTCCCTTTGTAGCCAACGGAGAGAAACATGGACTTGCTGCCTGTGTTTTAATTAGATTTTTTAATAATATCTGAAGCGAGGCTGCTTGAATGTTTCTTTTGTTTCTTCCTTGATCTAGGTGCATGCCAGACTCCTGGTTCCTGTGTTATCGATTACACCCAGCCTGTATCTTTCAGTCCCAGTTCCCTCACTTTCTCCTGTTGTTTTTCCCTACATGCTATGACCCAGCCACTGAATTTCAGGCCTGCCAGTTAAAAAACTTTTTATTTCCTCTCTGAACTTCTTGTTTTGCTAATCAGCATGAGGACCTAGATCACTGCTGAACTAATTTCTGATAGTTACCGAAACATTTTCCCAGTCTCTATGAGCTCTATCCACTAACTTGAGTAGGAGTCCAAGCCCTGGTCTCCCCCGTTT
The DNA here is from genome assembly GCA_013397315.1 of Donacobius atricapilla. Taxonomy (NCBI): domain Eukaryota; kingdom Metazoa; phylum Chordata; class Aves; order Passeriformes; family Mimidae; genus Donacobius; species Donacobius atricapilla. The sequence goes on along the minus strand of WBMY01018023.1, from coordinate 460,659 downwards.
CGTTCCTTTTCAGCTCCTCCACTTTTCTCTTCCTTTCAGCGCCTCTGAGGTGACATCCAGCCTACTTTGGGAAGAAGCTGAAGTTCCCTGCCGGTGAAGGCTGAAACTCTGTGCCCATCCAGCCTGTTCCTCCTTTCCTATGCAAATTACCTTTGTCTGGATCAGGAAGTGGCCTGACAGATACACGACTCAGACGCGGAGATGAAGAGAAATCGTTATCAGATCTGTGCTCCTGACTTAGATAAATAAGCACTGGGCATGATTCGCCACTCATTAAAGTGTCTCCCTCAGGAGGTGGCTGACAGTTCATTAAGTAAGATGAAATATTATTATTTAAACTCAAGACTGATCAGGCTGGGGTGGAAAATCAGTCTACTGTATTCATGATTTCATGCATTGACAAGCAACTTCTGCAAAACATTCCTCTGAAGTGGCTGACCCACGAGGATATTTAGATCCTGCTGTAATTTATCTAACAGGGTAAGTTGTGTCATTTAAGTGGCAGAGCTCTGTGCTCCAGCCTTGCATTCTGAATATTCACCCTTGCTCCCAAAGTGCTTTGGTACAGGTTTGGTACAGTGTGTATTCACCCATCTAAGCTTGATGCAAGTCCCAAGCTCAAAATATGCGACTTTCCAGTTCCTCCATCCCAATAATCACATTTTCCAGGCCCTTTTGTGCCTGCTCTGGTGAGTATGAACTGCCCCACAGTCTGTCTGCAAAGCAGGACTCAGTAGTTGCTGGCAACACGATGAGCGAACTGCCCATCCTTATTTATCTTACTTCATTTCACACCTCAAATTCAGCTTTTCAGGTTCCTCTCCTCAGAGGCGCTGTACCTGATCCCGGGTCATTCATCTTCAGGACAAGTGTCTATTGATCAGCTGTTATCCAATTTACAGTAGCCATGTAATACAACGTGAACCCCGGGGCTCGAGGGGGGAGTCAGTGTGGGGCCAAGGACAGCACCTTCTGCAAAGCCTGCAGGGCAAACACAACATGGACAGAGGCTGATGTTTTATGGCACAGCCCCCAACCCCAAGCACAGTAAGAGCAACAGGATCCCTGCCAGAAAAAAAAACGAAAAAAACCCCACTAAAAACAGTCCCATCTCCTCTGCAGGGAGGTGTGAGCATTCCTAGCCACGTTTTGACAGCAAAAAAAAGAAGAGGAATTCATGCCTAAGCAACTTTACGGGGAGAGTCCATTAATGCCTCCTAAACCCTCTGTAATATGCAAGACTTTCACTTTTTTTTTTTTTTTTTCAATCAACCCTGAACACAAAGAGCAAATATCTCCTTTTGGGAGGGGTGACCTTTGCAGTGCACCAGGAGAAGGAGGGAAGGAGGCAGAACAGAGGCAGACCCCGTGAGAGGGGAGCCACACAAAGCCTGCCCTGACTCTCAAGGCTGGGCCCAGGGAGGGTTCTTGTCTCCACAGACAGCAGAGCTCTTGAGAAAAGAGCTGCACCCACACCACCGACAGCACAAGAGCTGCCTGGCTACTTTCAATAGACCTATTATTCCTTGAAAAAGTCCATTTCTTGGAAATCAGAGCCATTTGTGGGAAAGAATCAGTTTTATTAAATCCTTTCCTGATTTTTTTTTTTTTTTTAAATTTTGCTCCCTTAGTTTTTAAGTTCTCTCTTAATTTTTACCCAGATTGAAACAAGGTCTCTTATAGCATTCCCAATAATTAAAACTCAGCTGAAATGGCAAAATGGCCAAAAAGGACAAAAGAAAACTCCACAGAAATGTTTCTATTGTTGCCCTAACCAGAATGTAGCTTTGTAAAAACTCAAGTTTGTCTGGATATTTTCCCTGGGACACACAGACCTTTTTCAAGCAGCTCCATGTCATGCTGTTTCTTGTAGTAATTTTGTAGGACATGAACACTGATATTAAGGGTAAAGTAACTCTATTTTGCACCTTCCTCTGATTTCCTTTTCCCTCTTTGATGTTCACCTCCTACTAGAACATTTTCCCTGATACCATTCTTGGGTTGAATGCAACCTGATTCACATCTCATGCCAATTACTGTGACATTGTCAGAACGAAGCCAGTTTACACCACCTGAGCAATATGATTGTTTAGCAGTGGTATCAGTCCTCTGCCTCCTCCTTCAAGATTTCTGCCACAGGCTTTGAAGGAAGGCTGACTCCTTTCCTCCCCCTCAGAACAAAAGCATAAGCAACTTCATTAACTCCTATATTAGTTAAAAATCAGAAAAAAAAAAAAAGAAAAAAAATTAAATCATAGCTGAAAAATGGTAATTTCCTTTATTTTTATTCACGATTCTCAAGAAGGGAACCCTATTCCTTCTGGACCACATTCTCCCACCCCACCAGGGTGGGAATTTCTCAGGGGCAAAACCGCTTTAGCAGGAATTCCCACCGTGGCTGTGCTTCCCTGCCTTGCAGCTCCATTTCCTACTCCAGACCCAGGGAGGGAACTGCCCTGAGGGCTGGGCTGACCCTGCACCACCCTGGAAAGAAATCTTGATAAACTGATTGACTTGAGCTCCTCCACAGAACTGCAGGGACGCATCTACAGGAGGAGCAGTGTGGAAAAAGGGAACAAGTGGCTGGAGAAGGGTGAGATGCTCTTAGTCTGCCTTTGCAGCCAGGGAAATTGAAATGCAGAGCCATCCTTTCCTTGTCTTTCTTCATTCTTGTTCACCTCTGGGCAAGGACTGTGTTTATAAAAACACAAATAATTGGCACATGTTAGAAACATAAACAAAACCAAAAATGACAATTAGGGGAAATGAGAGGGTGGATTAGAATTTTCTGCCTAGATCTGCTCTCATTCGGATTCAGCAGCGGGCTCAGGGATCTGGCTTCAGTTTTGTTTGTGCATTTGTTTGTTCAGCTTTTTTAATGTGTTTTGTTTCATTTCACCTAATAAATACAGGCATAGATATGAATGATGTGAATCTTCACAAATTTCAGGATATAACTTTGGCCATTTGATCTGAAACCCATCTGAACTGGAACCCAAGTAAAAGATTTTTTTGTCCCCTTGTAATAACTATGTTAAAAGCATTAAAAAAAAAAAAAAGAAAAAAACCAACAAAACCCAAACCAAAACAAACTCAAATTCATAGTGCTGCTCTTCTGCCTTTTTAAAATACAGGGCTGTAAATTCATCTGATTCGAGACCTAATGTGTGCCGAGATTCACACAGTGTGATAATATCTTCTATTAAAGCAACGGATATTGTTAGGAAGAACTTCAGCACTCTTCATTTTCTTCAAGACTCTCACCATTCTATGCAACATCTTTGGCATATACACAAGTCCAAGGTTTCTCAACCCCCAGTGGGTCCTACATGCACAAATCCATTATCACAATATCCCAAACACAGGGAAAAAATTGTCAGGGGTAGCAGGGAAGGAGGTTTTTTATTTGTCTTTCTGTTATGGACTTCAAATTGAATCTGTCAGACAATATCCAGATTATCTGCTCAGCATGAAAACAAAGAATGATTTCTTTTTTTTTTCCCTTTTTGATGAAAGCTGAGGTGTGTACTAATGTCTTGAGGGCTGAGAGCGTTTCAGACATCTATTACCATAAATTAGCCCTAAAATGTTGGAAGCTGGCAGCTCTGCAATTCTCTGATCTCCCTTCCCCAGTCTGCAGAACAAACACAGGTGTGGACACTTTGTGCTCCCCCCGGCCTGCGTCGGTTCGTGCTGGTGGAGGTCTTGGTGTGATGTCTCAAGAGGAGGCTTGGCTTGTTTGTTTGCACATTGATCCGTGCCTGGGTGAGAATTAACTCAAACACCACCTTCTTAGCAAGTGAGAATATTGAACTCTGACTTTCTGATACAAATATTCCGAGTGGGAGCTCTGGCTGTGTGGGGCATGGTGGGCAGTGGGGAAGATGTGTCCAGCCCTGAAGCTTGAGCCCTTCAGGGGAAGGCATCCCCTTTTGCTTGGGGATTTCAGCCACACACTCTTCCGCTGTCTCAGGTTCCTCCAAGCCATGTCCAGTCTGTACTTGGGCACTGCCAGGGATCCAGGGGCAGCCACAGCTTCTCTGGGCACCCTGTGCCAGGGCCTGCCCACCCTTACATGGAAGGGTTGACAATTTAAATCCGGATTGAGAAACATGGCAGCACTTTACATCCGCGTTATCCCCACTTTTTCCTGGCGTAAAGGCCTTCTGAGAGGAGAGGGCAGGCACCAGCCATCGTGCCTAATGGTCCTGAGTGTTTGTGTGCCAGCAGCCAGCCTGGATAATCCTCCCCACCACTGGGAGCCATGCATTAAAGGTACATTGCCATCCTCTCCTCTGCGTGGGCACCTCAGAGCTCCCCAGCCCCTGTCACCCATCAGGATGTATTATATCTGTACTCACTAATTTCACAGCCCGTAAATTACAGGCATACCCTGCGTATCTTCATCTCATTAGAGAAGGTTAATTTAAGCAGACAATCAACAAAAATACAGAAAACTAGTTTGGAAAGAGGATTTTGCTGTGTCTCTGACAGACAATGAATTCACAACCCCAACATCTGCCACCACTAGAGAGAAAATGCTGGAGGAAAAAAAAAAGGAAAATAAAGAAAGGAACTCATTGCTATTTCCTCTGATGAATGGTGAATTTCCAATTAGCATTTTAATTACTCAAGCCAGACTTTCAGCTGGTTTGATGATCACAAGAAATTCCATAAGCAACAAGTCATCTTGGTTTGTCAGCATGTGCAGGCGTAAAACAGAATGCACTTACAGGGGTTGGCCTGTGAGACTGTTGCTCTTCTGGAAAAACTCTACAGCATTATTTGTTTTCAAGTATTTATTTATAGTTTTACATAGTTTTTATATAATCCATATAGTTTTACATTTTTGTACCACCCAAGAAAAACCTACAAGACTGTTGCACCTGGGGCCTTTGGTAAAAATGGTAGAGATTTATTGTCTGGCAGATCCTACAGCAAATCCATCAATAGGACCCCAAACATCTGAACCTGTATCACTTGCCTGAGCAAATCCTTCAGCAAATCCATCCCATATCATTTCAGACACCTTTGTGTGTCCTTCACCTGAGCTAATCCTACAGCAAACCTGTCCCTGGGGACTGATGGGGATGATGGATGGGCTCCTCCCTGCAGAGGGTCTGGTGGTGATAACTCCACCACCTTTCTGTCTGTATAACCAAAAAAACAAAAAAGAGCAGGGCATTTTTTTTTAAGTCCCTGTGCAGTGTTAGGAAATTCTGTGTCCTCTGGGGAAGGAGAATGAGAAGGGATGTGGGTATCCTTGCAGGTGAGGGGTGAAACTTGGATTTTCCTAAACTTTGCACTCTGTTTGTGCACCACAGTAACAGCAGTGGCGTTGGCATGGGACAGACCCCTGCCACAGGCTGGGTTTTCCAGGAGGTCGAGGACATCCTTGCTCACAGAGATGCGGACACAGGCTGCTCCTGTAATTCCAGGCACTGGCTTGGGCACCTCGTGCTTTGCCTTGAGGGGAGAAGGCAGCAGGTGGAAAGGTGTGCTCAGCTTTGAACCCACGGCTCGGCGCTGAAGATGACAAACCCATCGATGAACTGACATCAGCAAAGATCAGTCAAATCATGCAAGTACTCAGAAAGGTCTTACTCTTAGCTTTAAGACTTAAAGTGGTTGATCTGGGGGTTTGGATTATTCCAATCCCTTGATTTGAACAGATCTGGAATTGGTCAAGATGAGGATGGACCCTTTGGGCCCTTGTAGACCATCATTCTTCATTTTTATTGTCTGCCTACTTCAGTCATTTTTCTTCTCCCATTTTGGTTAGCTGCTGTTGGGGTTTTTCCTGTGAAGGCTTCCTTTTCCCTCCATTTTTATGTGATTTCTCATCCTCTCTGGATGTCCATCACAGAGCAGCCTTCTGTGGTGTAAAGCTACCTGCACATCAGGGGTGTATATCCATCATCTCTGAAAATGCCACCTTCTCTCCCTAGCACTAATAATAAAATATCAGGACCAAATCTGTTTACTTGAGAAAAAAATTACACGTGGGGAGCAATCATTTATTCAGAGCAGAGCAAACCAAAACAACCAAGCCAGCAGTACCCATTTCATTAAGTGGACAAATGAGAGGTTTTTAAGTTCTTGGCAGTCTGATGGATAAAGCTACCTTGTCACAAGGTCCCTCTAGATTGAGTTGCAAACAAAAGAGAGGAAAAGCTTGGGAAGAAAAGCAGATTTGTGGTGACAGAATGAGCAGATCTGACTCGGAGCTCTGGTTTCTGTGGTGCAGCTATCCAAGGTGCTGCCAAGTGTGTGCCCAGACACCAGCATTGGATGGACACTGGGCTTCTTTCCTTTACTTTTTCAAAGTGTCTTGTCAAGTCAATCCTTCACTGCAGCTTGTCTTCCTGCTTCCCACATCCCGCTCCTTCATCCCATCCTTTAATCCTCAGTGAGGCTGACCAGACTCATTCCTTTCTTGCAGTATATTATTCATGCAGTTATGTTATTTTTCCCTCAGAGGTCCAGAGGTGGCTCTGTCACTTGGAGAAGCTCCTCAAGGACCAGGAGCAGAGACGTGTAAATGCCACAGGGAAACACATCATGCCCAATGAAATGAGAAGAAAAAAATATATAGAAATTATCTCTATCTCCCCTTTTCCCTTTCTGCCCCTGAAGCCTCACATCCCCTACATCCTGTTTTTCCCTTTCCTCCTTGCAGTTCCAGCCCTTGCCCTATCCCTCTCCAACTCACAGCAGTCTGGTAGAGTTTCACCAGTGTAGGCAAGTGGAACACTTCACTTCCAATCCCGGAACGAGGCCAGGGCACACAGGAGTTTATTATATCATAAATTAGAACATGAAAAGCTAATACATTTTATACATTTGTCAGAGAGGGAGAGGGAGAGGAGGAAAAACCTTTGCTGCCAGGTTCCTCATAGCAAATCTGTCACGCTGGAAAGAGGCTGCTGGAATGGAAGTATTTACAGACAGACTGAGAGAGCCCTGGTGCAGAATAGCAAAGCTCCTGCTGGATGCTCCAGGGCTGTGGCAGGAACCAGGACAGAGTTCTCAAGCCAAACCACACACAGCCCATCACAAGCACCTTGGCTCTTCTTGTGTGGGGATAAAATGATGCCCAGCAGAGCTGTGGGGAAGTTGTCTGGCTGAATCAGGGGCTGCTGCTGGTGTTTGTGTTGTGCCTCTGAATTTACCTGGTGCTGCTTTACAGGAAAAAAAAGGGGGTAAAGTGTGTCCAGAGATGGGCAACAGATCTGGGGAGGTGCTGGAGCCCCAGGAGAGGCTGAGGGAGCTGTGAAAGGGGCTCAGCCTGGAGAAAAGGAGGCTCAGGGGGGCCCTTGTGGCTCTGCACAGCTCCCTGACAGAAGGGGACAGCCGGGGGGTCGGGCTCTGCTCCAGGGAACAGGGACAGGAGGAGAGGGAACGGCCTCAGGCTGGGCCAGGGGAGGCTCAGGTTGGACATAAAGAAGCATTTCTTCACAGAAAGGATTTTCAGGCATTGGAACAGGCTGCCCAGGGAGGTGGTGGAGTCACAATCCCTGGAGGAGTTTAAAAGGCATCTGGATGTGGCACTTTGGGATATGGTGATGTTAACAGTTGGACTCAGTGACCTTACAGGTCCTTTCCAACCTTAACGATTCTATGATTCTAAGTCAGATCCCAGCAAAGAAATTTTCTGGGAAATCTGTTCTGCCTGCCAGGCACACATCCCCGTGGCTTTCTTGTTCTGTGCTCATTCCAGGTGGATTGTCCCATTTTAATTGAGCTTTTCCCAGTCCCACTGCACCTCCAGTCCCCATGACATGGCATTTCTGCTGTCTGGCAGGTCCACTGATATTGGGCTTCATATCTCTCCTTCCACAATCCAAAACTCAAGGCAGGAAGGCATTTCCCAGAAATCATCTCCCTTGAAATAGTCAGCAAATCAGACTTAATTAAGACAAAGAACAGCAAAAAGCAATAATAATTAAAACTTAGACTTGCCTGCACAGATGAGAAAGTAAAAGGAGCTCATGCTGGCAGGAGCACGGTGTCTGAGGCTGGCTTTCCCCACAGCCAGGTCCTTTATCCACTAGGATGAAGCACAGGGGATGGCAGTGGTGGTGCCTGCAAGAGTTAAGCTGAAATTACCCACAAAAGAAGTTTCTCCAGGCTGAACTGTCCCTCAGGCAGCTGCTGAACTGGTGAGGGAAAGGCAAGAGTTGTTGCTTTGGTTATTTCAGCCTTGACCGCCCCTGGGCCTCATCTGGAGGCACAGCTGGAGCAGACCTGTGAGATTGTTGCTTTTGCGAACATTTACCTCTGTGGGGGGAAAGGTGCACTGGGACACAGCACTGGTAGAAGGGATGGTAGAGGAACAGCCAGGGACACCCAGCTAATCTGCCACGGTGTGCTGGCATCAGCTGAGAGCAGCACAGCAAGAGGGACAGCACAGCAGTTCTTCCTCTGAATGCTCTTCCAGCCTCTGGAAAGCTGCATGGCACTGGCTCCCTGAGTTCTTGCCACCTGTGGTCCTCCCTGGGTCCCGTTTCCTTGGCTCCTGCCGTGGCTGTGTGTCGCCCTGATTTTTCAGCCTTCTGTTCATGTCTCACGGTTCATAGTTCTTAGGTTGTTTCTCACACACAGGTGTTATAAATAGAAGCAATGTTTTTGTTAGTCAAGGTAGTTTTTACATTCTTTGTTTTAGACCTATGGACAGCTGATGGACAGTTGTCTTGACCAATGGGATGGGGAGAGGTGTCAACCTTCCCCCCCAATCCCTGGACTTTGTAGAAATACTATAAAAGTGGAGTCAGGTTTGTAATAAGCAGTTCATGCCTTCTCACCAAAGTGTGTGTGTGTGTTCGTGTCTAACAACGAGAGCTGTAGGTGTCAAAACACTCAGTTCTCAGATCTATGCTGCTGCCGCCCAGGTCTCTTTGCCCAAAGAAATCCCCTTTTCACAGAATAATTTTGCTCTCTCCACCCTTCAAACTCCCTCCTTTGCTCCTCCTCCCCAGCCCCTTTGCTCCATGTGGGAGAATGACCATTGATAGTCCTGAAATACGGGGCAGACACCAAAACACAGAGCTCAGAAGAGCAGTGGAAACCAGGCTCCACCATGGCTCAGATCCATCTCTCTCCAGGGCTTTTGCTCGGCCCCCAGTGTTCTGTCCCATCCAAGGTGGCTTTTCAGGCACTCACAGAAGCTGCCAGACAAAGCACTCCAGATTTATCCCACTCTCTTCCTCTCTCTTTTTAGAAACTTTTAATTAGTCCCCAACTCAGCACCATTATTAGTATTTGTTATTAAGTATTAAAACTGCTCACCCTCAGCTCCTTCTCCCTCTGCTTCCCTCTTCCAGCCCTTTGTTTTAATTGTTATATTTTTTCATCAGTGATCAGCCAAGCTTCCCTAATGATCTAGGCTCATTTAAAGGGTTTATAACTCCGGCACAAAACTCCAATAAAAAAGCGGCAGCCTTGCTGGGAACCTCCTGGGGCTACTCAGCAGCCAGGAACACAAACTCATTTAACACTTGCCTGTTCCCCTCTTTTCTTAGTCACCATCACCCATTCTGTCAAAATATCTTCCTCTGCACGCACAGAAACCCTTCATTTTTCCTTTTCCGCATCTTTCCCTCTCAATTCTTTTTCCCAATGGATCGGGGCAGGAGAACTGGAAAAATCCTTGATTAGGCATGTGGTGCAGTTAACAGCAAATAGACCAAACCCACTCTTCCTTGCAGCCTTTTCCCTGCCGATGCTGCATTCCTGTCCCCTCTCAGGAGGAAAAAATATAAAGAGTTGTAGTGAGGCTGGGGAGAGAAATGATCTGGCTGTATTTCTCCTGGAATATATTTAGCAGTTGCAAGTTACCCCTCTAGAGAGCTTAAAAGCCTCTTTTACAGATCTGCAAGTTGGCACTGCCTTCCCCTCCTTGCTCTTCTCCCTTTGCAAGAGGTGTAGATTTACGCACCGTAGACAAAGGGTTTGCTTGGCAAACTCTCAGAGTCTTGGCCCAGCTTCCCATCGAGTGCAGATGTTGCTTCCAAACCTGTCTTTAGCCTTGTGCACAGCCAGCAGGAAATTCGTGGGGATCCAGGCAGGAGGAGGAGGAGTGCAAGCTGTTCTCCAGGAACAGAGACTATGACCTAGACTCAGGTGGGCTCTAATGTGACCTACTGGGCTTCTTGCCCATGGCCTTGGGCACTGGGCAATTAGCCAGGGTGAGGGGCAGGCCAGGAGAGCACACCTTTCTTAGAGTGACCTCCTTGTTTTTGTGAGGGAGACCTCACAGAAGCTATTCTGTCTCTCTGTTAACACACAAAACCCTTCTGGAACGAGGAGGAAAGAGAGGAGTGTGAGCAGTAAAGAGGAAATGAGTAGAGCAGGGCACGGGGTGGGTTTATGTCACCTGCCTTTAGCCATCTGCCATGTGGGTACTTCCATCTGAGCTGTCACTCCCTGGAAATGCCACAGGGAAAATAAACACTTTTAACACTGTGGTTACCCTACCCTTGTAAACCAGTGGAATATCGACCTCTTTACACTGAAAAAAACCCCAGTTCTTCCAGCTGATGTACTTCCCAAAGCCATCCATTCAAAATTATGGAGCAAATGATGACGTTGAATGGTCTTGCTTTGAAGCCACTGTTGCTCCCAGGACAGCATCACACCCTCAAGGACCGTGGGAGTCACAATTGCATTGATAGACTTTACAAGCGGCCTTTTGTTCTCACTTGGAAGGAGCTCAGCTGAAAGGCCCAGCAACGTGTTCAGACATCTTCAAAAAGCTGGAATCATTTGGTGGGAATAAACAGTCAAAGCTCCTCAGTCAGTCATTTGAAAAGGACAGCTTCCCAAGGAACGTCAGCACTATCCTCCCTTGTCTAGCTGCTGGGCTCCTCTGGGAGATGATTTCTGGAGATGGCTGAGTTGCTTTGACACATATTTATCATCAGCAGCTCAAGTTTTGGGGAGAGAGAGAAATAGCAAAAGGAAACAAATCAACCCATTGAAATATTTCATGGAAGCTGGAAAAAAAAATCCTAAGATTTTGGGGTATTCAATAGTATTGGGTTTTCAACTTGGGCTGAAAGTGCAGCACACCAGTGGGGTCTGTGGGGGATGCCTGCAATTAGAGACCCGCTTAGTGATACAGAGCTGTCTTCTCCTTGTTTCCAGCTGCTACATTTAATTAAAAGAAAGCTAAACAATCCATTACATTAAATTACTTTCTGCACATTACTTTTCCACATAGACAAGTGAAATGGTTGCCACAGGGATGTTATCTGACCGCAGGCTGGAAAGGAGATAAACCATGCTCAAAATTATTCTGTTGCTTGAAATATCACCCCAAAGACCTGGTCAGGAGCCATTCCTGGCTGCGTGAGGGCCTGTGATTGTGGTGGGATCCACCAGGAATGTGAGGGCCATTAATGGACTGTAATCCCAGCCTCATCTTGCTTATTCCTGCATCAAGTCACAAGATGATGAGGATGCCAAATCACTCTAATGTTGTGGCAAACAAAAGGGCTTCTTTCATATTTCCTCTCTCTACTCTCTGTCACCTTCACCATGGAATCTGCATAAATAAATAAAATAAAGAAATGAAATAAAATCATACCATGTGTTAGTCTCTACCTCAGCTGCTTCTTCAGAGTTTCTAATCAGCACCAAACAGTCCATACACCCTGTTTCAGCTTCTAACTTAAACAGTCCTTTGATATTAGAAGTCAAATATGCCAGGGATATCTTGAATTATCTCGTGGAAACAGAATTTGTAGGAAAACTCCTTGTCCCTGTAGGCATTTTGTTTTCCTTTCAATTCTTGTTCAAAGGATAAAAAGAGGTTTGGAATCTTCCTCAGTAACCCGTTAGGCCACAGAGCAGACTTTGCCTCCTGGAGAGGAATTCCCTAGGAGCACAGCCCGAGTCCAGACTGTAGCAGGGCAGGAGATGCTGTTAGAGCCCTGCTCTGACAGCCCCTGTGTGCTGCCACCAAGCCCCTGACCCGCCGCTCTGCCATTTTAAAAACATTCCGGTCTTAAAGCAGATCCCAAAGCATGACCAGCTTGAGACAGAACCAACCTGGACTGGCTTCAGGAGGAGAACTGAACAAAAACAACATCCTGGACTCTGCTGCCTTTGTTACAGCTCTGCCCTTATTTTCTGCACTCCACACCACTTTCCCTCTGAGATAATTGTTGCCAAGTGGCTACTTGGAACATGGCTGAGTGCAGATTGTTAAAGGAGAGACAGGCTTCTGCTTCTGTCTTGCTGACTATTTTTGCTTTATTCCCCATCTCAGGCAAAAACATTCTGAGGGCATCTGTCTACTGTTTGTGCGTAATATGTTATAATGTTATGTTATAATATGGTAGGAAATGGTCTCTTCCTCCCTCGTTTCACAGCGACTGCACCTCATCCTGGGGTCACCTCCCAGCAGCAGCACAGACCTTTCTGAGCACAGAGCTCCAGCACCGTGGCTCTCCCCCTGAGCCAGCCTTCCAGAAGGGGAGTGCCACTGGCTTTGGGTTTGGGCACACAGTGGGAAATGCATTCCCTGGCTGGACCCAGAGTGACAGCCTCACTCTGTCTCACACTGGCCCTATTTGGAGCCTATGGACTGCTGCACTGGGTTTGCATTTACAAGCATCCTCCTAACCCAAGCAGCGTTAGCTGAGTCCTTCAGCAGTCTCATCCACACAAGCATCTTACTCAAATACCTTGGGAATTGTCCCATCCTCTCTCTGAACCTGGGGTCATGGGTCATATGAGGCAGGAATCACAGATTCTGGTCATGGTCACGAGAGGAGGCTTTATGAAAGAAGAAGGAAGCTCAGGCTGTGTCCACTTTATCATGGTCATAGTAAATACCAAGCTTTTGGTTTTAAAAGAAAAAAACATTGCCAATTAACCACCCCCTGGGAAGCATCCTGCTTCTCTCCACTTGTGTCCTCATACAAGGAAGTTATTCCTGCAGCTTTATGGAGTAAAGAAAACCACATTTCACACTGGAGACTTCTTCACAAAAGACCCAGAAGCCAATCCAAAAGGCAGTAGGTCAAACACATTAACAACTAATTTGTATTATATGTATCGTATTTTCTCTCTGACTGTCTTTAATTCTCCCCTAGCAACATAAGCTATTCACCCTCAAAGCTTTCAGCCTCTTCTGAAATTTCAGTGGTCATCTCACAGGCTTTATTTGTATCTGTAGGTCCCCATCAGCACTGGGCAGAGATGGAGTGAAAAGAATGATGTTTTTCAAGCCCTGCAGTCAGGTCCTCAGTGTTCCCAGCATCTGACTCTTGCCTGCAGAGGTGTGAATCAAATTCTGGTTTCCCATGTGGTCACGCCAGATGGTTGGCTCAAAACCCATCATTTCCTTACAGCAAAACTCACTAGACACAGACAGTAACCATAAGATATGTTGGAAACTCGAATCTCGAATAATTTAGACTGCCAACACCCATGCAAAAGATCCTTCACCCTCCTCCTTTTGTCAGCTCTTCAAGAATGGTTCCTCTGCTGAAAATGCCTGAAACATTTCAAGGCGGTGACAAAAATACATTCTTACAGTCAGCCTGCATCCTCTCATTCTGAAAGGTCTTCTTGTTACTTCTGAGCTTTGATTGTCAAGTTACATCCAAGGATCAGTTCCCATGCCCCAAAAGGCAGCACTGCCCCCAAGGAATGCTTGGAAGCAGCTGTGCAGGACAGCAGATCACATTCCAGTATTATTTCATTGCCTGTGGCCCACTGCAGTGGGGTCTGGAATTTGTTGGGGGTGGACCCTCCAACCACTTCACACCGTGGCTTCTACACAAGAATTGGGAATGCTGAGTAAGGCCCTGCCCTGGTGAACTTGTGAAGGGAGCACTGGAGAGAACATTATTCAGTAAAGCAAATAAAAATCTCGGAAGGAGTCTGTGTTGAAAACAATCATATGCTTGGGAAATCTGGCTCTGTGTGTTTAGTGACCACAAGAGGTCAGGGCATCAGTTTTCCATTGCATCTTAAAAGCAACATCTCGAAGAGCCTGGAGCTAGGATACTATTTTAGCTGAGACTGTTCAGTTCAGAAATTCCATCTTTAAACACTCCTTAACAGGGGTTACCACAGGAGCAACAGTCCTTTTCTTTGCACTTGAGTCTATCAGGATAATAATCGGGTTTGTCTTTCTTTATGTTCCAGGTCTTGCTCCACAGTTTGAGGGTTTACAGAAATATTATATTTTACACTAAAAGCCACAGTCAACGCCTCCATTTCCTTGGCACAACCAGACTCCCTTCATTAGGAATAAACCATGCTGGTGACAAAGCTCTCCCAGGTGTGACCTCAGGTGTGTAGGGTTTCCTCCTGCAGAAGCTTTTAAGCATCAAAAGCCTCCTTTTTCTCCCTTCCAAATCCACTTCTCCAACATGAGTAAAGGTTAGTCTATGAGACAGCAAATGCATTACACATTTCAACTCCAAATTAAGACTATTTCTGCAAATGCAGTTCTCCATCTATGAGAGGTCTATGTCAGGAAGGCAGAGGAAAAAGGAGCTGTATAAAATAGTAACATATTCTCTACATATATATATATATGTATGTATATATAACGGTAGAAACTGTGTACACACTTGCCCTCTGAGAACCATTTTCTATGGCACCTCTTTTTCACTAAAGTAGTTTTTCTAGAGTGTCCTGCCCAGGCACTAGCTGGGCTTGACCCAGTTTGGTGTATAAAAACAGACAGGCTTGCTGCCTGGGATATTAGATGATGAATTTTTCATATGCAGCCTTGTTTCACTGCAAAGTCCAGCCTCAGCCCCCTCTCTGTCTGCAGCACGTCCCCTTTAGCAGGTCCTGCTTTGTGAAATTGCATTTCTTTGTTTACTCTGCATGATGCCAAGAGATGCCTTTCTTTCCCCTATTTTTTTTCTTTTCTTTATTTTTGAAGTGAAAGTTATTAAGCTACTTCTGGCATAATACCTCTAAATGCCGAGTTCGTGAGAGGGAATTTTAACTTGGTTAATCTGACACAAATGAAAAACTATTCAAGGCTTGAGATGACTGGAAAGTTTAGTGTCATGGCTTTTTCAGGAGAAAAAGAGGGTTCTCAGCAAAATTTCATTTGAACGCTTGACGTTATTTATTTCCTCTAAGGTGTTGGGCATGGTTTAAAGACACAGGAAAAACTGAACTAATGGTTCTGCTCACTGCTGGGGGGCACATGGAGCAGAGAGAAGGGCAGAGGGGCTGGAGAGTGTTCTCCTTATTGATGTGGGACAGTGGGTAACTGCTCCCACTGCGAGCTGGGTCCTGCAGGCTTGCTCAGGGCTGAAATGGAAATGTCACTCTCTTAAAAGTTAAATTTCAACTGCCATCCTTTCTGTGACTATTATCAGCAGAGGAAAATGGGAAGGAGAGGCTCACTGTGATACAGAGACCTCCCATGTCTGAGAACCTTCCTTTCCTTGTTCAAGGCCATTACATCTGAGCTAGAGACGTCTTGGGATGCTCCTCATCCAAAAGCTTTTCCATTTTTTATTTCTGTGTCTGGGATCAAAAAGAAATAGAATCTGCCAGAGTTAAGCTATGCCAGTGCTCAGAGGGGAGGTCCCAGGACAGTGTTCAGCCAGTGGATAAACTTCCATGTCCAGGGAGACAACTCAGGAGATTTGAGGACCATTTTCAGAACCATGCTGTGAACTGGTGGAGCCCCAGCATATTTTCCTCCTTGAAGGAGTGAGTGGGGTGTGTGTTTGAGTGTTGCTTTCACTCCTGAGCAATGGCTGGGATAAATGGGCCGAAGCTTCCCTCTACTTTTTGCTCCAATAGCCATGTATCAGGTTTTCCACAGCTGAGCTGAAACCCATGATTCATAATCAGTTTCATTTGCGAAATGTTCTTCTAATTGATCAGACGGAGACCAATTTCAGTGTGGGAAACTGAACCCTGAGAAAATTAATTACCCGCCAGGCTAAACCCATTTCCTTTGGCCCAAGTACAGCTTATTGTATGTTACTGAGAGATGACTGGCTGTCGAGAGAAAGGCAATGCTATAATTCTTTCTAGGACATGCTACATTGGGAGCAGATAAAGTGCTGCTGGCTGGGGGCACTGCCTATGCAGAGTGGGGATGTGGCACAGGGAAAGGGAAAAAGGGTCAGTAAATACATGGCAAAAGGCTCAGAGAGAGTAGAGATAAGAGAAAGGAGAAAATGCACCAATTTTAAAATCCCAGATTCTCCCAGGGATTAGTCACTACAGGCTTGGCCTTTGGGGACAAGGGGGCTTTAACATTTCCCGTGCCTACTTGGTGCTCATTTTACACCCGTGAGATATGGAGGGATGTCACAGACCCTGGGCAAAAGACACAGGCAGAGAGAGATTTTTTTTTTTCTTTTTTTTTTTTTTTTTTTTTTTTTTTTTTCTTTTCTTCTGTGATACTCCGGTAATGAGGGTAGTGAACTTAGCAAGGCTCCACAGCCTCGGGGCAGGAAGGCTCAGAATAAATGCTGTAACTGAGCAGAAAGCATCAGGGACTAAGAGTAGGCTCTCCTCTCTTTCCTCCTTTAGGCTGAGGGGATGTGGAAGATCCAGGGGCTCAGAGGTGGCTCCGCAGGAATGTGAATGAGGGTGTTGCACACTGGTGCAGCCCATCCCCACTCCCAGCATGGGAATTGCTGCTCTCGCCGCTGACTGCCATCCCCTGCTCTTCCAAGGGCTCCTGGCATCAGGATTCCAAACTCAAAGCCCTCCAAGACAGGAGGCGTCACAGATTTTTTAATTAAAGCCAGTTGGGTAATGAAAGTAGCAGGAGTATGTTCCCACTCTACGAATGGATAAATTAAAGCTCCCAGCAAAGACGGCAGACATGGAGTCCGGGAGGGGAGCAGATTTTAGATGGAAATTCTAATGGCTGCCATCTTTACACTAATGGCACCCTGCCCACACAATTCTGCCATCTTCCAGGGCAGGAAAATAACCGCGGAGGGAACATTGATCTCCTTCTTTTTAGGCTGGGGCTTCAGCAGTGAAAAGCATTACTGTTACAGGATACTCAGGCTGCAATCCCCTGACGGTAAGAGCCAGCTACTCTCCAGCTGCTCCAGGTTAATAGAAATACTTCCTTGGCTAGACCCCAGCGCAAAACAAAATAGGATTTACAGCCGGAGTAAAGCTAATCAAAGAAAAAGGACAAAGGTTTATCAGCAGCCAGAACTTTTCAGAAGCAAGGAACTTAGTGATGTCTGGGTCAACAATGTTCTCGTGCTTCAGAGAGCCCTGGATGCAGATTGCTTGGGGAATACCTTGCCTTGATGGAAAGTTTTAACCCTTTGACTTTTGAAAGGACATAGTCTAGGTGTATTTATTGGAAAACCTCAAATTCAAACAAAATAATCTCTGTGTTGCTGCCAGCCTTTTATCAGCCTCTGTGCGGAGGTGCTCAGGAGCTCTGTGTAAATGCGATGTACTTAAGAACCAAAGGTTGAGTGGAATGACCTCTTCAAATGCAGATGTCAGGCGTCTTTAAAGCCCTGGGGTTGAAGGATCACAAAGCTGGGTTAAGGCTCCTACTCTGTTTTCCTTCTCTATCCACCTTTTTCTTGCTCCAGGAAAGAGGATGGCATAACGGAGAGTCAGGCACAGTGAGATTCTCGGGGAAAACACAATTCTACAGTAATTCTTTATGGTACATTGTGGAATTTTCTTTTTAAGACAGGATGTTCCCTCTTACATACCCCGCATCAGAGACCTCTGTTCCCAAAATGTGGAGTGCTCCTGGGCTCCGTCTCGCTAGCAGGTCAACTGGGAGGAGGAAATATCCTTCCATGGAAGAGGGAGAGAAACCTGGGAGCAGGGAAGAGGTGCAGGAATCAACACGTAGCAGAGAAAATTGAAAACAGTGCCCACTGAATTAAAGATATAGAGATAATTGCTATTCTATTTAGGCCCTCTCATTTTCGCTGTGACACAGCCAAGGTGTAATACAGCTGGAAATGAAAATGGATGGAAGGTAATCCATTGAGCTTTATGGCTACTGTTAGTTTCTGATGGATCCTGATAGTCTGCTAAGCAAACACCTCGCTGCCTGCCTCTTAAACCAGAGTTCACAGCTCCTCCAATCTCTTGCAGCAGGAATACTTTTATTAACCCTCTTAGTGTGTTTGAGTCAACCCTTCTCCCGGGGGGAAAGTTAGAGCTCTCTGAAGTGAAACACCAGTTTTGAAGGGGCAAATTCCATTTACATCATGACTGTGAGCCAATATTTTTGCAGGCAACTATGCAAGTACAAAACCACTGAAAAAAATGTTGGTGAGTTAAGTCAGTTTAGTGTTTTCCCACCCATCAACTGTGCCACTATAACAGAGATTGTGTCCATTCTTATGCCTTAGCTCTCGGACAAACTACAAAGCTTGACCATATTGCTTGGCTCCAGCTGTTTTTTCCATGCTTCTCTGCCCTTCCACTCTTCTATTTTTTCCATAGGAAAAGAAAAATAAGGAAAAAAATACATTTTAAAAGACAAAAGCTATTTTCTAAGTACTCATTAATTTTAACACACAGAAAATATTGATAAAAGATCAACATGCATTTATTGAACAGAAATTCAGGAGAGCAGGGGGAGGTGAACAGTGACTCTCCTGGAGAGTGGTGCTGGTCCAAGTGCAGCTCACCTCGCCATTCATTCAGTGCCCACTGAGGGGGAAAGAAGATGAGATATTACTCCATTATAGTCTCGAATGTATAATTCATACAATGCCAATGAAATAATGATAAATGACTGAATTGTTCACAAAGGCCATTCTTCACACTTTAGCCCATTTAAAAAAAAAAATCTTGTATTCCTCTTTTCTAAACTTTCTGTTAATGACTCCCCTCCTTTGCTTCCCTTGCAGCCACTTGGCGGAGATGCTCTAAAGAGGCAGAAAGGGAGTTGTTGGAGAAGACAGAGAGTTGGACATGTGGATATCGGGAACTTCTCTTCAGTGAGGGGGGAGAGGCCCTGGCCCAGGGTGCCCAGAGAAGCTGTGGCTGCCCCGGGATCCTGGAAGTGTCCAAAGCCAAGCTGGAGCAACCTGGGATAGTAGAAGTTGTCCCTGTCCATGGTAGGGGGTGGGATGAGATGATCTTTGAAGTCCCTCCCAAAGTGTTCTGTGACTCCAAATCTTCCTCTCTCTCGGTGTTTCCATGGACATCCCACTGTATACCCAAGTATGAATGTGTGTGTGAGCCAGCTCACTTCATACACATCCCTCTGCTATCGGATCTGGTTCAGACAACCTCTGGCCAAGGTCTTCTCAAGAGCTGTGTCTGCCTTTCGGTTTCCTCCCCTGTTCTGTGCACAAGGAAGGGTAACAGCATATTCCAAGTCAATCCTTGGTTTGTTCGGACAGTTGTTTGCCCTCTGTGAGACGACAGCAGCATGTGACAAACACAAAGCTCTTGCACATGTACTGCAAGAGTTTTGAGTCCACAAAACCAAACCGCAGCACTTTGAATCCTTGGGCTGCATGGGAAAGCTTCCATGCTCCTGGTAACTGCCCTGCTGCTCACTCACCTGGCCCTGCCTGGTGTTCTTCATCCCTGGGAAAGCTGAGCCACAGATGAGAAACTGCTGAAATAGGAGCTGGTAAAGGAATTGCACCTTGAAGAGCCCCGGCTCTGTTGTGAGATGGATTGGAAGTGGTGGAAGTATCAGTCATCCCTCGCTCGGAGCTGCTGTACTCAGGTAATCAAAACTGGGGGAAAAACCTGTAAAGATCATAGCACACAGATGGATGGAGAGACAGTGAGATAAATCATAGGGAAAAATAACAGTTTAAGGGTGGCATTTCTGTTTGTGACCTGGTTTTCCAAGTCCGGAGTGCTCAGTCCAGTGGCACATGCTGTGGGAGCAGCCCTCTGGGGAATTGGTCCTGGGGCAGTGTCTGCACTTACAGGCCTATTTTTGCAAATTTTTCTTATGTATATTTGAAAAGGTGAGAAAGCACCAACCGAGGATGTTTTCTAAAGGTCGAACTTTTCCTTTTGCAGGAGCTTTCCCACTCTGCTTGCTTTTATTTCCCGGTACTCCCTAAGGACGGATTGAAACTCCACAGCTCTGAGCACATCCTTTGTCCTGCTTAATCATTGTTAACAGCCAAAAAGATGAGATAATGGCGACCCATCTAGGGGACTCCAAGATCCTGATTGTTCAGAAAGGTCATAGAAAAGCCACGTTTCTAATCTCTGCAAAAGAAGAGATTAGCAGGCAGCCTCGCTGAGATGTTTAGAGGAGGGAAAGGAAAAGAAGAAGAAAGGTGATAGAAAGCTCTTTGGGTTTGACTTGGATACAAGGAGTAGGGACTGTGAAACAAAGCCATGGCACCGCAGAGGAAGAAAGAAAAAAAATATTCCTCTGCAAAATACACTGGCACCATGAGGAGCAACTGGGAAAAAGTGTGAAAAGACACAAGCTTTGGAGAAAGAATATTTGGTGTAAGATGAGTCAGGGTGCTCTTTATTCCCCCAGCATTCAAGCCTGCTGGCCTTCACCTCTGATTCCCACAGGAGACTGGCACTCGAGCTGTTGGGGCTGAAAATAGGAATGGGACAGATGGAAACACTGGATGGGATTTGTCCGCCATTATAAACTATGCAAATTAAAGCTGACAGACAAGACTCAAGGAGCTCTCCAGGCTTCCTGGAGTCCACGGAGGAATCATGACCCACAACGGCCAATTCCACCCATAATAAAAGAAGTGACCAGTGAACTGGGAAGAGATGCCTCAGCTCTAGAGGATCTGTAGAGGAGCTCATCTGCCTTTGGTTAAAGAAAAAGAAAATCAAACGGGATGAGCCCAGAATGGAGAGCTAATCCCACCTCTCCAGAGTCTGAAAAAAACCATCCAGGAGCCTCTGAGAAGTCTTTTATGCCTGGAGCAGACTCTGGGAGCACAAAGGGTTCCTGCCCCACGCTCTCATCCCATGCTATGTGTTATGGAAGGACTGGAAAATGCAGAAGCAGAGCTAAACATGAAGGGCTGTGTCAGACAGCACATGATCACCTTGTTCAGCTCCATTTTGTCTGTATTTCATCCAAATGATTAAGGAATATGTTAGGGATTGTGATTCCTCTCCCAGTTTTGAGGACATTCTGGCAGCACATGAGAGAAGCATTTGGGGCCAAAGACTTAAAAAACTCGGGCCCAGATTTCAAGCTTCTGAGGTTTGAAGTTATTTTATGCTGGAAGTTTGGCTTGGACACATCTTTAGTAGTTGCTAGAATGAGACAGAATCTCCACAGATTTGGAAGTATTCCTAGTGCAAGAAATTACCAATTTCCATATTTTTGTTGCTCTTGATGTTTTTGACACCCAGGAACAAACGATCTTCATTTAAATGAGATGAGAAAAGTATCTCCTGCAAATTATGCCATTTCTTTTCCCCATTATGTTTTTCTGCATTTTCTGGCAGCGCTGTTGCAAAACCAATAGCAAACGGTCAAGTGGAACTGCAAAGACAATAACTTTAATGGAAAGAAATTGGGAACTGGAAGATGACACATATTGCATTAGGGGGGAAAAAAGAGTGAAATAATATTTAATTTCCTTCGTCATAAATAATATGTCCACCCACATTACAAACACATCAAATATGACAGGAAGAATAGGCAGTGACATGGGAAAATATCATTATTTCTTCATTAAATGTTTTATACGTTTATAAGGGGGGAGGAAATTAAAAAACACCCTGACAGACAGAAATATAACAGCTGAAGGGCCATTAGAGAAATGAATTAGGACTCTAGAAGTGGGCAGATGTGTAAACCAAAAGGAAAGAGAAAAAATACGTCATAGGCAAAACTTTGACTGTTGTTAGAACCCAGTTCCTTTCCAGACAAAAAGTGGAGCTGTTGTTGGGGGCTCTGGACACTGGGCAGCTCTTGGGGATCTTGATCCCATCAGGTCTGGTTTTGAGGTAAAAGAAAGGGATCTGCCCTGCCAAGTGTTTTTGTGTAGTGGTGGTTGGGCAAAGAGGGTTTGTACACAACACCTTGCAGAGGCATCAGGCTGAACGCAGAAGTAGAGGCGCTGGAAGTTTGGTGTTGATTTTGCAGGGAGCTGCTGGAAATTTGGAAAGGCCATAGAGGTTGTGGGTGTAAATTCCCGTGTAGGGTTAGGGCCCAGCAGGGGAATGTCAGGAGCTTTGCAGGTCCAGCTGAGCTGCTCTATTTGCAAAACGGATTTACATTCCACGAGTGCCACTTAATGGCCTTCCTGGATTTCACTTTCTTGTGCACACTATTGCTCACCCTCTGTGGACCCCAAAAGTACCAACAGTGGGTCGTGGAAGGCAAAAAAGGCTCCAAATGAAAGATAACCTTAAGGGAAAAGGGGATAAACACTCCTGCACATTGTTCCTTCAGGACACTCATGGCCCGTGCCTCTGTGAGAACTCAGCAGCAAGGCTCTAATTGTTTGTGTCTCTCTAATGATCCATGCTCTCCATCCCTCTCCAGCCCCGGTGACCAGAACACATCTATTCAGAGGAACATTATCCCTGTCAGTTCTGCTCCGAGACACTCGGCATCGCTCACCAACGAGAAGTCAAGGTCACGACACCCCCCCGAAGCAGCAGGCACAGCCACATCTCTGCTCTCTGTGCTGCTGAGGAGCTCCCTGCTCACCCCCGCACTAACGGCACCAGCTCTGCTCCCCTCCAGATTGTTTAACAGATGCTCCTGATAAATACCCGAGCAGCTGAAATTCCGCGGGAAATGGAGCGCGGCCGCCTGGCTGCTGGTGAAGGATGGGAGACACTCACAAGGTCTTTGGGATGGGTTTCACTCCAGCAGAGGTGTTTGGCCCTTTCACCAGGACAGAAGAGTGTGCTGTCAGGGAATGGGATGGGACTGAATAATAGGAATTTTATATATATATGAATTTTATATATGATCATCTCCCAGGCTGCAGGCAAAGGTGGGCTCTGTAGTCCTGATTTTTCAGCCTGTGATGTTTTGATTTCTAAAACTCTGTTCTTACGGAATTTTCTGTAAACAAAAAAAGATTTTTTTGCTAAGTCTATTTTGTTTTCATTCCTTCTTTAGAGGTGGAGAGAATTTGATGTCTGTGTTAGCCAGCGTGATTAAATAGGTGTTACTTCTAGCACCAATCAGTTTAGTTTTAGCAATCTACTATGTAAGGAGGTCAAAGTTTGAATAAATATTCTTTTTAGCCTTCTGACAAATTCTGGAGTCATGTGGTCTGATTCCGTGTCCTACAGCGACAGGGCTCTGCTAGAGGAAACATCCTGGGCTGTGCCAGGTTAGAGGGCTCCCAGCTGCATCTCTGCAAGTAATGAATTCACTGGTAGCCAACAAACAGAATTTGCAGTTTGAATAAATACACACAATGTGTGTGTGTGTATACATATATTTACATGTGTTTGTTTATATTTGAGTTCCACTGTTCTCAAATAGTTATCTAATGTATTTGAGAAGACAAAGGGTAAACAATTTATTTGGGGGACAAGTTTGTTGCAGTCCTTTTTAGCTACACAGCCAGAGAGGTTTTGCAGGTGTTGTCTCTACCAACATTCAACAGTCCCAAGTAATGAATGGATTGAAGTATTAAGATTTTTTCTCTGTTCTGACTTGAAAAAGACAACCCTGCAGAATGCAACGTTCCTGTGAAATCTGTGTTTCATCAAGAGAAAGGTTTTGTTTACAATAACACCCTCTCACAAAGCTTCTGCTGTCCCCAGAAACAGCATTCAAGATTCAAAGGGTCGAGCACTGGAACAAAATCTAACCCTGGTGTTCCCATAGCCCCATTTTGTCTCTTCCTACTACATTTGGTTTATATCTACACCTTCAGTATTCCTTTGCGGCGCAGGAAATTTTTACTGAGTATAAGGATAGGAAGGAGAAAAGAAGAATGAGGAAGAAGTGCTAAAGACAGAGGGAAGAAGGATTGGTGGGTGTTTTGAGAAGGGAAAGAATGAGCTGCTGGGGTAGTAGTTGTAGTTAATAAAGTGAACTTGCATTTCTACAGGAAATTCCTCTTCTGAATGGGAAGCAGCAGCTTAAGTTCTCAAAGCTTGCCACAGAAGAGAAATTGTGTTAAAAGAAAAAAATCACTTGGAGACATCAAAATGCCATAATGTGTGGCACTCTATGCCATTACAAGCTATTTAAAATTAATGCAAAATGTAATATAAGATCCATACAAATTAGGTTGGAGAAAAATGTGAAAACCAAGTGTTTTTCTGTTCTCAAAACAAAGTTTTTTGTCATTACCAAAATGAAGTCAAAACAATTTAACTATTCTTCATCAAACATTTCATTTCAATTGAGCCAGTTCTGTGAAACCTTGTGAAAAACACCTTTAGCTTCCAACAGCAAGCTGCTCAAGTTTATAACAGTCAAACAACGGGGAACAAGCAGTTTTAAAAAAACTTTGGGCTATTCAAACATGAGTAAAAGGTGACAGGCACTGCAGTTCTCTTGGTCTGGACTGGGTTCATTGATAATTGCCTTTGTATCAGAGACTCTACAAGCCACAGACTGGTGTGGTCTAACCCATGGAAGGGATATCTCTGACTAAGATCCCTGCCTGCAAATTGCTCCTGCTAATCCCTTTCAGCTCAGCCCCGTTCCTCCTGCTCCTGCGAAACCCTGCAGAAGGATTACAAACGCGGGCGGCCCGGAGTGCTGCCAAGTCCCACAGGGCAGCAGAGCACCTCCCCTGCCCCTTGGGGTGTCTGTGCAGGGCCCTGGTGAGCACTTGGCACTGCCACTGTCACGAGAACGTGGCACGAGTTGCCCCTGCCCTGTTTGCGTTTGTGACTTTTTCTCTGCCTTTTAAACAGCCTATATCTCAACCCACGAGTTATCTTGCTTTTACCTTCCAGTTCTCTCCCCCATCCTGCCAAGGGAGAGGGAGTGGGTGTGTGGGGCTGGTTTGCTGCCCATGGCTAAACCATGGCAGTAACTCATCCTAAAATACTCCATCCTGAAACACACAGAAATACACTCAAGGCCACAGTCATGTGTCAGGGTGAGCCTTTTTGGGTCCATGGACTGCGCTCTTCTGGGAATTGGGCCATTAAGTATGGATTTAAGTGCTTTGCTTTAGGCACTTAATTTAATTTGGGTTTGTTGCACAATTTCCCAGCACTTATGGCGCTGCCCAGGAGAAGGGGCTGTGCCACAGCCCCTGGTGGCTGCTCTCAGCAGTCCCTCTGCACAAACTCCACGTTCATTTCTGCAGTCACTGGAGCTCCTCTACACCCCAAGTCCCTGCTTCCTCCTCTCTCCACTTTCCTCTTCCTCTATGGGCTCTTTCCTGCCCATCCTATGGAGGAGGGTGGAGCTACCACTGTCCGGAGCTGAGATTTCTGCTGCTTGGCCAGGGTCAAGGAGGTTTTTCTTTTCATTATTCTTTTAGTACCACCAGCCTCTGCACACAAGGAGCTCCATCAGTAACTCCCAGAGCACAGCGGGCTGGGTGCACACAGATCACCACGACCCATCAAACGGCACAAATGAGAGACAGGCAGCTGAGCACAGGCAATGGGGAGACCTGTGCTAGTAAAATCAAGAAAACAGAGCAAATGCAACAGGGGAAATAATTAACAAAAAATACATTGGCAGCTTTCTGCCATTGGAGATGCAGATGGGGGAGATGGGGGCTTGGGAGATGGGGGATTCCCAAGTTAAGAGTGGAATCTTCCACCCAGGGACTGCTGGAAATCCCAAGTTGCACCTTCCCAGTTGCTGCAGCTGCTTCTTGTACTTCGCAGAGCCTCCCATGGAAATCAGCAAACTGGTTTGCAGGCAGAAAGTTGTCCCTGAGCACAACACTTTGATGTTTAGGGGCTGAATCGGACCGTGTTCACACTGAAATCTCATGGCTTTGACCACAGTCTTGGGTGGGTTTTATGTCCAGGACATCATCTCCCCTCAGCAGGACCATATCCATCTTTTGGTTGAAAGCAGTAATAGCATACTAATGTGAAGGGAGGCAAAGAGAAAAGGGATAAAAGAAAAATGTGTGTCAAATATAATAGAAAGGAAGATTTTAGGAGAAAAGAGAGCGTGAGAGAAGCACTGCAGGCAACAGAAGGAGAGTGAAGGAGAAAAATGGGGAAGTGGGAGGACAGAATGAAATGCTGAGACACAAAAATAAACAAATGCATGAATACAAAGTGAAAAAGCCAGATCCAGGCTTTCCATTCATATGTGCTGGTACAGCTGCATCAATCCCCAGTGAGAGTCCAGTTCCCTGACTTAGAATCATAGAAACATTTAGGCTGAAAAGGACTTCTGAGACCATCAAGCCCAACCATTCCTCTAGCACTGCAAGGGCTACACTAAACCCTGTCCTCAAATGCCACATTTACACATCTTTTAAATCCCCCCAGGCATGGTGACCACCACAGCCCTGGGCAGCCTGCTCTAGTGCCTGACGACCCTTTAGGCAATGAAAATTTTCCAAATATTTTTCCTAAAGCTCCTCTTAGAGAGCTTTTTGGATTTCATAGAGCTTTATGGATTGGCAGCACCTCAGCCTGTGTCTCAGGCCCTGTGGCCTGCAGTCCAAGCAAGGATATATCATACACAGCACCATTCCCTCCTAGGGAAATCTCATTATTGCTCCCAATTCCCCAGACTGTTTGCTAAATATGATTGACAGGAATTTCTGTTCTTGTCAGCAGGATTTCCATTCCCATCACCTCTCCAGACCACATCCTGTGTCAAGGACCATAGCCATGATTTCAGTGTCTGTCCATGCCCACTGAATTATTTGTCAGACCAGTCTAAAGTTATCTTCTAACCTGCTTTGCACTTCCCACTCCTACTAACTCTCCCTTACACCCTTTAACCATGGCTGAGTCTTTAAAAATGTCCTTTACAAAAGGCCATCCTGATTCTCAGGGAATTTTTATTTTCCTGAAAGACAGGTGAATAAAACTTTAATACAACCATTCTAAAAACAAAATTAAGTGGGTCAAACCCTCCTTGGTTTTACATAGACCTTAGTCCAGGCCTTCATTTGATCCAAGCAATTAATAATTTCCTGGGCTTAGCACTATCAGGCAACTGTTTTTTTCCCTGGATATTAACCTCGGGAAATATCATGGAAAGGGGACGCAGCAGGGCATGCAATGAAGAGCATTAAGGAAGGAGAGCCTGCTTTGTGAAGTATCATTCCTGCACTATATTTGTTCCTGAGGCCTCATGAATAGTATCTCTCTTCCTTGTGTGTAGTTCAAACCTCTGAATTCTGCATGACTCACTGCCCCAAGCAGCAATGAATTGTCTGCCACGTTGCTACTTCTGGGGTATTAACAGAATATTGAGAATCTCATTCTTGATCTCCCTTAAAACTGCTTGGTAAATGGATCCAGCTCAGAGAAAGGATGAAAATAATGTCTGCAATAAAAAGGCCCCCCCAAAAAAGGAGGAGGAGAAAAAAAAAAAAAAGAGAGAGAGAAATGAAAAAAAAAAAATTGAGATTTTCAGGGAGTCCTGACTGATCTCCACTTCATTATTGAAAGATTGGACTATTAAAGGAATACAGTAGGCCTGAAGGAATTGTGGGATCATTTGTGCAAATGGCAATTTTAGTATTCAGTCTATCATATCCATAAACATAATGTGGCTGGGACTGACATGAGTGATAGCAAATCCCCTTCCCAGGAGGCTCCGTGCCACTTTGATGCAATGCCTGAGAACATACAAAGCTGGAAAGAGGGAGATGCTCCCTCCCTCCCGTGCTTGCTCTCCGTTGAGCTGATGGGTGAAGCCACTCTGATTAGAGCAGATTTGTGGAATTAAATGGAGGAGCCACAGCACTGACAAAGAAGCTGTTCCAATTCTGGAAAAGCTCCTCTCGCTCTTGTGCTTACTCGCTCACACAACCGAACATGCAAAATCTGCTCAGCAAACAGAGATGTGTTACTCTGGCTCCACACACCACTCTGCTCAAGCGCTAATCCCCAGGGAGATGCCTGCCAAACACTTCCCCCGCTCTGCAGATGTGCTGCTTGTGCCCTCACACTCTCCTAGGTGGAGGAATCCACGTCCTGAGACTCTGAGACTGAGACATGGCTCTCCTGTTCGGCGCGAGCTCAGGCAAGCACTGCCAGCTGGGATTAGTAACTGTGCCCAGCAAGGATGAGCACCCTAATCCCACTGACCTCAATCTCAATCCTTTTGTAAACACTGAGCATCCCTTCCCTGCTCTGTGTTCTTAAAACCCCAGGCAGAATCTGCTGCGTGAAGTTATGGCAGATAAATTGAGGTTAACCACTCTGAGGGACAGAAATGGATGGACAGAACCAATTCCCTGTAAGGGTCAGGCCATCAAATCTTCCCTGTGCTGTCTCCATTGACCCTGGCTGTGCGTGTGGCTTGGAAGAAGAACCCTGGAAGGTCTTGGCCCCCATCCCATAGGCCAGGACCTGCCCAGAGACCTGCAGAAATGTGGAATGTTTCCCTGCATTTCCCCAGTCCAGGACTATTGGATTTCTTGAAGAGCCAGGTGTATTCAGCTCTGCAAAGGTTCAATACTTCTGAGGGTGTCCAGCACCTCACAGAAAATGGCTTAAATAACTTTGCAAAAAGGCATGGTCGAGTATGTATTGAAAAAGCAAAAACGATTTATAAAAGAAGAAACTAAATACAAAAACAGAAGTGTAGGGGCAGATCCCACACACCTGCTACAACACCCCGAGCATGCACTGAGGAGCCTCGTGCTCTCCCTTAAATATTGAGTGATTTAGGTGGATTTTTTTGGCAAATAGCCCAGTACAGAATGGCTACTTATCTGAGGAACAGCTAGAGAGACCGACCAGTGTTTTTATCTTGGCACAGAGTCAATTTCTGTCAGGAGGGCAAAGAAACTTCTAGTGTTCTTCCCTGAAAAGGTGTTTGGGGTGAGTCTTAAACCTTTCCCTGTATGGAAACACCTGCTTGGGTGTGGGGCGCTTCACTGCAGGGCAAAGACCAGATCTGCGCTGGGCACTGACAGCATCAAAACAGCTCTTACTCATGGGCTGCCAAGGACAAATGTGTTTTGTGGAGCTGAGTGAAATTACTCCTGGGATTTGCATGTGCAGAGTCCTGCTACGCTGATGTACACTCAGCAGAGTAACAAGATTAACAAGCCTAAAAAAAAGGCAAAATGGGGTGCTGTGACACCCAGATAGCAGAACTGACTGCACACAGACCCCATCAGCGGCATTGTGGATTCGCTTTAATGCACTAGAGCACCAGTTACTAAAATCTAGTCCTACATGGGAATAGCCTTGAATTTAGAAAACAATCTTGTTCTCTGTCTGACCCATACAAATAAGGCTTTCACACAGTTTCTGCATTGAGATAAATAAACAAACGTTTTCCCAGCTCTCTAAAGGCAAAGGGCAGAAATCTGTACTTTATATTCTTCCATTCTGGAAAAAAACCCAAACTTCTAAATGTCACAACACAATGTATTTATTCATATATAATCCAATTTCTTGGATTCTTATTTGTGCAGAATTTTTGAGCAATTTCTTTTTGAGGAAGGGGGAAACCTTGCATCAAATCCTGTGGCAGGCTCTGTGTTTGGTTCATTGGATGAGCCTCAGTGAATAGTGCAAAAAGTGAAGGGATTTGGGGCTTTTTTGCGTTTCTCTGAGAATAATGTTCTTTGCTCACTGATTCCTCATAAACTCTTGATTACATGATGTTCCAGATTCACATTTCACCTTGGTGTCATATTAACACCATAAAAAGTACCAAAGATATCACCCATTGCTCTGCAAAGGGGAGAACTTCATGATTCCTATTTGATCAGGCAGCACTAACCTTGATTTTTCTGTTAGTTCGGTTTGGAAACTCACCTTGCAATGGAAAGCAAAGACAAAAAAAGAAAGGAAACAAGCAAGCATCTTCTCTTTCATGAGTTAAGGAACAACAACCAGTTCAAAGGAAACATTTTCTTTGTTCAAGTGAATTTGACTGCAGTACCTAAGGGACAGATCTGTGAACAGGCAAAGATGTTCCTCATGTCCCAGGTTCCCACAGCATCAGAGAAGTTGAAGACCTTGTTCCTCTGTACTTCTTTCTCCCTAACTCTTTAGAAAGTTTATGACTTCCAAAGACCTATCTGCGTGTCCTGGAATGTAATTTAAAATAAAAACTCATTAAAAAGTGACAAATGATCCTCCTCCCTCAGACCTCCCTACATGTGGTATTTCTAATGAGATTCTGGGCTTCCTAGAGCAAGAACAATAAAATACTTATTATTCTTACCCTAGACGTTCAGAGGTGGCCAAAGACATCAACCCCATGTCTAAGCCGATCCACAGATGATTACAATTTGTTGTTTGCTGTAAGCAACAGCTCGTGGCTTCACCAGAGAGCAGCTACTGCAAGTGAGCTACAATGGGATTTGGATAGATGACTGCTATAGAGAAATATGAGGAGAAATATTTATTTATGTAAAAAGATCAATAGAAAATCAGCAGTTCTTCTCCACACCCCTCCTTTCTTGAGTCTTCCATCCCCCTCCTTCCTTCCTCAGCTTGGTCAGGAAATTGCTGTACAACAAAAATCCACAGGCAGCTTCAGCTCCTTCCCCTCTCTTTTGACCTTTTCACAGTTCTAAGGGTTATTTAATGAGCTTAGAAAAATAATGCATCAGTTAATGGCAGAATCCCTGGAAGGGCAGCATTATCAAGATTCCCTTTCCTCCTCCTCACCCTCACTGGGGGCCCCATCACCCTCAAACTTCCACTTGCAGTTTTCTTCCTTGCCTGCTTTAAAATGCCTTCAAATTAACACCACTTTGTAAAATGGAGAAAGAGATCAGTGAGAAGCCTGGAAAGAAGTGTTTTAATGTTTTGTTGGAGAAAGTACAGTCACAGAGGCTTGATCTGGTTAGGCTCAAGGGAATGACGTGTAATTTCTTTACCATCAGGAGACAGCCACACTATTATATCTCAAAAACCACGTCACTATCCATTGTGAAATAGAGGGGTGATGGGATCACCCACAGCCAAAAGATTGGTACCACTTCACCCCTGCTATAAACAGCTCAGCAATCCAGGTGAAACTAAGAAAATTTGTTGTAGTAAATCTAGGCTCTGTCTCTAGAAGCTGGAAGTCAATAATTCTGCTCTTTCTGCAACAGAGACAAAACCTATCGCGCACAGGCACTCTGAACAACCCATCCTTCTTGCCAAAATTAAACTTTCCATGATTTCCTGTGGCACCTGAGCCCATGCTATAATTCAATGCAGAATCCAGAGACTCCACACAGTTGGGACAAAGTATCTGTGGCAGGCTAACCCTCCTTTTGAAATGTTTTTGGGCCTTAAATGTGAGACAAGGCTGGCTGTGAAGGTATCTCATATGACATCAGCACATAGGAACTTTGTAGTCTCTGATCTAAAGCAGAACTGAGCCTGCAAAACTGTGCACTTGCTCTTGCAGGTAATCTCTAATACTGTGCAGGCACTCCATATAATATCCTTAAAATAATCACCCTTCATCTAAGAGTTAATTGGGCCTTTCCATTTGCAGAGTCACCCACCATTCTTTAAGGATCTGAGGGAGCAGGAGTGGATATGAGGCACCTCAGACCTCGGGTCAGGGTGAGGAGAGACCCCTCTGAGCTGATTCAACACACCCAAGATCTGAGTCACACCCTGGAGGAGGCTCTTCACATTAATTAAAGGGTGTCTTTCAGAGTGATGAATCCCAAGGTAAATACCTTCATTTAGTAGTTTGGTGGGAAGAATCTCAGCTTTTCTCTCCCCTGGCCGGGCTTTGCTCTCTCTTCTGACTTTGAGTGGCCTGCTTGTATTTTTCAGCTAGTCTTTAATCGTGGCTTGTTGACATTCATTTCTTCTTGTGTCAATGTTACCCTTGAGCTTAACAAACCATCTCCTTCTCTGGCATTTTGAATCCTTCTGTTCATCTTTTTCACATACCCCTCAACACTATCTGTTTAGTAACAGCAGTTGTTTACTTGTCTTAAAAACTCCAGTCTTTGCCTCTCCATCCACTTGATTATCCCATCAGTCCTCCTCTGCACCCACCCGTGCCTGGATTAGTCTCCATTAGGCACGGATGTCTGGAGCAGTACCTGGCACTACAGATGAATGTGTACCAGGCACTGGTACAAAAATATTTCCATTTCTCTTGCTTTATTAGACACACGTGGCCCGAGGCATCTTAGAATTTGCCTTTTCTGCAGTTCCATCACATCCTGATCCCTCAGCACACCCTTCTCAGCTTGTCTAACTTCTCCAGGTATTCCTCAGGCTCAGAGACTTTGCTTTTCCTACACAGATTTCTCAGGTCACTTGTCCAATGTTCATTAGGACTTCAGCATGAACAAATTACACCCTGTTTATGCCAGCTTTTTCCAACACCATTCATCACTGGTAATTTCCATTATTCATAGAATATTATAAAAATGAGAATATTATTAAAATGAGAAGTTGGATCAGATAAGACTGTTGCTTGAAGAATTTCACTACTAACCACCCTCAAAGAAATACTTCCCTTCTTGGAGAAATTCTCTTTTTGTAACACTCTTCTGATCAGATTTAACTTCACTTTACCTACCTCTGCCTTAGTGAGAATTTCTTATTCTGCCTGTCTCAAATGTTTCTGGCTTATTTATTATGGACACAGATCTAAATTACACCAAATAGATAGAAATTAGTTAACTTCTCAAAGGAAAATACCACATTGTTCTTTCCTGATCTTTTCTCAGAAAAGGTGTTGTGATCCACCTGACACTGTTTCAGTGGCTCTGCCATTCCAAGTTGGTTTTGCAAACTCCAGCGGTCACACTAAGGACTTGCAAATGCCTTGGTCATTTTTTTTCTAAAACACATGTGCTTATAATTCTTGTATCAAATAATTCCAACCTGCTACTGTACCAGCACTCTATAAAAGAGCTCTTTCAGAAATCAAAAACAAAAGCAGTTTATTCCCCTCATTATTATCACATTGAGAAGTTTGAATTTTACTTTTACCTCAACTAAAGTAATTTAAATGTCCATAAACTCCTTCCCATTCACACCCTGCCTTGCCACAGTTGTTATCAACATCCTCACTGAATTTGAAAGAAAATTATTCATTTTGTTTTGAGGACAAATGCAAATCACTTTCTAACTTGGCCCCATTCTTCCTGCATGGTGTCAGTGCTGCTTGTCTTATTATAAACTCCTTATTACTATGGGACAGGAATTTCTGCTGTTTGTTTTAATTTCCTCTACAAAGGATCTCCTTCACGAGGAAATTAAAACCTTGACATTTTACAAG
The DNA here is from genome assembly GCA_013397315.1 of Donacobius atricapilla. Classification (NCBI taxonomy): domain Eukaryota; kingdom Metazoa; phylum Chordata; class Aves; order Passeriformes; family Mimidae; genus Donacobius; species Donacobius atricapilla. The sequence goes on along the minus strand of WBMY01018023.1, from coordinate 427,388 downwards.
TCTCACTTTATCTCCCCAGCTCATCTGAGATGTTGCTCTCATTGCTGATCAGTCCCTTTCTTTATAGATTTACTCGTCACCCAAGTGGGTATCTGGAAAACTTTGATTTTTCTGTTGTCACAAGACATTTCTCCTTTTGACTTTCTACATGCACCTTGTTGTCTGATGGTTTTAGTCTAGGGAATTGCACAAGAGATTCTGTTTTATCCCAGAATCTCCAGCCATTCCCCTTGTGTCAATGTAATCAGTTGCATTCAGAAATATTAATAGAACCATTTCTAGAGTTAGAATAATCTTATTCATCAGAAATTCTAGGGGAGAGAAAATAATAATAATTAAAAAAAGAGCTGCTCGCTCTAATCAGAAATTCAGGTGCTGCCCAGGGTGTTGAGTGCGGCTGGAGGAATTTCTCCTGTGTGTCTAAAGAGTGGACGCTGTATCACAGGTCAAGTTAATCCAAAACCCACGAATTTGAATATCAAAGTCAAATTCACTCCTGTAAAGTGAGTGCAAGCAGAAGTGCCTTCATTCATTCATGAATGACATAAGTTTACCCAAAATAAATTTGTAACACGTGGAGCAAAGATTTTTTTTCATAGTGTTCTGTACAGAGATGAATCTCACTTTAGTAGGTAAAACCATTTCTTGCCTCTTGGTCTTAAACTGAAATACACTTCTAAGAACTAGATTTAAATGTGGTTATTAGATGGGAAAAAACCAAGATCCACACTAGATTTCAATTCAGACCTTATAGATGTGAATTGCTGTTGTTTTTTACACATTAAACACGGTTTACAGCCAGCCCACTGCCCCATAACCCGTTGAACTTCACCTTCCAGGACCTCCTTTATTTTAGAGCACAGATTGGACAGAGCAGCAACTTTAGCATTCAGGCCCCCTCCTTTTCATGTTTTCTGGGTTTCCCTGTTGAATTCTTGCAGTGGATACTTAGAACCTGCCTCGTCACTCCCCCTTCAGAGTGCCCCTCTATTTTATGTAGCGATGCACAGCATCTGCTGCACGCACAGAGCCGCGCCACGAAGGGCACGCACTGTACGGACTGCCAGCTGAACTACCTGGGGGCTCCTGCTCCCAGAACTGTTCTCCTATGAAATTCTCATCTGCAGTCTGCAAAGGGGAAACGACGGAGAGAAAAGAAACAGCTTTTCCCCGTCCACACTTTCTGAGGAGTCTGTCGTGCTAAGTACTGGCCTGTCTCCTCTCGTTTGTGTTAACAGTGTCTAAATCACTCTTTCAACTCACTGCCTTCCACAGGAGGAGCTGAGGCAGCAGCACAAATGGATCCTTAAGTACGAGGAGCTGGAGTAAGCTATTTCCATGTACACTTGGAGGTAAACACAACAACAACCAAAAAAACCCAAACAAACAAAAAAAGTACTTTTACCTTCCCGTTTCCATGTAACATTTCCATCAGTGCAAGCCTAGAAACAAACCCTCCCAGCCATTTCTTCTTGTCTTAAGTGTATCTCAGAAGAGCTTTGAAACTGGTCCCAATCCAAATATCAGAAAATGATAACCTGGAAAGAAACTTTTTTTCCACCCACAGTGACCAGTTGATGCGGTGGCATCGTAGCTGCACCTCTTGGAGGTTCCTTGCTCTGACCTCAGGACGAGCTGCATGAAACTTGAAGCACAATGGAGGAGACCCAAGTCTGAGTTTCTCTAGCTGTCTCCTGGCCCTTGGGGTGTTCGTCTCCGGAACCAGAGCTCAGGTACAAGCTGTGGTTGCCCCCAGCTTTATCCCAGTCAGCAGATGGGTGTGAAGAGGAAAAGCCCTCACCCAGGGCTGTTAACACCCATGTCCTTCATGTCCCATTAACAAGGGAAAAGGAAGCCATGAATGGGTCAGCAGCAGAGATTTGGGGCTTTAATCTGGCCACTAATTCCACCCAGCTCAATAGCAAGGCAAAGAAAAGGCATTCCGCGTCTCTTGCAGCCTCAGGTGCTGTGTGGGACCCCTCTCTGTGTGCCTGTTGCTGCTGGAAGCTCCCACTTGGCAGTGATAGTCACCAAAAAGGAGACCAAGGCTGCCTACAGGTGCTCTTGCTAAAATTGCTTTCATTTAGAACTATTTATCAGCATTTTCGCAGCATTTTTCAGCCACTCTCCTCGGCAGCTCTGTGCAATGTCCCTCCAAGCCATCACCTGATAAAATATAATGCAAGAGGCAGGGAAATTCAATTACATCAGGCTGGCTGTGGCAGTCCCAGCTTTTTGCTGGGCTTCAAAGGGGAAGGGATAACAGGGAGACAGATTTTGTAGGCACGAGTGTGCAGTAATTTCTGCTGCTGATCTCTCAGAGGCAAAGTGATTGCCAAGTTTGCCCAAGACAGGGAGAATTTAACTCCTGGGATATGACCCATTGCAGAAGCTGAAACTTCATTTCAGTCCCACCTGAGCTCACTTTTGAGGACTCCCATTAGGCAAATTTCACCCTTAAACTCAGCTGAAAGTGTTCAGAGATTAAATTTAAAACAGTTCTTTGATTTGAGGTTGGAAGAGTTTAAAATATCTTTAGTCACAGCACCAGGGCAAGTAGGGAAATGGGCACATCTGCCTATCTGTCATTACACCCAGGTGAGTAAAAGTTGTGAAAGTCACAAGTTCTCTCTGCATGTGTGAAATTAATGCCAGAAAGTTGAAGACCAGACAGAAGAAATGTTCAGTTTTATATCAGCAATATTCATTAGCTGGATTGGATCAGCCCTCCAGCCATACACTCAACCATAACCCTCGCGAATTGGCAGGACTTTCACTTCCTCACCACTGCATGCCAGGTACCCAGGAGACTGTACTGAAATTCCAGGGCAGAGCTGTGGTCCTGGCGTAGTTTCCAAAACCTGCAATGTTTCTCTGGTGGTATTTTTCTAATTCACGAACTTCAGTGTACAGCAAGATAAAAGCTGTCTCCTTTATGACTTCCCTTTAAAACCCAGTGCAGTCCTGTGCCACTCTTCAAACTGTTTTTTCAGAATATATATCTATGCATACATACAATTTTTTCCCCCTGTCCTTACTGTAATTATTTTTGTTCCAGCAAAATCAGAACAAGCAGAGCAGCTACAAATATCTCAGAAGCTTTTAGAGAGCAGGCAGCAGCCCACACACCAAGCTGCTTGAAGAGGAAAGGCTGACATGATGAGACTGAGATGCATTTTCCCCACAGAGAGCTGGAGCCGGGTGTGATGAGGCTCCGTGTCTCCTGTCGTGGATTCCAGCACCCACGGACCCGTGGACACAGCGCTGGGCACAGGAGAGTCCATCCCCACCTGTTGGAACCCTGGAGGGTGAGAATTTCAGGCTTTCTGTGCTAAAAGGCACTGACCCTCGAGCAAACACCACATCTGACCTGAGGCCGTGGAACAGGCTTCCAAAATTGAGTGATAGCACTGGATGTGTGGTTTGAGTGGAAGTGTGTCATGTCACAGGGTGCAAAACTTAGGATTTAAGGGTTTGGTATATAGCAATAGATATAAACCAAGGTGGAGGATTTAGGGCATAGGTGAAGTTCTTCTTCTTTCACTTTCTTCATGGGTTTGGGTCATGTATTGTAACTGGGTAAAAAAGTCCGCATTGCAGACCCCGGCTATTTGGTTATGGAGTTAAAAGTAAAAATAATACAGGTGTCATCTCATTATTGGATAATTTATGCTTTAAGGACCTTGGAAAGAGTCAGAGCCATTTTCTACCTTGTTAGTTAGAGTTCACAACTCATGAGGCTGTGTAGATAGGAATTAAAAAACACTGAGCCTGAACACAAAACTGCATCTCCCTAGCATTAATCCTGGCTCTAACAGCAGAAAAGAAGATAAGAAACCCACACCCACCTTGCTGGAGTGGTTCCATGGGGGAAGATAGGGAAAGAGACTAGTGGGAAGATAGTGTTTGTTTTCCAGGGCGTGAAAAGTAGGAGCTGCCAGTATTTGCTGCACGAGGTTCAGGGTAACGCTAAGAGCACCCCTTGCTTCTGCTGCCGTGGGACCAGACAGGCAGGAGCCTACGACCTGGAGATCCATGTCCAAAGGGCTGTTTCAGCATCATGCCCGAGATGTTGTTGCAAAGTGGAGCAATGGAGCCTTTGGCACTAATACAGATGGGAAGAAAGACCAGTTGGAGCAGGTCCAGAGCGGACTGCAAAGACTATTGCAAGGCTGGAGCCCCTCTCCTATGAGGAAAGGCTGGGGAGTGGTGGTTGTCTACCCTGGGGAAGAGAAGGCTCTGGAGAGACTTTAAAGCACCTTTCAGTAGTGACAGACAGGGCAAGGAGAGATGGCTTCACACTGAGAAAGAGGGTGGGTAAAGTTGGGATATTAGAAAGAAATCCTTCCCTGTGAGGGTGGGCAGGCCCTGGCACAGGGTGCCCAGAGCGGCTGTGGCTGCCCCTGGATCCCTGGCAGTGCCCAAGGCCAGGCTGGACGGGGCTTGGAGCAGCCTGGGACAGTGGAAGGCGTCCCTGCCCATGGCAGGGGCGGGATGAGATGAACTCTGAAGTCCCTCCCAACCCGAACCATTTTAGGATTCTGTGGTTCGGTAATAGCTCAGCTGCATTCCAGGGAGAAGCCTCCTTGGCTGAGTGGTGTGCTCTGTGCCTCTGCATTACAGCCAAACAGCAGCCCAGGGTCTCTGACTGTGAAACATCTGGAATAACCTCTGGTATCTTCTGCCAGGAGCTCCCCCAGCCAAGCTGCACATGCTGCTGGTTAATTCTAACTGCACCTCCCTGAAGTGCACACTCTCGTTACTACTATCCATTACCTTGGGTAAATTTTGGGAGAGCAGCTCACACAACACCATGCTCCGGGATGCAAACAGGGCTGGCCTCGGATCCTTCTGAATTTTTAGGCAGGAAAACTATGCTCTTTGAGCCCATGGGGATACAAGAATTAACTCAGCCTCACCTACAGAAATTCAAAGACTCTGAGATGTTGCTGCATTACCTACTTGTGGCAAGGCTTAAGCACCTGCTTAATTTAAGGCTGGTTCTCAGCATTTGCACAAAAGCCCTTTTATAAGGGGTGTTTTCCTGCCCTGAATGTCAATGCATGTGTAGCTACATAAAATCAGTGTCAGGAACAGAAGAGACTCCTCTGTGGGGAAAAAAGTTTTGGAAAAGCAGATACAAAGGATCCACTGCCTGACACAAATATTCCACTTTGGAAAGCCAATTTATTATATCTATGAAATTAAATATTCTGTTATGGGAAAGCAGTTGTTTGAATAAATGTGTGTGAGGGAAAACACACACTCACATACAAACCCACACATAAGATATTGATTCAAACTGTATTTATGATTCCTCAGACCTTTAAGAAATTGATTTTAGACTATTCTCCCTTTTTCTGTCTCACTCCAGCTGAAAATCAAAGCTCAGTGTAGGATCTCTTAAAGAATTTTTTTTCTGATACAGAAAAAAATAATAGAAAAATACTTTTTTCCCTAAAGTTTGCGTAGATGGGAAATAAGGGCCCAAAATCCTGTGGATTTGGTGTTCAATATCCTGTCAACTGACTTTTCAAAGAAATAGAAATCTTAGAAATGGCATTTAAAAATAAACAAGCAAACGAACACAGCTCTACTTCTTTCTTTCCTTTTTAAGTAAAGTATCAATTATTTTCAGTAAGTTCAGACAACTACTTGATTTTGTAATTCTCTTTCTCTCTCACCAAAGTCTTCCTTGGAATTCAGTGTTCTAATTAAGACTTTTTGGTTTTTTTTCCCAACAGACTTACACAAACTAAAAGTTACAAAACAGCCCCCGTGCCAGCCATCTGCATTGGCACATATCTGCCAAGCTAAACGCAGCCTGAAATTCAGGCTTTGGACCTAAATAAACAATCCATCTCTATTAGGCAAAGCACTTTTTGCTCAACTTTAAGCACAGGTTTCAATAGAAAGACAACTTTGCTGAGCTTTCGGTGTTCTGACAGCACCTGTTTCTGCTTGGAAGGAGTTTGTCCTGCCAGCTGGTGTCCAGGAAGAGCTGCATGAATCCCAAGGCACCAGAAACTCAGCCCCTGATGCCTGACCACAGGAAAGGATTCCTTGGGCATGGGAAGAAGGGCCCCATAAGAATAGATTTTCAGGGATGAACCTCTGACTTCCTCCGGCTCCTCCCATCTTCTTCCTTTTCATCCCCCCTGTGCTTTCTGCCCAAGCCTTCCCCATCGAGGGGATCCACTTCGTTTCATTCCAAGCACCAAGCACCAGCTAATTATAAACCAAACACAAATTAAAACCATCTTCCCATCCTCCCCTCCGAAACCCCTAATTGCCCATTACCCTGCATTGTGCTCTGACACAAAAGTAATTCTACTAAGTGGGGAGTTTTGTTGTTGTTTTTTTTTCTTTCATAAAAACTGTTAATTTGCTATTAAATCTCTTGTTGAAAGACTAATGGCTTAATGAATGCATTAAACGTGCAAATTAGGGTTTTTTTACTGCATTACTTCGTGGAAGATTGAAAGGATCCCATACATCATCGTTGGCTCAGTAGGATTTAATGAGGCATTAGACCATCCCCTGTCTTGGAGGCCAGACGTATGAATGATCCCAGAATTGTGCAGGCAACACTAGTCCCACGTCCCTCTCCTGCAAGGGACATATATTTTCCCCTTGCCTGTTTCTTCTCCTGTCACTGCTGATGTACGTGAAATAAAAATGTAGTTTCCAGATCAGTTTTATAATGAAAAGTAGCCCATTGCTGATGACAAATGTTGTTTACAGTCACTAGAAAAGAGGGTGGAATGGCGAGTGAATATATTAGAGGAGGAGAGGATAGCTTTTATATTCATTATACTGCCATTTTGGGCCTGCGAAGACACATAACCTTTCCCTCTCTCCCTCCATCATACAGTCACTTTCAGATGTCTACATTAAAAGAAAAAGCTGCAGGCAGTGTGCTTTGCATTACCTGCTATCAATGAAGAAGACATTTTCCACCAGTCAAATAGGGCTCCTTGTGGGAATACTTTCCCCCTAAACACACTTACCGAGGTTTTCCGGATGCTTTCCCTCCTGTGCCCCTCTCCAGGCATTTTTCCTGCTTGGCACAAAAGAAAACCGGCAGAGGACAACTAGAAAAACGCAGTGCAAAATCCAGATCCTTCCCAGTGGGAAGGGAGGGTGGCATGGCTTGGAACACTCCCCAGGAAGGGGTGGAGTCACCAGCGCTGGAAATGAGTAGATGATATGGTTAATTGACAAGATACTATTCAGTCAAAGGTTGGACTTGAGGATCTTGGAGGTCTTTTCCAACCTTAATGATTCCATGATTACACCCTCAGAATGATACAGGACAGCAGCAGCCATCAGTACCTACATAAGGAGAGGGCAGCCTCTTCAGAGAGGGTTGTTTGGGAAGGTTTTTAGACCTCTGGGCCTGAAGTAGAAGTCACAAGCCTCATCTGCTCAGGAGAGAAATTTGATACCCCTGTACTCTACAAAAAATTCCATTTGAGCTGTGGAAAGCCTGGTGGGGGCCTTGGCTGGACAAAATTTGTAGAAACTTGAAAGTTCCCAGCGTGGGACCGGGAAAAGACTGCTCTGGAGAGCAAGATTTTGAGTGTGGAGAGCGCAGACAGGAACAGATTTGGAGGAGAATCTCTCCTCTGAGACCTGGTAGACTTCTGCTGCTCAGGGAGAAGTGAAGTCAAAAGAAGGATGACGTTTGTGGAGGAAAGTTTTATCTTGGCAACAGCAAAAGATAAACTTTATTTTGAGAAAAGTTAGAGAAATTAAATTCTAGGAGAGGAAGGCACAGTTTTAATACTTTTGGGATTCTGTCTGTTAATTAACAGAGGAAGAGGTCTGTGGAGAGGAGGCTGCAGGACAGCCATGAGCTGAGACGCGCTGGAACGAGCCCAGAGTCAGACAGGCTGGCACCCATCCCACCCTCTTGTCTTAACTTGTAACTGCTCTCTGCCGTGATCAAAAGGCTGTCAGATACTAATAAAGACTTAATGCATCATCTCTCATTCACACTGACTCATGTGAGACATCCTGGGTGTCCAAGTTTAGTGGGTCAGATTCTGCGGCTCCTTCTGTAGCCAGCAAAGAAGGATTAGCTCGTCCAGATTTGGAACACATAAGTCAGNTTTTTTTTTTTTTTTCCCAAGTCTTTCTCTGCTGGTTTTGCGAGGAGCTTTAGGGGTTCCAGCCAGTTATATCAGACACCCAAGTCAGATGTCTGAACTTAGGACAGCAAACAGCTTCACAGAACTCTGGGTTTATTCATATCTGCAAATCCAAGTATTTGAAACCAGCAAGGCTCCCCTGCTGCAATTAATGGCTTGAGGTTTGGCATTATCTAAGGGCCAGGAAGAGCCACAGGGCATGGAATTGCCATTACACCTGTATGTTCTCACCTGGGCTTGTACCCTCCGCTGGCCTGAAAGGAATCTCACAGAAGAGGCACAGAAGGGAATATCAGAATGGAAATGAAGCTCTGTGTGAAAGTCTGCAGGAATGTGCCCGCAGTGTCACCCCTGGTGCTTTCCAACCATGATTATGTGGGCTGGAACCTCCTCTGGTTTGCATTCAAGCCAAAGCAGAAGGAGGGAACCGGTCAGGCAGTGTCTTTCTCAGGGATATGGCTTTTAGGGGTTGGTGCAGGGGCTGGAAGAACTGATGCCTGCTCAGGAAACACTCATGCTTGCTGAGTACTAAGGATATGCCACATTTACCCCCAGGCCACTGACACATTCATTAATTTGTTAATTAATTGGGGGAAAGTTTCTGAGCTGCATGTAGCCAACTAAAATTTAGGGGTTTAGTCTCAGCAACACTGGAAGGTGAATCCAGAGGGTGACAGGCTTCTGTTGCAGACAGATTATCTATGATTATTATAGATTATTATCTATTACCTATTAATTAGTCCCATCTATCAGGATACCAGAGCTGGTGTGAGAACAACCACTGTGGGGTGTACAATGCCATGCACAGCCTTTAGATAGATCCTGAACAACCAGGCCAGACAGGATCTGTAACTCCCAGGTGGTTAATGAAACCTGATGGATCCCATCCCAGTGACACTGGAGAACACTTCCATTAATGCTCTCTATTAATTCACAGACAGAGTAGAATAATACCGTCAGAAGTTCAGCTAATGTTTTTCACCTCAGAAGACATGAAACTGTTTGACATGTTCAACAGAACTTACTGCACCCATAATTAGAAAATGCTGGGTTTAAAAGCCAGTGAGTGAACACTGATTGTTACTCTTCAGAAATACAACTTATTTCTGAGGAGAGAAGGCAGTGCAGGTCCCTCACAATAGAGCTGTGAAAAACACATATAGCCACACACAAAAAGCAGGGGAGACTCACAGTTTTAAGATTTTTAGACCTATAAAATGGATATTTACTAACAACTCTTATATTCAGGATGTTTAGAAATCAGAGGCATTCATTTAAACCTTAAAACACCGAATATATGTACCTTGTATACAGGTGAACACCAACACATGCTCTGTGGAAGAGGATGGGTCCCTGCTATTGAAAATAAACATCTCTGTGTTTGCACTGCCCATCACCAGGGCTCCCATTGTTCCCCACACAGCACAGCAGCAGAGTACAAGGTCAGTGGTAGACTGTGCTCCCATTGTTAGTGTTTGAAGAGGGAACATTTTATCCTTCACAACAAATCTACATACAGGCTATTGAATGAAATACAATAGCCTCACTAAATTACTTCATCCATTAGCTGGATGGCTGAAAGAAAAATAAAACTGCGTATTTCTGTACGATCCATTATGGATTGTGTGGTAAACAACGTGCGTTCGGGGGGAAAAAAAAAAGGTATCTGACCCCAAAAACAGACAATCTTTGGTCTGCAGAGGAGGTGGGAAATTTCTTTAAGTATTACTTAGTTTTATCTTAGGAGGCCAAGATGATCTGAAATATGAGTGCTGTATGTACACAAGGCAGAGTCTCTGTTCCAAGGGGTCTGTGGTTGGAGCTGGATGATCCCACATGCACTTCCCACCTGCAGAGAGAGTGTCAGCGTGCACACAGGGCTCCCCGGGGGCTGGGACCTGGCAGGGGGAGTGCCGGAGCCTGGGACCCATCCCACCACCCCAGCCAGGGCGCAGGGCAGTGATGGGGACAGGCAGGGCAGCCCAGCATCCCCCAGAAGCTTTGGGGCAGGGACTGGTGGCCCTGGGCTGGGCTGGAATGGGGCTCTGGGCCCATGGGGCTTGTGTGGGATGAAGTCCCCGCATTTAGGGATACAAATCCCCTACCTTAAAGATTTCCCAGACCTGGAGGGGAGGTGGTGAGGGGAGCAGTAGCCGGTGAGCAGCAGCTCTGCAGTCAGTGCTAGCAGCAATCAGTGCATTTCTGATAACACACTGCCAGGCCCTGAGGGTTATAGCACATTTCCTCCACTCTTTTCACCCCAGAACAGGCAGTGATAGCTGTCCTTGATTTTCATTCTGACCCAGTGGCTCCCAGGCACTTCTCCCAACATTTGCAATTCTGCCCCATCAGGTTATAAGGCAAGAGCCTTGCTGTTGATGGGAAGAGGTTGGGACTGATATTTTCCTTTCTCTTCCTCTCTTTTCCCTCCCTCTCAGACTCTTCTTCTCTCCTTCTCCTCAGTATTCCTAGTCGCCCTCCAAACCCAGGACTCAGCTGCCATTCTCCAAAACACGATGTGCAGGTGACACTTCAAGGATGTAATCAGAAAATGTCATGGGGGATGGAGGAGCAGGAGATGCTGACACAGAGAAACCATTCTATTTTAAGCAAACCAAGTGCATGCCTACTCCCGGTTCTCAAATCAGCAGGGCTGCCTGCTCTGGAGCCATGAATCCTCCAAATCTCACTGGGGAAGTTGGACTTCTTTCCCCAGCCTGTGCAAAATATATGCAGGGCAGGGTAGGACTGGCCCTGTTACCTGTTTCAAGGCGGGAAGGAAAAAGGAAGTTTCCCCGGGCTTCCCCTGATTTTAAGCCTGTGTGACCCAGAGGTGTATCCCTATATTTAATTTGTCACTCCAGCCATCAGTCTTAAAAGTCAGTCACTAGTTGTTTTTTACCATCTGTGCTAGACCAACACCTCGCTGTATGCTGGAAAGGGTGCACGGATTTCTCCTGTGGGAGCTGGGCAGCTGGATGGGCTGGAAGGGTCCAGCTGGAGCAGGAAGTGGATCTCAACATCCATCCAGTGACACCACAGAATGGATTCATCTGGCAAGCTGAGGGCAACTCATGAATCTCTTGAAGATGTCACTGAAGTGACAATAACTGGCTGAGAGCTCTCACATCCTCCCAGCGTTTCCTGTTAATAATTTGGGCACTCCATCAGTGAAGCTTTAGCCTGTGAGAAAGGCTGCCCAGGGAAGTGGTGGAATTCCCCTGGAAGTGTTCAAAAAACACGTAGGTGTGATGATTCGTGGAGCTGGCAGTATAAGGTCCAAGGCTGAACTCAATGACCCTAGAGGTCTTGTCCAAACTTAATGATCCTGTGATCCTAAAGCACCACAGTATGGGCCAAGGAGAGCCAGGACTGGGCTGGCACTGAGGTTACTCCATCCCTGCCTCTGCCATGGCGCAGCTGGAGGAGTGTGTGCTCCATAATTTTGAGCAGACAGCAAGTGATTAAAACTCCATTTATAGGAAGGAAGCCAGATCTTTGCATTATAAACATACCTATAGGTGAGGAAACTTTCCACTATTTCATATGCCCAGAGATTATATCAAAACATGGGCCGAGACTGGCAGAGAAGCTCCCTGTGACCTGTCAGTCTTTACCTTGACCTTCAGAGCATCTAATCCTACAGAGCCACCTTTTTTTTGCCTCTTTTATTTGGGATTCAGAAAGTATAGCAAGGAAAAGGTGCTTGACCTTCCAAACAATGCACTAAAGAAACTCTTCAGAGAACAGGGAGGTCAGACCTGGCCCCAGTCGTGCTGGAACTGGTGCTTGCTGGAGGGCAAATTTTTTGCTTTACAGCACTCAGGCATTGTGTCACCAGCTATTACATGTCTCTCCAGGTCCTTGAAAACCACTTTGAATTCCTAGAAATAACAATGGAGGATGTCCTTTCAGGAAGAATGGGATAGGAAGCAACCTGGGGCACCTGTCTGCATTGTTATTATTTGTGTACTCTGGGCAAGGAGACTGAGGTGAGTAAACAAAACCTGAGGGAAGGAAAAACAGAATTATCACAATAGAGCTTGTTCCAAGGCCTCCGGAATGCTTTTCTTATGGGTAGGAGATCAACTCGAACCGAGCCTGAGGCAGAACACTCTGGAATGCTGTGCCCCAAATCCAGACACAAATTCCTGGGAATCAGGCACATCCCATAGTACTGAGCCAGTTTTGCTGAGCTCACTTAGAACACAAAACAAGTGAGATCAGGCAGACTCCCTGTTTGTTTATCAGACACAAAGAGCACGCACAGCCCTTGGATTAGAGCTTGGCACTGCCAGGCCTTCTGCTGCCCAGGCCCTGCTGTAGCTGCAGCCTGCTCCAAGAACACACTGCAGGAAAACAATGCCGGGGGCAGATGGGCAAACACACATCCAGGTCCCAGGGCAGCAGGCAGGGATCCCACGAGCTGCTCTTGGCTTTGGAGCGAAGGAATGCGGTGAGTGGGGAGTCACCAGGGCGTGAAATGCACCCCCTCCATCTGCAGCTGCATTAACTTTCCTCCTGCTGCTCGTGAGCCAAGAAAAGGCTGTTGGAAGGAGTCTGGCTGGACTAAACTTTGGCCGTGGCTGCCCTCATCCCTTCCCTGAGGATCAGGGGCCTGAGCAAAGAGGAACCTCCTTTCAGCAAAATTCTTGCCATGGTGCTCATGCTGACTGAACTTTCAAGCAAAATTTGTACCCAAGTCCCCACTGGCCAGCCAGTCATCCTATTCATCCCCTCACACACCCAGTTTAGGTTTTGTTAGGAGCTGCTCTTCACTTATCATCTTCCCTCTGAAAGGCTTCCATGTGTCTGTTAGGAAATTCACTGGAATATCACCCTCTCTAAATCTCGTGTCATGGGTTCAAGCCTTTGTTCAGTTTCCTCTCTGTATTAACAGTTTTCTGCATGACTTTACAGCCATGTTTGTGCCTACAGCTTGCTTCACCACCCTCGGCCCCTCTCCAGTTTCCATGAATCAAAGGAAATTCCACAGCTTCACCTTCCCAAGAGGCAATTTTCTCCTGAAACTTTTTCCACTGCGCCAGTGTCATCTGCCTCTCCGTCTCTTTGGATCTATATCTTCTGCTGCAAATTCAATTAAAGCCTCTCTGGGAGACTCATGAGCAAGTCAATACAGTGACCAATGGTAGGATGGGTTAAAGTGAGGTTTAGGGTGAGTAGATCTGTGAGGAATTGATAGGAAGGCAGTCTTTGATGCTAGGAAGGTGAGAGGCACAATCCATCACTCCTCACTTAGGAGTGTAGGATCCTGCTTTTAAAGTGTCTCTGCTTGCTGCAGTCCTTAGAGATCCAGCCAACACCCTCCAATTGCTGGCTGCACGGGAGATCTCCATCAGGGATAGCAGGAATTGATCAGAGAAATCCGAGGGCCATATATCACACCCCATCCACCTGGGCATGCGATGCTGCCTGTGTGAAATGAGCTCATCTGTATGGTCTGTACAGGCTTCTCTCTCAATTCCCCTGCAGCTGTATCCGTTCCAAAAATAACAGCTACCTCCTCTGCATGTTGTGATTGTGCCATCCTCACCTAAACAAATTCCAACTTCCAAACAGCAGTTATAGAAGCCCATCAATTTTATGGGAAAGAATGGACAAATACCTTTTCCAAATTGCCTTTACTGCAGGTTTCAAAAGGGTTCTTGATTCAATTTTGTTGCTGTGGGGACAGTGATGACGTCAGACCTGGGAGCTGTGATGTCACTGAGGAATAATCACACGCTGGAGAAGACAGCAGGAAAAAGAAAGTAAACAAATGTGTTTATCCACAAACCCTCCTACCACGAGGAACTGGAATCTCCGACAGTAATTTACCACACGTTGCTAATGTGTTTGTTATAATGTACTTCTTAATTCTTTTTTCCTTTGATTCTGGCTGGATAGGAAGGTTCATCAGGGCTGGAATGAGCAGGGGAAGCAGATTGAGATGAGCATTCCAGATCTGCCGTGCTCTGGTTTATGGTTTGTTCCCAGCGATACACAGTAAGTAAAACAAGCACTGATTGAGTCAGCTGCCTCCTGGGTGTTCATTTGCTGGAGTGTGAGGAATATTAATGCTAAGAACATCCGCCTGCACCAGGAAAGGCAGGAGGAGGCAAGCAGATTACCCCGGCTTAGGGGTTTTATACACGCGTCTGCAACTTCCAAAGACACAGGGAGGAAATATTTCTGTGGGTTTTTGTCTCTTATCTTCTTACAGTCTTACAGATTTTGGAGATGCATTGCCCTGGAGTTTTAATACTCAGAGTTTTCAGGCGGGATTGTGATTATTTATTATTTTTTTTTTTAATCCTCCTTTATGCCAGGGGAAAAAAAAAAAAAAGGGAAAAATTGCGAACGCTGAGTTGCATCAGGATAAAGAAAAAGCAGGTTCCAAGAGAAGAAAGAAGAGATGAAAAAAAGAAGTTTGATTAAAATCCCCTCTTGTTCCGCGTGTTTGATGTAAATATCTTCACACCTTTCTCTTTTCCTGTGCAACCTCAGCAGAGGGTTCAGCCCGTCACCAGGGGATTGAGTTCCATGCTTAGGGCTTTGTAGTTGCTGCTGCTCTTGCTGCTGTTGTCTAAAGGGATTATAAGCCTTTGTAAAGCTTGTGTTAATACCCTGGAGGGGAAAAACGAGTTTCCAAATAACCTTTGTTGTGCATCTCCTGTCTGAGGTACCCCAGGAAAGGAAAAATCAGGAAGTGTTTTGGCTTCACGAGTAGGTCATTGAAAGTTCACAAACGAGGTCTGCAGCCTCTCTGACCCGGCCTCTCCGAGTGCAGAGATGCTCCTCGTCCTTGTGCTGCTGACACCAGGACCTGCCAAGAATAGCAATGCCCTTCTCTGTTCACCGGGAAATGTGTTCAATTTTAAACTGGATTTTAAAAAAATACCTGGAGAAACTGTGTTAGGTGCTTAGCTCCCAACACATCCTCCGGTGTAACGTTTGGGCACTTTGTATTCCACACCATCTTCAGAAAATCCCAGCTCAGGATCCAACTCCACAGCTTCAGACTGACTCTGTGTCTTTTCAAACCTTTTTATTTTTTTTCCCCTTCCTTGCTGCAGGAGGATTGGTTTTGAGCCACGTCTCCACGTTTCCCTCCAGACGCCGTAAAGGTGCAGAGCTGTTTGGTATTCAGGCAGCGCTGGAGGCTGAGGGTCATTCAATATTCCAGTGTGAGGAGTGGGTTGCTCAGTATTCCAGGTGTGTGCCAGCACTGTGCAGCTGCGGATGGCTCAGCAGTGCTACGGTGTGCTCCAGGTGCTCAACGGCTGGCAGGGAGCACTTGGGTGCTCGCCAGGGTGAGAGCCCCTCGGTACTCAGAGCGCTGTCCCCGGGAAGGGCTGAGGACGGGCAGCCATCCCATTCTCTGCTTGGAGAATCGGAGGGTCAAAGGGAAAATTATAATGGAGTGAAGAGGGAGAGAGAAGTGGGGAAGATGAGAAGGGAGAGTGATGAAAGGGCAGCACTTCAGAAAATGAGACTTCTGAGCCCCTCACTGGGTACTTTGCAAGAGCCACACTTTAGGTTTAAATTAAAAGGTGAAGGCAAAGCATTCCATCTTTCTAAGGGTGACTTGAGAACCCAGCGCAAAGCTGTCCAGATACACTCATTATCACATCTTTTTTGGTGTTGGCCAGTGTTAGGTCCTGTGATAAAAGATTCATCCCCACAAACACACAGGACCACAAAGGGAGCTGGGGGGAGAGCCAAGGACCTCTGCAGAGAAATGCAGCCCCCTGACCCAGCTCCTCACAGGATGCCACAGCCATCAGCCCCATCCCTCAGGGGGAAAACCCCCAGGAGGAAATTCTGACATATTTGGCATGAGGAATGAGTAACTTCCCCATTAGTGTTTCTTTCTATGACAAATATGACAATTTCACAACAAAATTGAAACACAAAATTATGACAATTTACAGATTTTTTTTTTTTTTAATTCACTCAAATATTTTTTTTTCTTACAAATCGGGCAGTAACAATTTTGCCTTCTCAGAATAAATATCAGATTGTGCACAGAGAAAAAATGAATCTGAGGTTTTGGATAGGGGAAAACGCTTCCAATACAGTCCTTTTCATGAGGCCATCTGCTCCTTCTTTACCAGGTATGGGCTTGTAGGTGTTATGTGCCAGCTTCTACAGATGACAAGCCAGCTCTGTGTGCAGGTACTTCTGAGGATGCCTAGCACAAGGCTGAACAAATGGGCTGCCTATGGAAATTGGAGGAAAAAGCTGTGTTTTGGAAAAGCAAAAATAAGACTGGACTCTTATGACTGCTCTTCCCAGAGACTGGATGTGGCCTGGAGTTAAAATGGGCACCAGTTAAAACTCACTCTGCCACCAAAAGGTGTTGATTTTTCTGTTTACATGGAAATTTTGTGATAGGACAGGGAGGAATGGCTTCAAACTGAAAGAGGGCAAATTTAGATTAGATATTAGGAAGAAATCTTTCCCTGGGAGGGTGGGCAGGCTCTGGCACAGGGTGCCCCTGGATCCCTGGCAGTGCCCAAGGCCAGGCTGGACAGGGCTTGGAGCAGGCTGGGACAGTGGGAGGTGCCCCTGCCCATGGCAGGGGTGGGATGGGATGAGCTTTGAGGTCCCTTCCAACCCAAACCCCTCCATGATTTTAAGAAATCTTCTTCAAAGTCCCTTCCCTTCCCTTCCCTTCCCTTCCCTTCCCTTCCCTTCCCTTGTACCTTTTCTTTCTTCATCAACCCTTGGCCTTAAAGCATGAAATCAGAGGTCTCTGGATCTGCTGCACCATGAAATAATCTAGTGAATATAATGTTTATTCAAGATTCTTGATTCACTCAACCCACTCTCTAAAGGAATCTCTCCCAACATGCCCCCCAGTACTTAGCTATGAAAATTACATTCCCTTCCCCATGACTTTGTCAGTGCAGGGAACATCACAGCCTGCTTCAAAATGCTGCACTGTACTTAATGGTATTTTATGACACATTTTTCAAATCAAATTTAAAAGCATAACTGAGTGGAATTAAATTAATGCTGTCTGGTAATGTCAGCAGCACCAGAGCTGCGCATGGCTGGCTTAGTTTCTAAACCTCTGGCAGCTTCCTGGGACTTATTTCTGACTGCAGGGTAAGAAGGAAAGGAATGTGGTGATGGGAATTTTTTTTTTTTACTTTTGTCTATGGAAGGGAGTGTGTGGGAGTAAATGGAAGGCAGCTGAGGTTAAGAGTAGAGTTTCCTACATTTAGATGGAGGTATGATCCTGGAGGAAGCAGGGAATGGAAATTTCATGTATCCATGTGAGTTTTGGTGTGATGGATGTGAGTACAAGAGCTCTGAGACCACCCCTGTATTACTCAGGAAGATCTTACTGGGTCTGGTTTTGGGGAGGTTCCATTTTGCCCTCACACCTGCTCACGTAGGTTGATGAAATACATCCCAGCAACCATAGCACTTATTGTGACAATGATTTAAGTGGCAATTTGTTGCACCACCGAATGCACAGCTTGTGCCTGCGTGTATCTTGTCTGTGTGTAGTCAGGAGAGCCTCCTAAGCAGCTTTGGAGCTGGAAAACCAAATACCACAGTTCTTAAAAAGGGTGAAGGAAGAGCAAGTGCTGGTGTGTGCAGGGCCATGGAGGCGTGCAGCCTGATGCATTCTGTGTTCACGGATGTCGTAGTGCTTATTCTAATAACACAGAGCCAACAAAGATGTGTTTCAGGCGGTGTCTGCCTCACTTGTGTACATCATTTCCCTTTTTTTCACTTTCTGATTTAAAAGCAGCAATTCCACCTTTTTCCTTTTCTGCATTGTGAAAACATCTCATAGTCATTTTAGCCAAAATAGATCACGCTTGCTCCAAGACTACACAGCACAGGACGTACTTCATCAGTACCCAGAAACATCTTTCAATTCCTCAGTGACTTTACATTTCCTCACGCCATTCAAAGCCATGTACTCGAGCACATCGATTGTCTGGGCCTCTTTACCTTCCACACAGGCAACACACAAAATGTTCTTTTCAGAGAAGAGGGAGAGCATTCCTACTGACACTCCTGCACTGGAATTGCGCAGACCCAGGTGGCATCCAGATGAGCTCTGCTGCAGTGTTCCAGTCTCCCCTTGTCCTCATGGAACATTCAAGTTGCCACTGAACTTGGGCTCACATTGTGGGGGGAGGATGGACTCCGTTTCTTCTGATTAAACTGCTGCCACTCAGCCCCCAGGACAAAACTGAGCTTGTCTGAAGTGACCCTTCATGAAACATGAATAAAATGTTGCCCACAGGCTGCCCCTGGATCCCTGGAAGTGTTCAAGACCGGGTTGGACAGGGCTTGGAGCAACCTGGGATAGTGGGAGGTGACCCTGCCATGGCAGGGGGTGGGATGAGATGGACTTTAAGACCTCTTCAAACCTAAACCATTCTAGGATTTTATGATTCTATGATAATATGACCACTGGTCCTTAACTTCTCTTTTCTTGTTTTTTCACATTGAAAGTTATAAAATGTGCAGTCTTCCCTTCAGAGAAGATCAGAGAATCCCAGAATGGTTTGTGCTGGAAGGGACCTTAAAGCCAATCTCATTCCAAACCCCTGCCATGGGCAGGGACCCCACAGGCCAATCACCCTCTCCCACAGATCTGTTGATAGTGGTGTCTTCACCATCCCAATGCCCTGGTGATGTTCCCATTCCTCCATCTGTGCTACAGGCTTTGGTATCTTCTGGAAACAGAGAACACTTTGAGGGAAGATAATGCATTTGTACTGGTATATAAAACACCAGAGATATTTGCTCCACTCTATAAATAATAAAGCTCTCTTGGATTTACTTGGAGATGCAGGAGCACAGAAAGAAGGGAGTGTAATAAGTCAGGGAAATAAAAAAAACACCAGAAAAGAACCAACAACAACAACAAAAGCCCAAAGGTCAATGAAAACTCATAGTAAGCCTTCCTGAGTATGACAGATAATGATGAAGCCAGAGTAATTCTGAGATCTCTGAGGTTCAAAAATGGAAGGAAAAAAAAAAAAGACTTTTTGAAGCTTCATTGCTCATTTTCTGTGCCCTATGCAATTTTATTTCCAAAGATTTATCTTCTTTCTGAGTACCTTCCCTAAGCCTGGTTTGTGCCTGGATTTTCCCTGGGATTTCCAAAGCAACTTTTGGGTGTGGGAGCACCCCAGAATTTCCCCATTTTTTAAAATGTTGAAATAAAATGGCTGCACAAGGATATTTCCCCCCTTTCTTTGTTTCTCAGGACTTGACACAAGGTTGAAGCAGAATTTCATAAACTGTTCCTAATGCACAGGGATTTAAACTGCTGGAATTCTGTACACCAGGCAGAGGGAGACTCATTTCCTTAATTTAAACATCTCGGTGTTCAGCGTCTGAGGCTGATGGTGGTCACACCAGGCTGCCTCTGCAGCCAGCAGCAAACGGCTCCCCTGGAAGATGCCTCATTTCCTTCTCCAGAACAGGCTCTGCTCTGGGTCAGAGGAATCCTCTTGGGAGGCACCCACAGCCCCAGCCTGAAGAGAGATTGGGGTGATTATCTCAGCCCTCTCCCTGCTCCACTTCTGAAGGGAAGGGAGATGAATCCCAGCTTCAGCAGCCATTACATCCCCCTGGGTTAAGGAGCTTAAAAATGTCTCTTCTCTTTGCCAGCTTGAAAGCCTCCATCCTTCTCACCAAGAGACAATTTCATGCTCTTAAACAAAGTACTAAGGCATGAAAGCACGATTCCAGTCTGTTCTTTCTGTAGGGCTGCTTAAAGAAAAGGGCCATGTGATGTGCTTTGGATTGAACTGAGGAGCTGACATTGGGATCTGGGAAATGTTCCAGTAGTCTGAGCAAGAGGGCTCTGCTCGGTGCCAGCATGAAAAGATACAATTTTCACGGAGATGCATCCATTTACACCTGGTCTGCGTTTGGCATGGGGAGAAGAGAAATTGCCCCTTGATCAGGGCATCTTTGACATATTGAGTTATCTCGCTCATGAGTAATGGAGTAAAGATGAGCACACCTTTGATATGTTAGAGTGGCTTCCCATAAATATTAAAGTGAAAGGAAACTTCACAGACGTATGGGATGGGAGCACCTGCAATTCATCTCCACATGCTGAGGCTGAGGTGGCTGCCAGCTCTGCCTTCCCAGAGGGGTCATTAATAGCTCTCTCTGGGCTTTTCCTGCTTGCTTTTCCAAGGTCTTCGTGGATGGAAGGAAAACTTTGCCTTGCTCAGTCTCAATTTTCAAGGTAGCTGAGCTCTCAGAGCTCTTTCTGCTGTGCCTGGGGAGAACGTGAAATCGCCATCACTGGAGGCTTTTAAAAACAGACCAGACAAGTTCATGTCTTCAAAAGCATTGATCTTCCTGACCCTACTGGAAAGGAAAAGGGTTGACTAGAGGTCATTCAGGAACTTTCCCACTTCTGTTTACCACTTTTGCTCTCACGTGGCTCAATCTCTGAAGAACTATTTCTCAGCCTGTGGTCTGCACAACACCTGGATGTAGTGCATGAACTGATGGCAAAAAGCAATTGAACTGAGAGATGAAAATGCACTTCCAAGTGCTGTCAGCAAACAAAATGGGGAGGAAATAAATTAATGAGGCTCAGAGGTTTGGCCTTATTATGTGCAGCTGTACATTAAAATTGTGATGGAACTTTCTTTTTTTGTTTTGTTAAAAAAAATTAGCAATTCTGCATTTGAAAAGAGAAAGTGTCCTAAAGGCTATCAAATGAATTAATAGCACAAAGCCTGAGAGGTGGCATATCCCACAAGAATGGGATTTGGTGGTTATTAATCACCAAATCATCGGTAGAACACCAGAAGAGCCTGGTACCCTCCAGCCTCTACTTTCCGTGCTTTTTCTTGTGTCTTTTTTGCTGCAGTTTGCAGGGTGATGCATCAAATAATTCCAAAGGAGGAAAACTGATCTTGGCAGGGTTTGCTGAAGTAATTTTCCTCCTCTTCCCAACCCATTCTCTTGCTGACTTCTTGCCAGGCTGTTTACACACCAAAGGTTTTTGCTGCACCACTTAGGAGAGGAGAACTGGATGCCGATCCAGCTGTTAGATATTCCCTCCAGTAAAATCTGGAAGTCAGTAAATCACCATCAGATGTTTATCAGGAACCCCGTGGTGCAGCCAACAGAACGAGGGAGCCTCACACACCAACGTGCTCCATTCTCTGCTGCACCTCAATAAAATGAAAAGCGTTCTTTCATTACTGCCTCATGTATTGTCAGGCACAAACATCTGCCTGCTGCAGAGACAGCCTGAGCATGGCTCCTGCAGCCTTGGCAACAACCAGCTGAGAGCGCGCCTCTGCTCAGGCCTGGGATGAGGCTTGAGAAAACCCAATTGTTTTAGAATCACACAATGGTTTGAGGTGGAAAAGACTCAAAAGATCTCATTCCACCCCCTGCCATGGGCAGGGACACCTCCCACTATCCCAGGTTGTTCCAAATCTCATCCAGCCTGGCCTTGAACACTCCCAGGGATGGGGCAGCCACAGCTTCTCTGGGCAACCTGTGCCAGTTCCAGTTTTCTCACTCTTCTCCCAGATAGTAGGAGAGAAACCAACTCAGTCTCTTCCCCAGGAATGGGATTTCAGGTTTTGGTGCAAGACCTGGATGCACTGGGCAGATTCCTGGCTGTTCTAAGCCATGGAGCCAGTTTACATCCGGTCCAGGTGCCTGTTCTGTTAAATCAAAATAATTCCTTAGGAAATTAACACTAGGTTTCAACATCTGTAGCAGAGTGTGTGCTTACATGTCACATCTGCACCTGTGCAAACGCCAATTAACCCTTATAATTAGCCACAATTTTTTCTCATTACCATTAAGATGAGAATCAAAAGCAAGATTCTCTTCCTCATTTTTCCTTCTTCTTTCTTTCAGCTCATGATCTTTATATCACTATGGTGGAGTGTGGGATGTGTGTAATTGGCCATGTGAGGCCAATCTTAAGGAAAATAGTACACTCAAACTACACCTTTAGAATCAAATTCCCAAGAGCTCAGGACCTGAAATGCTGATTTGGTTTTCAGAAGAGTTTCTTTCTTATTTAACCACCCACAGGAAGGGTTAAATTTGTGCCATTTTTCTCTGCCTCTAGCAGTTTTACCGTGATGCAGATTGTTAAGGGGAATCAATGCATAGAAAATGGAGCATTTTGGAGAAAATTTGACTCTAAGAGCCTTCAACCCTTCTGAAAATGGTGACAGAATGTGGCTATTTCATCACTGCATGAGGCTTTCCTGCCCTCCTTCATGGTTTGTAATAAATAGATATTATCTGACAAGCAACAATACTCTCCCCCCCATTATTTATCATTATTCATTAATCACACCTCAGTAATCATCTACATTATTTATTATTATTCATTACCTTTTGAATAAATAATAACCATGGCAGGGATTACCATTGTGAGGAGCATGGGGAAAGACAGGATATTCATGTGTGAAGTAGCAGACTCCCACAGATTTTATTTATGAAGAAATCTGCTGTGGGTAGGAAAAATATTGTAGCTACTATGGTTTAAGTGAGGAAAGGCTTGCGAGAAGTATTACTTCTTATTATCCCAATACATATAATTGGGTGGGGGGGGAAGAGCCAGAGGAGATCTCAGACACTGAACTCTGAACTCTTTTCCAGAATTGAAATAGGAGCAGCAAAACTTTATTTTTGGATGTTATTATTTTATCATTGGATTGATAGGAATGGATTCGCATACATTGGTTGTTGATGTCTGTACTTACCCTTCCTCTGAGTACAACTTATTTTTCCTTAAATCTACTTCAGTATTGTATGGAGCTGCATCGATTTTGATGGAGGTTCTGGCAGAGAGATTTATCTCCAGGATGGCTTTCTGATCATTTCCAAAGACAGAGATTGTGATCCCAATTGAAATGGAAGTCACTTCTCAGCTTAAAGAAATGTAACAGCCCTGATCTAGATGTCCATCAACAGAAAGCTTATTAAAGTATTCTTTAAAGCACCCAGTAAAGGATAATTCCTGGCTGTCCTTTCTACTTGATTTACAGGCTAAAATTTCTTACTTTAAAACAGTTCTCCTTCCCATTGGGAACTAAACCTCAGATTTATTGTCTTACAGCCGCAGAACCCACTGAGATGTCTGCAGCCCATTACTGGACTGCACTGTGGCCTCTTTCAGTCTTTTCTTATTAGGCTTTAACTACTTCAACTTTTCTCTCCGGTCCTGCTTTCTGTAACTTCTCCCCTTCTTGCTGGCATCTGTTTGAATCTCTGCAGTTTGTGCACAGCACAAAACGGGTGCCCCAAGCCCTCCCTCCCCAGCTGAAGCCTCCCCAGTCCCAGCCAAGCAGGATGGAGAACCTGCCTGGCGTTGCCTTCCAGAGGAGACTTTCCTCTCCTCCCTGTAAATTCACATTCATCCTGGGAAGTATCAGAACCCCAGAGCCTTTCTCACAGTGCTGCCATCGGGGCAGTTTTTCTCCCTTTCATGGACACAGCCATGGTTTCTCCTTCCTGAGGAGTCATTTGCACCATTGTCCTATTGAACTTCATCTTGTTGATTTCCTGCTGCTCCTCTGATGAATCAGAGGCATTTTAAATTCCAATCCTGTCTCCCAAACTGCTCACAGTCCCTTCCAGCAAAGTGTCACTTGCAAATTTTATAGATGTGCACCTCAGTACATCATGCACATGGATAATGAAAATATTGAAATAGTGTAGGACTCCAGTCCTAATGTCCTTCCAGTTTAGAGGAGAACTGTTCATGTGTGACTCTTCAGCCAATTGAGGACCCATCCTGATTCAGGACTTCCTCTAGATCATATTTTCCTTGCTAGCTTCTAAGAAAATGCAGTGGGATGATATTAAAATCAAGATACATCACAGCTGCTGCATCCTCCTAGACCACTATGGCAGGTGGCTTTTATAAAGAAGAAAATGAGATTGATATGACAGCAATTGTTCTTTGCAAGTCCATGTTGACTGCACCTTTAATTTTTATTATCCTCCAGGTGCTTATAAATTAATTAATAATTTAATCTATTATTTTTCAGGGTTAAAAACGACTGGTCTGTAGTTCCCTGGGGCCTCCTCTCTCCTTTCCAAATGTAGGAACTATGTTTGTCCTTCTCTGGTCCTCATACAATTCCCACCAACCATTATTCCCTATCAGACATCCAGGAACCAATTTTAATTTGATATGCCATAAAAATTAGTACTTTCCTAATTAGTTCCTTCAAGTCTGGCAGGTGCATAACTCAACTCTTCCATGTTTTCATCCATCTGCATCTGTTGCTGTATGTGCTGTAAGTTGCCATTCCTTCATGTTAAGTTTCTTAAGAATCATATAAATCACATCAGGTTAAAAAAATACCTCTGCAAACAAAACCTCACAGTCATCTGGCTGCCTATTCTGGAGTGTCTTGAACTTTTTGCTATTATTCCACAATTAATATGCGCAGGAAAATAATAGTAAAAATAAAAGAGGAGAATTATGAGTTCCCTAGACAGACCCTGCTGGAGTCAGGGGGTTTGTTCCCCTCACACTGCAGGTTTGGGAGCACAGGGAACACCCTTTGATCCTCTGCACACAAAATCCAGGGCCACTATGAACCACCTCTCCTGCAGCTGGCAGAAAGGCCTTTCCCTGTTGTTGTAGGACCTGAATAAATTAATGACTTCAAATACTTGTTTAGAAGGAGAAAAAAGGCTTTATTGTTTAATTTTTACTGCTTTTTATAAGGTATTCTGATACAGACTTAACATGATTGGTGAATAGAAATGACATCTCTCTAGTCCTATTGGTTCAACTAGAGGAACAGAACTAGAAAGGTAAAACATCACATAGAGAAAAATTGTTTTGAGAACGAATCAGTTGTTTATTAATCTTGTTTTGAGAAGAATCTTTCTCGAGATATTTTTCCCTTGGGAAAAGGTTTGCAGCTGCTATCAGGCTGAAATCTCTCAGACTCAGAAATATCGGGCCCACATTCCCCCACCCCATGGCAGAGGCTGATCCACGCCCCTTTTGCCTGGAAGGCAAATGACACTCCAGGAAAACATTTTGAAGCTTCCTTACCCCGCATTTGGCACTAATGAGCTGGTGAGTGAAGTTTGCAGGCAAAGGTGGGTTTGCCAAGAGAGCCCAGGTTCTCCTTGCTGCCTGTGAATTGGTGTCTCCCCCAAACAGCCTGCGAGGCAGGAAGGGCATCCTCTCCCCAGCCCATAAATCATCCCTGTAAGGGCAGATCAGGCGCTGTGTGAGGTGGCGGGTGCCAGTTCATGTCTGTGTGACCGGAGGCAGCTCGCTCTGCTGCATCCCTGCCCCTCGTCTCCTCACTATGCTGGGGAATCAGTGCAAGCCTGAAGTGCGGCTTAGGACAGCAGAGGGCAGAGAAATGGGAGGGTTTCTCTGAGATAACAGGAGTTTATCTTCCTGCAGGGCAGCGTGGGGGTGACAGCTGAGGCAGCCCGAGCTGAAAGGCACCTCAGGCGTGCCTTGAGGGGTTATCAGACCCCAGAGAGGCTCCAGCCCCGCTGTCCCAACTCCTCGTGTCAGGGCCTGGAAGGAGAGGGGTGTACAGAGGAGTTCCGCTACGGGGACCAGAAAATGAATGAAAGAAACTTCTGGGATGAGAACTCTTATCTCCTTCTCTTGGGCTAATGTCTGCTTTAGTTTATATGTCTGGTATTTTCTTTGTTTGTTCTCTTTTTCCTCCTCTCACTCCCAAGGGGTGTAGGTGCACTGTCATGCATATCCTCAAACACAGTTCGCTGTAATCACTGCTGAGAACTAGAAGGAACGTGCTTTCCTTCAGGATCGATATTCAGGCCGAAGATATTTTGGGTTCCTCATGATATCAGCCATCTAACCCCTATTTAGGTGACTAAGTTCTATTTTAATCAGCAGAAGTTAAGTCCTTAAATATCTTTAAAGAGCTGGTCCCCAGTGTCTTCCAGCTTCAGATCCAATCACTGCTTCATCAGTCCCTGGGTCCAATCAGCAGTGATTGATTTAATGATGTCAATATTCCTTTCCACTCCTCCATAATTTCCTGTCCCTGCCCTTTATGACTTACTATAGGAAGCAACCCATTATGATCATTCAGTATTCCTCCTGCAGACAACTGTGCTGAAAATGAAAAGCCAAATTCTCCACAGCCTCGAGAAGCATCAGGAGCTGCAGCAAAAGTGTTCAGGCTGCTATTTATTGAATTGTTTGTCTATAATGCAATGCCACAGTTTAAAAAATTAAATTAGTCTAATTATCCTATTTAAGGCGATAACTCTCCTGTTGCTACCACTCCCATAATTTTCTGCATTTCCATCTCCTAAATTATCCACTTCTAGGCTTTTTTTTCCTAGCCCGTATATATCTGAAAAAAATATCCTTCGAGGTATAATTAACTTTTTCATTCAGAATCCTAATTTCCTCTCTCAGACATTTTCTGCAGTGTTTAAACTATTTATTATGCAAACTTAGAGAAGTCAAAATATGAATTATGTACAAATCTACGTACTGGAGTTCTCAGCTAATCACTGCATCTTTGTATCTTGTGGTTGAAGGGAACCAAAATGCACAGAGTGGAAAACATCAGGGTCCAGAGCTCAGCATAATTTTTTTTTTTCCTCCTGTAAAAGACATTCTTCTCCCCCAAAAAATTAAATTACCTAATGCCATCCTTTTAATGATTTTATTTTTTATCCTGTGCACAGGTAGTTTCTTATCACCCAGCACTGTGTTTGCCTCCCTGCGCGTCGCACTTCCTTCATCTCCTCCCGGCACTCTCACTGCAATGGGACATGTGAAGACTTGCAATGACTTCCTCATGCTGGGGATGATCACACACAGTTGGTGTCAGATTCTCCTCCTTTTCCTGATTTTCCTGATTTGTTTTGAATTTGCCCTTGCATTTCTTGGCTTTCCTGGTGGGATTTCACACTGTGAGGGTGTGGACTGTCTTGTAGACGTCTTGTACTTACCAAAGGCATTTGTCTCCACTCATCACTTAGGCTTTGGCTACGTCCTAAAGGATGCTGATGTTCTTGGTGTGGTGGGAGCTGCACAGGGCTCCAAGCCTAGACTGAGGCCTGAGAGACATCAAAGAAAAAGAGATTGTGGTCCCAAGGATTTTTGACTCTTCTTTCTGCTAATTAATAGCCCATCAGTGGCCATCTGTCTGTCCTGTCAGCTCAAAACCCTTGTAGCTTTTCAGTACCATATTTTCCCATGTCCTTGTTGGAACTAACATGGAATTGCATTGCGTGGAGAAACCTTTTTGCCCCCAGTGCATACAGCTTGAAGAAAACGAAAGGGAAAAACAATACGCTTCTATTTGTTTTTGCATTTTTATGATGCGTTGGCACAGAAAATGGACAAGCTCTGTGGGGTTACATCCAAAGAGAGGACTGTGAAATGAATGAATTGGTAGTACTGGATCTTCTGCTTGTGTAAGGCTGGGATGCTCCACTGTTCTGGTTGAGAGCTGGAGCTGGATTTTCTGTAATACAAAGAGTTCTCAGAGGAATTTGTCTAAAAAAATAAGATTTACTTCCCCTAAATTTAGCAGCCAAAAGGTCAGGCATTCTGTCTGACCTACCAATCCAAATTCAGTCATCCCTGGCTAAATAGTTATTAAAATGGGTGGGATAAAATGTCCTTTTTGAATTTTTCTGTGTGTGGAATATGCATGAAAGGAGACTAGGCTGTATATGAACAGAGACCGGACACTTCTGACAGCCTTGATTGTCCAAGGCTTGGACAAGGGGAGGGAAATACAATCCTGAGTCACGGAGAAAAATCCCTTCTCTCAAAAAATTCTGGGCAAGACTTTAATTTATCAGGCCCTTAGTAGCTTTATAGCAAAATAAATGAAAGTGTTGCTGGAGCTGTGTCCATATTCAAGCCCAAATCAAGGATGTTTGTCCTTCTGGAATGAAATTTGACCGACAGATAAATCCTGCTGACCATGTGCAGCTGAAAGAGGAAAGCTCCAGGTTGTTTTCTGGAAGACTCATGCTCAAAGCATGAGCTCAAACCCTGCTGAATGTACATTTTATTCCATGCCTTTGGCCACCAGCCCAGTGGACATATGGAAAAAGCTGGTAGGTGCAATTCATTAGGAAACAGAGGATGGGACTTGTGAAAGTGGAAACCAAAATACTGAGGTTCTGTCTGTGAAGTCAGAGTAGATTTTTAGAGATTTTAGATTTTATTCTGAGTAGGGTCATAGACTTTTCCCCAGACAGATTCCTGTAGATCTGGGAAAGAGAAAAAAACCTGTCCAGAGTGGTTTGTGAGGAAGGTGGTTCTTGCAGTCTCCCAAAAGGAGAGAAAAAAGCATTGTTAAATACTTTTATATCAGCTTCTGTGTTTCTTCCTAATTGGTTTTGTCTCATTACCAGAGACCCCCCAACTGCTCTTTTCCCTCAGGCACGTGGGTGTGTGCACGAGGTAGAAGAACTTGTTTGGATTTTTGTTTCCTTCTCCATCCTTTTGGAAGTCAACAGCTCCAGAGGAGAAGGATTTTTGTAGCAGCTTAGCTGTAACCTCAGTGTAATCTGAATTTAACTTCTAAGTCAGGCCATGGGACTCAAACCTGCAGTTTCAGAAAACCTGGTGGGAATTACAGATTTTGTGATTTGATCCCTTACACCATCCCATTAGTCTTGAAAGTTCAAACAAGCCTGCACCAGGGGGAGAAATAATTGCAGAAGAACTGAGCTGGAACATCAGATGGAGATTGGAAAACAATCAAAATAAGTTAAAAATACCTTCGGCAAAGACAGCTACAGGCTGATGCTTCTGAAAAGCTGAGTTCCTTTCTCATCAGGGATTCTTACTATTATTTTTATTTATTGCTTTTGACACCTGGTCTATCATATCAGGAAATCTTCTGGCTCTGCAGCCTTGTGACAGATGCAGCGTGCAGCAAATGCCCTCCCAATGCAGCTGCCTCTGTCCTAGCAACAGGCTCAGGATGCAACCAAATCCCACTGTAATCAGGGCTGGACAAGCTGAAGGATGGATAAGATGGATGCAGTGATGGCTGCTGAGAGGACGAGGCTGAAAACTGTGTCTAGGAGACTTAAAGACTGGCTGCAGCAAATAAAATATGCGCAGCAAGCGGAACAGATAATGTCAGTTCAAATCTTATTTATCTCATCAGTAGGAGCTCTGTGAGTTTGTTGCTTTCCCTTTTTTTGTTATTTTTTGTTCGGGATGTCTCTCATTAACCTGCTTTTCCCTGGATTTGTTTGTGCCTAACTTTGGCAGCCAGCCAGCAGAAAGCAGGGCTTTAATTTCACAAACTGTGGATTGCGTCCCAGTTATTAAACCGTATTTGTTTCTCTCTTTCCAGAGTTTTGTCCTAGGCTTGTTTTTTCTTTTTTTTTTTTTCCTCCCCATCCCTAGCTCTAGTTTATTTATTTATTTATTTATTTATTTTAAATTTCTATGTTATTTTGCTTCTCTCATTCCCACCAAGGGAAAACAGCATAGAGATTTAACTCTTGGGATGCCTCAAACAGAACTGCCACTCCAGGTGGGCCAGATGCTGCTCTGGAAGGGGTCCTGACCAATGGGGCCCCTGACAGTGCCAGGGGCTCTGGCAGCCCACAGTGACGTGGTGGCAGAAGCTGCCTGGGGCCGAGGGAACCACAGCAGGACTGTGCTGGAGAGCTGTGGTCTGGTGGACATTCTGGTCCACGGGGTGAGAGGTACTCTGACCATGCAGTGCCTTTTGGACACTTTTCATCAATGAGAGAGGTTTTGAGAAGCAGGGAGGACATCCATGCCCCTTCCTTTTCCTCTCTAACCTGGAGTGGTTTACTTGGTTCCTCGGCCTTTGCACGTGGTCAGTGAAAACCAAAACCTTTCCCAGGAGACCTTTGCAGAGCAGATCTGAAGCTCCCCATGCACAAGGCTCTCTTTTTCTCAGCTCTCAAGGAACACCTCAAAGACAACTGCTCTGAACTTCAGTGTTGTAAATCTCCCCCTAAGCAGGAACCAGTTTTGCAAACACAGACTCACAGCTCTGCATCTTGGAGTCTGAGAGTTTTAGGCATCTGTGTCCTTATTTTAAACAGCTCTTGTGACTGCTGGAGCATGGACCTGCAGATAGGAGCAGCAGAGCTGAATAATCCACATTCAAATTTGGGCTCTGGCCAAGTTACCACTGTGAAAATTCTGGTTGCACAACTCAGGCAGAACATTTAAACAGTGCTTGGGAGAGAGGCTTTCATTTCATGAGCTTCAGCAGGACCCAGTGATGCCCTTCCTCACCCAGAGTTTGGAATGAGACAGATCTGAAACCAAAGGGATGCACACTGAAGGCAAAGAGTTCTGTCTTGCTCATAACAAGATTCTCCTGGATATCTAGAGATGTGTTTTAGCAGAGGATATAGCCCTATTTTTTAAAAAATTCGTCCATTTCTTCACTGAGTATCATCCACATTCCATAATTATGCAAAATCTGAAAATTCTGGAAAACATCTCAATTCTGCTGCTGGGAAAACAAACAAACAAACTAGAAAAAGTATCAATCCATTGTGCTTCACCCAGTGATGTCTCTTTTCCCCATGGAGGTGCAAAGATGGCTCATTCAGCCAAGAGATATTGCTCAGAGGTTCCCAATCCATCAACCTGGCATAGAGAAGATGGATGGCAGATTCTTTTTAAAGACATGTCAGTGTACACAAGGACTCTGAGAACTGTATTTCAGATCAACCCATTAAAAAAAACAAAAAAACCCCAGAGCTTGTAAGAGACAAAAGTCCCCCTCCAATTTTCCCTATCACGACGTCTAGCTAACATTTCTAGCACAGCTGCTATCCTAATTAAAGCCTAGGGTGTTTTAAAGCACAGGCAGAAAAATACCATTATATGCTATTTCTGTTCTCAGCTATCGTCTCCACTGAACCCTTGCCAATCCTAGGGGAAAGAAGAGACACAGAGAGATTTGGGCCCAGACATTCAAAGTGCTCAGGCTCTTAAGTCCCCACTGAAATGGTGTCAGTGAGGATGGAGGGAATCAGAAGCTACAGGAAGGTCATTTCTGAGAACGTAAAAGGTTTCTGTCTTAAGCCTGTCCCCACTTCTTAGGAATTCCTTCTGTGTTTGAGGACCTGTTAGTGTTTGCTGGCCTTTCCCTCCCCATTCATTCCAAAGTTCACTCCTGAGCTGGCACGAGCCGAGCTATGAATTATTGGTGTCCCTTCAGCAGAGCGGATGTGGGCACCAGATGGTGCATTGCTCTTGGGCTGGCAGGGGATGCAAAGTTGAATTTCAATGTCAGTGAGCAGCTAAATGGCTGAGGGCTCATCCAGACACACTTCAGTCACTGGTCTGAAGACGCTGAAACTGGGCTCTCACAGAACTGCTGCTCTCTGAGAGGGACCTGCACTTTCTGCACTCACACCTTGAGCACACCTGAACATAGAGGCTGGAATCTGGTATCTGCACTTGGTTTCTAGGTCACATTTTACATTCTCAACTGTCCTCCAAATATCAGGCCAGCCCTTCTTCAAGTATGTCTTTTGTTTGATTTGGCTTTTAAAAATTCTTTTTCCCTTGCTGATGCTCACGGTATTTTTGAAGCATAGAAAATACTGTCAGAGAGTTTCCAGCTATTTACTTTTTATTCCCTTTGAATCCCTTTGCCCAAATGACTGGGCTCATAATAGCTTTCATCTTTGTGAAGTCAGCTCTGGGTATGAGTGTGTCCGTGTGGTTTGGACGTTATTTCACTTGCATGTGGCAAGAGTTAAAGTCTGTTGCATTTGCATCCAAACAGCTCTCCGACTTTTAATTCTGGGACTGAATTCTCTTTATCTGTCAGGATGATGAGGTCTAGCACTATCCTCCTGTTGGATAAAACACTTTTATCCAACATTTTGGGAAATTTTCATCTTCTTTTTTGAAAAAAAAAAACCCAGCATATTTTAGTTCTAGCAGCGTGAGGTCTCCTTCAGAGGCAATGCAGATGAAAGCCTTTCGTTCCTACCTATAATAGAGAGGTGTGTAAAGAGCCAGACAAGAAATCAAATTTCTCTCTGGTCTGCAGTGGGTAGCAGAAAGGACCTGGTTTGGTTTTTATTTGTGAGAATATTAATTCAGATCACTTGCTTCCGAGTTCTCAGGGACTTAGAAACATTAAATGCCATTTTTGACATTAGAATATTGTCCTCCTACTTTTATTTGCCTGGTTTTGCTTGCTAAAGACATCGTAACCAGTGCTTTTAAAATTCCACTCATGCAAATCTTCCCATCAGGCTTCAGTAACACCAAAGTAGGTCGAATTTGTGCTCATATGTGAGGAATTCCTATTCCTCCTTTCCTACCCAGAATCTTCACATTGGTGTACAGGCAATTAAAGATTTTCTATTCCTCCAACTCTCCTGGTACCTCAATTAAACGGGTTCTCAACATCTTGATTTTTGTGCTAAATTAGTGCTCCTGTTCCTTCTCTTCCTCCTCCCCTTTGCTCTGAGTGCTCTGCTCTCCTGCACCCTGCTCTGCTCAGCCCCTCCTCTCACTGCCTCCTCCTGCGCTGGAATGGATTTTCTCCAAGCAGCACAGCCCCGTGCTCACACAGGGTGACCAATACCCCACAAAAATCCCAGTATTTAACACAGTCCCACTGCAATTTCACATCCGGAATGTTTGACCCAAGTGTGTATCCAGACTTGTGTGTAACAAGTGAGTTATTTATCCTAAGACTCACCAAACACTTGCCAAGTGGGTTCAGCAGTGAAGACTTGATGTTTTTTTGGGGTTTGGGAATGATCCAGTCAGACCTTGGATGGTCTTTCATGGTGGGATTGTTGGGGTGACCTGTGCAGGCCAGGAGCTGGACTCAGTGATCCTTTTGGGTCCCTTTCAGCTCAGGATATTATGATTTCTTGGGGGAGAATCTGAGAAAGGATCTCTTTTTTATTTCGATTTTTTTTTACCTCCCCCACCTCTTTTTTTTTTTTTTTAGATAGATATATACAATTTTCTTTCAATCTATGCTCTGAGTACATTCTCAGTCCCATGCAGATCCCTATTCCATTCTACTAATTGGATCATCAGAGATAATTTCCTACATAACAGCCTAAGAGACTCGAAACAACTGAACATTTCCAGTTAAGTGAAAATTATTCAGTTTTCCTTCTGTTTGGAGCTCTCATTCTCAGGACAGTAGTTATGCATTAGGTCACCAAATCCTTTCTGATGTTGCTGGTTTCTGAGTGTCCAATTGGGTAATTCTGATCTCAGTTCTTTGGTGAAGCTCAAGGGACTTTGTGCAATACTAATTTTGTAGAATTCTAGAAGAGTTAGAGTTGGAAAGAACCTTAAAAATCATCCAGATCCAACCCTCCTGCTGTGGGCAAGGACACCTCCCACCATCCCAGGTCTCTCCAAGCCCCATCCAGCCTGGCCTTGGACACTTCCAGGGATCCAGGGGCAGCCACAGCTGCTCTGAGCAACCTGTGCCAGGGCCTCACAGGGAAGAATTTCTTTCTAATTCTCTAATCTAAACCTCCTCTCTGTCAGTTTGAAGCCATTCCCCCTCATCCTGTAATTCCAGGCCCAGTAAAGAGTCTCTCTCCATGTTTCTTGTAGCCTCTTCAGGAACTGGAAAGTCACACTGAGGTCGCCCTGGAGCCTTCCCTTCTCCAGGCTGAACATTCCCAGCTCTC
This sequence comes from Donacobius atricapilla, assembly GCA_013397315.1. Classification (NCBI taxonomy): domain Eukaryota; kingdom Metazoa; phylum Chordata; class Aves; order Passeriformes; family Mimidae; genus Donacobius; species Donacobius atricapilla. The sequence continues at coordinate 393,567 of WBMY01018023.1, read as the reverse complement.
CCAGCCTTTCCTCATAGCAGAGCTGCTCCATCCCTCTGATCAACTTGGTGACCTCCTCCGGCCCCGCTCCAAGAGCTCCATGTCCTCCCTGTGCTGGGGAGCCCAGAGCTGGATGCAGCTCTGCAGTGGGGTCTCACCAGAATATGATCTCCATGAGAATCCCATTAGTGGAGCCTCCACCTTCCATTGTGGAAATTCCAGAGATGGGAACAGTTTTGCCGGGCTATGAGTCATTGTGTCCTCAAGAAATTCACCCAACCACCTCCAAACTCAGCTCACAAAATTCAGAGTGGTCGCTGGTCCCTCTGTTCCCTTCCAGGGTGAGATGTTTGACTCCACCTACCCAGGGATAAGACACCAGCACTGAGTCCCAGCAAAAGGTCCAGTCCCCGGCAAGTGCTGACTCACCCAAGGGCTGCCTGAGAGAGGCTTTCCTTAAAAGCTCAGTACTTTTAAAAGCAGATGAATAATGAACTCGAAGCCACATTTCTGCAGCTCAATGGTGACATCCAGTGCCTGGCTCACTTATTCCCAGGTGTGCATTCCATAGGGGCAGGCCGGCCCTGCTCCTTGCTTATGGGGGTGGCTCACATGTCTCCTGCAATCACATCGTGCTCATGCTGGAAAATACTTTAAAACGAAATCCCTGCTCAGATTTGCATAATCACTTAATTGCAGGGCCTCACATCTCTTTTGTTCCCATTTTGCAGCTCGGTGCAGCCAGCGCTGCGTCCGTGCTCTGCTCCCAGCCCTAATGTACCTGGAAAAGGCTTCAACTCTGTTGATGAAGCAATTCCAGCCTGTTAGCAGGAGTTTCACCAGCAGCAGCTGACAGGTAACTTCCCTGTGACCTGAAGTGATCTGAAATATTTTATAAGCCAAGGCTGGAAGTTGTTCTGCGGTCACACCATGGCTGGCCTGGGGTTGTGGGGTTTGGTGGGGCTCTCCTGGGCTGTTTGGGCAGAGAAAAAGAGGGAGGAAAGGCAGAGGAAAGGGTGAAGTGCTGGAAAGGAGCAGGAACAACAGTCAAGAAAAGAAAATGGATGGAATGACAGGAAATGGCGAAGAAAAAAGGAGGGGGGAAAAAAGGGAGAGAAAATGTTTGGAGGGAAAGGTATCAAACGGAATCTGAGGGAGAAGCAGAGGTGAGGAGGAGGAAGAGCTGGCCCGGTCTCAGGGGGAGATGGTGTCATTGAGGGAACTGGGTGCAGTGGAGATGGCGAGTGCTGAACGACTCTGTCAGTGCAGCAGCATCGGCTCCGCACGGTGATAAATGTCACATGTCTTTGCTGACACTTGATAAAGGTTCTGTCTATCAGCAGCGCCAGCCAGCAGGGCCAGCTGGCTCCAGCTTAACCTTCATCACTGCTCTTTCAAAGAGAAGTCCCAGATTTTTCCTCTGTTTCACCACTCCCTCTTCCCAGCTCATTCACCCTGCTCACCTCAGTGCTTTCTGGCACTCAGCTTAAAAAAAGACCACGAGCAGCAGAAATAAAACTGTCTGACTTAGCCAGCCAAGGAGAGACAGTCTGGGGCTGGGCTCATCCAAGCAAGGCTCTCAAGTAGGATGGAAAACATGGAAAAATCGTGGAAATGTTAAAATAATCGAAAAAAAAAAAAAAAAGAAAGAAAGGAAAAGAAATATTCTCACCCTTTAAAGCAGGCTTGCAGCTAATGAGTCATTGAGCCAGGCAGTTCCTCAGCCAGTGTTAAAAGATGGGTGCTGGTTTACATCACAAGGATTCGCCCCTTGTCCTGATTTAACCCCAGCTGGCAACAAAGAACCACAGAGCTGCTCGCTCCATCCCTTCCTACTAGGGTGGGATTGGCAGAGCTGGAAAAAAAAGAGTAACTCATGGGTTAAGATAAGAACAGTCTAATAACTGAAACAAAGTAAATGCTGTAAAGTACTAATAATACTGATACTGCTACTAATAATAATGAAACAGAAGGAGAAGATTAAAGCCCAAGGAGAACAAGTGCTACCCAGCACAAGTGCAGCCCCACCCTGAGCAGTATCAGCCCCTTCCGGGCAAATCCCCTCAGTTCCTCTGCTGGACAAGAAGCCCTGCGATGTGGAATGTCCCTTTGGACAGTTCGGGTCAGCTGTCCTGGCCATTCTCCCTCCCAACTTCTTGTGCACCTCCTCATTGGCAGAGCATGAAATACTGAAAAGTTCTGGATTTAGGGAATCAACAGCAAGCAAACCATCAGTTTGTTACCAACCTTCTTCTCATATTGTATCCAAAATGCAGCACTGGCCCAGCTGCTAAGAAGAAAATTAACTCTGTCCCAACCAATGTCTCATGTGCCCAGGAGGGGAGAGAAACATGATGACAAAGGCACTGAAAGACCACATCAATTAAACTGTCATTATATACTTAAATAAACTTTGGATTGGCTCTGAGAGCACTGGGACGTAACTAGAGTCATAATACTTCCCGTGGGGAGGCCCAAACATCTTTTAAAAATGCAAACATTCCAAGCCGTAATTGGAAAGTGCAGCCTGGCCACATTATTAACTTTGTTTTGGAGGTGAAACCAAAAAAGGAAGGTTATTTGTCCAAGGTGAAAAATCAGCAAAAAGCCCAAGTGCAAAAATAGTAAAGCAGCTGGTCAGCCTGGGATCAGGAGAGGCAGCAACATCTGAGCTGCACAACAACATGAAGCAATACAAACCACCTGAATTGCAGCTATTCAGGAAGTGAATTATTCAGAGAGGATAAGAATAAATCACACATTAGTACATCAGGTTAATATGGCAGCAAATAACAGGAGAACAGGGTTATTTAGGATATATATAAATTCTTGTCAAGTGAGGTAATTTTTTTCTCCCTCTGGGCTCAATGAGACAAACATTCAGTCAGTTCTGAGTATCTCAGCATCAACAATGTATTGACAACTTGGAGGGAACTCAAAGAACATCTTCAGAGATGATTTAGGGACTGGAGGGATTGATTTACAAGGAAAGATTTTATGCTCTAAGTGGAATAGATTAATCTCTACTATAATTCCATTGATGTCAAAGGGCCAAGTTTTGCCCTCAATTACAACAGTGTAGATGTGGCAAAACTTCACTGAAGTAAAAATGTAAGGTCATGATTAGGGAAAAAAAAATGGAACAGGAATATTGTTAGATTCTGGACATATCACTGTGGAGAAACAGTAGAAACTCCAGTGCTTGTTACATTAAAAATTAACCAAGATAATAGTATTGAACAATATTGTACAGAGACCTGCAGTGACAAGGGAAATAAAAATACATAAGTGCTCTTTCCCCATATTTTTATTATGATGATGATTACTGTTATATGAGAGCAGGAATCCGCATCTGAAATTAACTGCCTATTGGCCCTTTTAAACATAACATGTTTTAATATAGACAAAATATATCAGGGGAAAATCCATCTTTGGCAGAGCCAAAGAAAATAAAAATGGTTTTTAAAGTATGTAATGGATAAAGCAAACCCTAACAAAAGTATCAACCTGTTCCAATATACATCAGCCAGGGATGGCAAAGCAGAGATGACAAACTGTTAATAACAATGGAAAAAAGAGAATTCTACTCAATATCAGTTTGTAAACTGCGGTGCAAAGAGATGGCTCTGAGGAAAGGTTTTAGAGGATGCCTGAAGTGAGCTTTAGGTTGATTTGTAATTTGAAGTCTGAATCACAGAATCACCAGGTTTTGAACAGGCCCCCAAAGCCACTGAGTCCAACCTGTGCCCAATGCCTGCCCTGTCCCCAGCCCAGAGCACTGAGTGCCATGTCCAGGCATTCCTTGGCCACCTCCAGGACTCCAGACCTCCCTGGGCAGCCCCTGCCAATGCCTGGCACCCTTTCAGTGAGGAAATTCCTCCTGATGTCCAACCCGAACCTCCCCAGGCACAGCTTGAGACAATGTCCTCCACGTCCTGTTGCTGGTCACCAGGAAGCAGTGACCCATCCCCACCTGCCCCCACCCTCCTGTCAGGGAGCTGCAGGGAGTGAGGAGGTCTCACCTGGGCCTCTTTTTCTCCAGGTTAAACAACTCCAGCTTTTCCAGCTGCTCCTCACAGGACTTACAAGCTGGTGTAGTCCTCTGGAGTCCCAGAATTTCCCAATTGGTGTTTGCTGTAGAAGGGGAGAACGATTCCCCCTACTCTTCTATCTCTGAGACAAAAATTACATCTCTAGCAGAAAAAAGCTGATGATTTTTGGAAAAGCAAGAGGACCTGAGCAGGTTTCAGAGTGTTTTTGTGTCTAGGTTAAGAAATACATCAAGGCAGCTGATGTGCACAGAGTGTGAGGAGGAAGTGAGGCACAGGAATAGTTGTCTACCACAGTTGAGATCTGGGAGATAAGAGGCATCAAAATTCTTGCAAAAAGATAGAATTTACTCTCAAGTGTCTCTGTGTATGAGCATCCCCTCTGACTGCAGGGGAAGGACCTCTTCCAGAGGGAAGAATCCACAAGTGCTGAATTCAGTCCTGGAAATACATGAGCTGTTGCTCCTCCCTACCCCACCCAGCTCTCCAGGAATGTAAAGCAGGGCTATGGATGGTCACAGCCCCCTCCCCTGGCCACGGGCTGAGAACCAAGTTTGATAAAGAAAAGTTCTAAAAACAAACAAACAAACAAAACCCCCAAAACAACAACAACAACAAAGTGCACTAACTGGAAAAGAAGATCTTTTAAGGAAGTGCAGAATGAAAAAAAAAAAAGGAGAAGGAAGAGAAGACCAGGCTTACAAGGCATGGAGGTCTCCATGGAGAGAGGATAAACCAGCTGAAAGACTTTGGCAAACAACCAGCTGAGAAGTTGATTTTGCTGGGACACAACCTTTGAACTGAAAACTGCTGATGGCAAGGAAGGTGAAGAGATCATTTAAGTTCATCAGTAGATGAACAACAACCATTATAGACCAGTCTGGGTACTTTAAATCAAAATCAGGAGACAGTCTGGAATATCTAACATATCTAACCCATAAATACAAATAAAAGTCATATATATTATGAGAGTTACAGGTAACAGTATGGTCTGATGACAATGTGACATTAAAAATAAAACTCACTATATGGGATTACAAGTTACTTTGGATTGCTAATTTATCCTGACATAAATGCAGTGAAAATAATGGAAGAGCTAATAGAGGAACCAATTAATAAAGAATTAAGGGATAGGAGTAGAATTAATGACTGTCAACATGATTTTATGGAAAATAGGTTTTATCAAATAAGCCTGATTTAATTATTTGGGGAGATTCCAAGTTGAACTGATAATCACATTGATGGGCTTGGCTTCAACAAAGCCTCTCTGACTCAGTATCATAAAATGTTTTGATTCTAAAAGTTAGAGCTACACTAATAGAAAATAGACTAAACAGATTAAAAACAGACTAAACTTGGTGAGTTCAGCAAGAACTAACTAAAGGGGCTTTACCACAAGCATTTTCTCCTTGGGAAAATTCTATGGATACACATATTTGCAGTGGGTACTGTGAAATAGCTCTAGCAAAGATCCCCCAGGCTGGTATCTGCATACGCTCACTCTTGCCAAAATGTGTCAATGCAGCAAACTTTGAGCAAGTGGCACAAGAGGGTACTTGTAGATACCTCCAGACTGTGTTGGATTTGTCTGACACGTCCATTTAATGAAATATCCAGCCATGGTGGGGGCTGTTCTGGTGTTCTGGTTCTGTCTGGGATGACAAGTGAGGAGATAGGACATGGGCTTGGACACAAAATGCTGACACTCCAGATCCCCTTTTCTTCTTTTTCCTGTATCCCACTGCAATGTCCTGTGTGCTGCTAGAGCAACTGCCTGAATTCTGAACTGGCTGATGCCAATTTTATTTTTCCAGCGCCATCTCCTAAGGGGCTGCCCTTAGATCTCCCTGCCCTGGTTAAACCCCTGGCATCTGCTGACAGCCACTTCTCTGCCAATCCCACCTGTGACCGTGTTTGACTCAGAACCTTATAACTTTGGTATAGGTTATTAGAACTGAAAGTCTTCTCCCTTATGTTCGTCCAGATCACATCCCAAATAATTCTGCACACCCAAACAGCTGAAGCAGGCCACCATCTTCTAGAATCCATACAGTCAGAGACCTTTCTGAGGCTCTTTTTCTACCCCTCCCTTTTGCCCTCCTGGCAGATCTCTGCCAGGTTCTGTAATAAACACACTCCCAAAGAAAAAACAAGTACATATATTTCTCCCCCTCGTTTCCAGATCCCCACCCACAAATAAGTAGAATGCTTATAGTGCACTTAGTGCTCTGAGATTATGTTAAAATATACCAAACATACCCTGTTCTAGTCTTTCATGAAAACTTTAAATTGCTATTTCTGGGCTCAATTCAACCCTTGCCTCATTCTGTGATAAAAGGACTTAAAAGCACTGTTCTAGAATAGAATAGGCTTTGGGTTTTTTATAGCGTCTTTCACATTCCCAGTATCCCAAAGGGCTTTACAAAGCACTGATGTAGAGACTGGGAGTACCGTGAGCGTAGGCAAATGCAGCATCCATTATGTGCTCAGGGATGGCTCATGCACCCAGCACCCTGCCTTACGTAACAGCAGCGGGGCTGGAAAGGGAGTGGGGCGTCACTTGGGCACCAAAATCCCTTCCCTGGGCCACAGGGATGGCTGGGAGGCCAAAGGGCTGCTGGAACCCTGCAGGCTGGAACGTTCAGGCTGTCTGCGTTAAAAGGTGCTGACCCTCAAGCAAGCACCACGTTTGACTTGGGGCCTTGGGAAGGCTCCTGGGATTGAGTGATGGCACTGGGGTTGTGGGTGTGTGGTTTGAGTAGTATTGTGTGATCTCACAGGGTGGAAAACTTAGATTTAACATTTTAGTATCTAGTAATACATGTGAGTCAAGATGGAGGACTTTGGGCGTTGTCTGGGTCCTTCTTCTTCATCTTCTTCTTCCTCCTTCTTCTTGGGTTTGGGTGGTTTTCTGTAATTGGGTGACGAAGGTCCACATTGCAGGCCTTGGATGGTCATTACTGGGCCAAAAGTATAAATAACATGGGTGTCACCTCATTATTGGGTGATTATCACTTAAATAACCTTGGAAAGAGTTAGAGGCACTCCATTTACCTCGTTTCTCTAACTTGGTAGTTACAGCTCATGGCTTGTGAGGCTGTAAATAGGTACAGGTATTATTTTTTACCTATTTACAGTCTGTAAATACNGCTGTTCTGGTGTTCTGGTTCTGTCTGGGATGACAAGTGAGGAGATAGGACATGGGCTTGGACACAAAATGCTGACACTCCAGATCCCCTTTTCTTCTTTTTCCTGTATCCCACTGCAATGTCCTGTGTGCTGCTAGAGCAACTGCCTGAATTCTGAACTGGCTGATGCCAATTTTATTTTTCCAGCGCCATCTCCTAAGGGGCTGCCCTTAGATCTCCCTGCCCTGGTTAAACCCCTGGCATCTGCTGACAGCCACTTCTCTGCCAATCCCACCTGTGACCGTGTTTGACTCAGAACCTTATAACTTTGGTATAGGTTATTAGAACTGAAAGTCTTCTCCCTTATGTTCGTCCAGATCACATCCCAAATAATTCTGCACACCCAAACAGCTGAAGCAGGCCACCATCTTCTAGAATCCATACAGTCAGAGACCTTTCTGAGGCTCTTTTTCTACCCCTCCCTTTTGCCCTCCTGGCAGATCTCTGCCAGGTTCTGTAATAAACACACTCCCAAAGAAAAAACAAGTACATATATTTCTCCCCCTCGTTTCCAGATCCCCACCCACAAATAAGTGGAATGCTTTTAGTGCACTTAGTGCTCTGAGATTATGTTAAAATATACCAAACATACCCTGTTCTAGTCTTTCATGAAAACTTTAAATTGCTATTTCTGGGCTCAATTCAACCCTTGCCTCATTCTGTGATAAAAGGACTTAAAAGCACTGTTCTAGAATAGAATAGGCTTTGGGTTTTTTATAGCGTCTTTCACATTCCCAGTATCCCAAAGGGCTTTACAAAGCACTGATGTAGAGACTGGGAGTACCGTGAGCGTAGGCAAATGCAGCATCCATTATGTGCTCAGGGATGGCTCATGCACCCAGCACCCTGCCTTACGTAACAGCAGCGGGGCTGGAAAGGGAGTGGGGCGTCACTTGGGCACCAAAATCCCTTCCCTGGGCCACAGGGATGGCTGGGAGGCCAAAGGGCTGCTGGAACCCTGCAGGCTGGAACGTTCAGGCTGTCTGCGTTAAAAGGTGCTGACCCTCAAGCAAGCACCACGTTTGACTTGGGGCCTTGGGAAGGCTCCTGGGATTGAGTGATGGCACTGGGGTTGTGGGTGTGTGGTTTGAGTAGTATTGTGTGATCTCACAGGGTGGAAAACTTAGATTTAACATTTTAGTATCTAGTAATACATGTGAGTCAAGATGGAGGACTTTGGGCGTTGTCTGGGTCCTTCTTCTTCATCTTCTTCTTCCTCCTTCTTCTTGGGTTTGGGTGGTTTTCTGTAATTGGGTGACGAAGGTCCACATTGCAGGCCTTGGATGGTCATTACTGGGCCAAAAGTATAAATAACATGGGTGTCACCTCATTATTGGGTGATTATCACTTAAATAACCTTGGAAAGAGTTAGAGGCACTCCATTTACCTCGTTTCTCTAACTTGGTAGTTACAGCTCATGGCTTGTGAGGCTGTAAATAGGTACAGGTATTATTTTTTACCTATTTACAGTCTGTAAATACGTAAGAAATAATAAACATCCAAGTCTAAACACAAATCTGCATTTCTCGTGCATCAATCCCGACCTTGGCAGAGAGAAAAAGAAGCCAGAACTGTCACACATGGTGCACGGTGTGAGGAATGAACCCACGACCCTCAGCCTCGAAGGGGCAGGTGGAGTGAAGCAGGAGAGGCTGGAGAGCGTGGCTGGGGGGCTGCAGGTGCTGTGCTTGGAGCAGTCACTGGCACTGATCTGCCTGGGGAGGCTGCATCCGGGAGAAACCAGGGTAGGGGAGGTTTTCTGGGCTGCTGGAGGCAATCAGCACCTAGCGGGGTGGGTAAGGGGTTAGCAGGCAAAGTGTGTCCAGGATGGAGGGGTGAGGGTGGGAACAGCTTGTCTGTGGTCAGGGCTGGGAATAAGGAGTGGGAGAGCCACGGACGAGATGGAAATCCTGCATTTGCCGCGTGCCTGTGGAAGGAAAATCAGCAGAAATGTTCATTCCCTGTGCCTGAACTGTGTGCAGGTTATTTGTGTATCCCAGCAAGGGCTGGGGTGAGGAGTAATTCCCTCTGGACGGCGGGGAAAGGATCGCTCTGCAGACACTCGTTGTTGCTGAGGCACATGGAAACAGCTTCTCACAGATAAATCCACAACCCAACCAACGGCCTGAGCTAATGAGGAGTGGGATGGCCACAGAGACAGCCTGACAGGGAGGGGTTGCAGCTCTGGTGAACATGCTGGGATGGTGCCAGGACAGGAACAAGGACCATGTCCCAAAGCTGCACCCACCCACACAGGGGAGGCCTCTCTACCCCGGGCACCCAGAAGGTCGCAGCTCCTCACCCAGGGGGAACTCAGGAGTCTCCATAGGATCTATCCCAGCCCCAAGGGTGGTTCTCTCTCACAGAACTGCTGGTCTGAGGAAAATCACAGAGGATAAAAAGGGCCCGCGGACCCCCAGCTCAGGCTCACGGCCACCCACATTCACAGCCCAGGAAACACAAGCAAATATAAGAAATATATTATATAATACAAGAAAAACCAAGCAAAACTGCTTCCTGGAGAGCGCATGGCACAGAATAGCGCAGGTCTGTCTGGAACTGGCCGTGGGATTTTTGCATCACACTGATTCAGAAATGGCACACATCTTTTTACTTCCACTCAATCCTTTGCTCCTTTCAAAGTCTGTCTTTTTAGGGACTCAGCATTAAAAATAAATGAGAATTTCCTGCCAAAGACTTTTTTTTAGTGCATCACAAGGTATTTATTTAAATGGAGAATATTTTTAAAGATGTAAACACCTAATGGATGTTAATTACTCTGATAGAAATGTATCTCTGTTTTAATGTCAGGGTTTTCACTAGAACTGGGGAAAAAAAACCAACAGACCACAAAACACTTTGTAACCTCTCCTTAAACACAAATAAAAGAATAAACTTTAAACATTGCCTCTTCTGTCTCTTTTCTGAAGAGCTGTGGACCGAGTCATGCTATGAGGTGGTGAGGACTGAGAAGTCTTGAGTCAGAAATGATAAAAGATAACCCCCTGCAATGACATGGAGGTTTGTGCATAAATCAGGAGAAACTGGTGCAGGAGACAGAGACACCATCATGGCTTTTTATGGGGGATAAAAACCTTATTTCACCTGGAAGGGTAGGGGGGCTTCATGTTTCAGCTCACTATAACTGAGATAGGCGGTCAAACATCCCCATGTGGATCCAGAGCTCAGCAATGCCTGCTACATAAATGCTGAGGAAAAATATCTCACCATTCTTCCACGACACATCCTTGTGTTGTTCCCCTACATGAGCCCCCAACAGGACTTGGTTTTGGGCAGAGCTCTGCGAGAGGAATTTGGGGCTGTGAGGTTTGTAAAACCTGTGTTTGCTCTTGCACGGAAAACCATGCAGATGAGCAGCTGCAGCTCCTCTGTGGGGCTCCACAGGGCTTTTGCTTCACTGCCATATCCCATGAATTATGGAGAAGTATTTGCCGGGGGGAGAGAGAACAAGTGTCTGTAGTGCTGCTGGAGCCGTGGCTTCCCATGGAGGCCTGGGAGAGGAGAAACTCAGTCCCTGTGAGAGAGAGGGAGGAAGGCAGGGAGGGTGACACAGGTCCCAGAGGGCAACTTCTGCCAGGGATCCTTTCAAAGCCAGAACATTACCGCAGCCAGTTAAAGGAGATCTCAGCAATCCAGTGGCACATTAGCAGAGAGACTTCAGCAGACCATCCTACTGTTCTGTGATCCTACAGACATCACTGAATGGCCTGGGTTGGAAGGGATCTTCAAGCCCATCCAGTGCCACCCCTGCCATGGTAGGGACACCTCCCACCATCCCAGGATGCTCCAAGCCCCATCCAACCTGGCCTTGGGCACTGCCAGGGATCCAGGGGCAGCCGCAACTGCTCTGGGCACCCTGTGCCAGGGCCTCAGCACCCTCACAGGGAACAAGTTCTTCTTAATATCCAATCCAAACTTACTCTCAGCTGGGAGCAAGTCCTGCCCATCCTGCCTTTCCCAGCAGTTTTCCTCCCCCCCAGGCTGCATCCCAGCCTTTGCTCCAGCCATCAGCCACAGAACAGGTGGGCTGCTCCTGGTTTGCCTGTGCTTGGGGTGGGTGACAGCAAAGGCAACTTCTGAGCAAGGGAAAAAGATTAAAGAGTAGGAAAACAGCAATATTCCTATCTAAGAGAACTGGTGGACAGCAAGTAGATAAGCCATAAAAGCAAGAAAATGGCTCCAGACTAAAGTAAATAGTAAGGTCTAAAAATCTACCTCCAAGAGATTATGTAGGTGGAACTTTACAAAAGAAATCTCTGGGTTTACCCCAGGGTGAGCCATTGCTTTGAATCATTTGCCAGGCACTCAAGAGTTTAATATCAGCTTTTGATACAGTATTTTTCTAAAGTGATTTTGAAGATTATATAGAGGGAAAAGGTAAAACTGAACCTGAATGGGAGGGTTTTGTTACAAAACCGGTTTTATAGCCTGACAGAAAAGTCATGAATGCCTTGGTTAAGAATGAAGCCCTGGCAGGATTGGATATTGTTTCTCACCTTGCAAAGTTTTTAGTGAAGGGTCTGAAATACCAATGTGCTGCTGCCGAGATAGTGAGATGAAAGGAGCTGATAAGCCAGAGACAAAGGAAATATCTTCAAATAACCTTTCAGAGAGACATCATCTAGTGAACAAAGCAAAGAGGTGGGCCTGGAGCAAAGAACTGAACCAAATACCATTTGGAGAACAACACAAAGGGGCTGTTTCACGAACAATTTGGAAATGCTGGAATTTGCTCAAATTTCCTTAAAAATTATCCATGAGAGATTGGACAGGGCAGGAAAAAAGCATGATAAAATTAAGTTCTAGCAGTGTCAGTAGCTGATGGAGATCTAATAACCTGGAATAACCTGGCTTTTCTGGATGAGTGGCTAAAAAGGATCTCATCTTTTCCTTCACTTCTAGAAGCAAAAAGAACACTTTATAACTGACAGTTTTCAAAACATTCCTGAAAATTTATGGATCTTTGTTATAAAGGGATCTCACTGTGGAGATACCTTTTATTTTTTGAGAGGTTGAAATCAGTTCCCCCTCATATTTGTGCAAACCAAGCCCTGTTGCCCCTGTGTGCAGCAAGAGGGAACTCACACAGCTCCATTCCAATGATTTCGGTGCCACTGATTTATGCTGGCTAAAAGTCTGGCTTTATTTCTCCACTGTCCTAAGTTTATAGATTTTTCACCCTGCACATTAGATTTTTTCCTACAGTAACAACCGAAATATGGAACTTAAGCATAGTTGGACTGAGATACGGGTAAAGCATAAAATTTGTGGGATTTGCAAAGGACATAAAAGCCCATTTACCCCCAGGTTATGCCATTGAAATGGGCTGCAGTCTCTGGAAGGAGACATTTTTCTTGCAAATACTTCAGTTTGACTGCTCCAACTAAGGAATATACTTAAATCTGAAGTAAACTCTGGTGGAATAAGCCATTCCAGAACCTGTAATATCCTTATAGAGAAGATCTGCATCCCCAAAACCAGGTGCATTTCCCTCCTGTGCCCTCCCTGCCCCTTCTGCACTCCACCAGCTGCCCCTCAGAACAAAGTAATAAAAATTCAAATGAGTTTTCAGGAAAATATACCCGTGGAGGGGAGACACCTCCTGTCACTTTAATAACACACCAGGTTAATAATATTAAATCACCAGAGGCCAAGGAAATGTCACTGGAAATATTTAAGGCTTCCCCCTCAGGAGTGACGAGACTTTAAAGCAGCTGGGAAAGAAGCAGAAGTGGGTAGGAAGGACTGGTGAGGCTGATCCTGGCCTGTAGGGAAAAGCAATTTTGCAGGGCTTGGCTTCTCATTTAAGGGCTATATAATATATTAAGAAAATAAAAGCTTATGTAATGTTGGAAGTGAAATAAATGCTGGTGAAAAGGGGCAGGACTGCTCTGCAGGCAGCAGTTCCCAATTTATCCACCAAACCAGCACAAGAGTGGGGCCAGTTCTAACCTTTTGCTGTGCCATTGTTCTTCAATTAATGCCAGAGGTGAGGATTTTACTGACACAAAAATCATCATGCCCATTTGAACCAGCCATACTCTGGCTTGGGTTTGTACCATACCTTGATCCACCTGGGAATTTTATTGAGGGAATCAGTCTTAAAACAAACCCAGCAATCAAAACCACACAAACCCCTCCTAAAGACAAATGGACAGCACAAGTTTAAGGCTGGCTGGCATTGCTAGAACGATACAAAGCTTTTTGACAGAGCTGTGGGATTTGTGTCGCTCAAAAAAAATACTATTTCAATTTTTTTTTATTGATCCACAGGTATAACTGGATAGTGTGAAAGTGGCCAGATCCTTAGCTCAAGAAAAAAAAAAAAAAACCTTCCCTGGAGTTGTTCTGATTTATAACAGCTAAAGGTAAAATCCTCTTCCACAGAGGATAATCCACATTTGTTTGGTTCTTGAGTTTGCTGGACAAATGATTCAGAAAGAAGAGGGTCTGAAGCAGGATTGTGATTTGAAGGACCCTTGTATCTCCTGCTGCTCACAGCCCTGCTTTTCCTCTCGTCAGAAGGAAGCCTCGAGCACAAGTATTGCTCGTTCAGACTCCAGGTTGTCAGGCAAAACTTCATCCTTAAAAAGCCTCACATGATCCCAACGTGCTCAGACTCCGTAAATGCAACTTTTACCTGGCTCAGTGACAAAGCCTCATAGAGGGACTGGAAGGGTTGTCCCCAAAACCTACAAACGGTGATGAAGAGAAAGATTGTGACAAATGGGAGATTTCGAAGCCTAAAATAAAGAGATTGCAGTCCATGCTGATCCTTCCCTGGCTGGCATCACAGAGAGTCATGCCAGCCACCTCCTGACCTCAGTGGAAAGAAATCTCCACATCAGAAGGAAAACTGGCAAATGTAACTCCAGCCTTAAAAAAAAAACCCCAAAACCCCCCAAAAAACTCCAAACCATTCTTTGGAGCCCAAATCTCCAGGTCTGATTGCTGCACCAGGCCAAGTTGTTAGAAACTGACCCAAACAGAATTAGTGAACACATGGGCAGCACATCATTCTTTGGGAAGAGTCAATACAGCAGTTGTAGAGTGAAGTCATCTCTCGCAAATCATTCCAGGCTCTTCTAAGTGATTAAGGAATATATCAATAAGGATGATTTAGTCAATGCAGTGCTCAGAAATTAAAAAACAAAACAAACCTCTCATGGTAACATCTCAAAGCTCTTAAAGCAGCTCTGAGCTCATGGGATGAGAGAAGTTTTCTTGTGAAATCCCCTAAAAAGCCAGGAATAAACATATTTAATATATTCATAAATGGGCTGGAAAAGAGGGTTCATAGAAAGAAGATGAAGTTTGTGGAAGACACAAAATAATTGAGCATAATCAAATCTGAACCTGACTGTAGAGAATCACAGAGTACTTCTGAGATAAGGATCCAGTGATGACAACTGAAATTCAGTGTTTGGTAAGTGCTAAGTAATGTACACAGGGAAAATAAGCCAAACTCCACATTTCCAGGCAGGAATGGGACCTTAGAGTGATTGTAATTACTTCTATAAAATGCTAGTTTAGTGCTCAGAAATGCTCAAAAAGGCAAATAAAGTGCAGGAACTGCTGGATTATCAGAGAAAAAGACACAAGGCACGATGGTTACACATCCCCATCTCTGGGGGTACAACACAGGAGAGAGGGACTACAGCCCCGAGCTCTCCACCACACTCTGCTTCCCAGGAAATATTGCATCTTGCCACGGTCCCAGCAACAGAGCAACGTTTGTTTATGCAACCTGAACACTGCAAATAGGTTTTGTAGCCACTGGTCCTTTCCCTGTGTTGTCATGTGTCACAGCAGCGCCCTGCTGGCATGAGCCACAAGGTGCCACCAGCACCAGTGTCACTTTTTATCATAATGGGCCAGATTCTCTGCAGGCAAAATCAATGGCATTCCCTCTGGATCAATAGTGAGGGGCCAGTTTGCATCAGGTCAGGAGGCTGCTAAACAAAAGTGATGCTGGACATTTCTTGAAATGAGGAGTTTTCTGTTGTACCTGAGGACTGAAGAACAGGATCAGGTGGGTTTCATGTTCATCAAAACAGGGCAAATCAGGTTTTATTCAGTGTAATATAGACATTTCTTTCTGTGAAAGGAAAAAAACTCGACTTGCTTTTGTTTATTTGATGTTTCCCCTCCCTACTCAGCCCCAGAAGAGAAAATAAGCTGATAAAGTCTATAATAGCACTAACACATGTATCAACAATACTGACATGTTTTCAGTTGAATTTTCAGTTCATTCTATTTTCCATCTCACAATGAAATTCAGTTCAATTGAAAGATTCAATAGTAATAGGAAATAAGCTCTGGAAATTGCATAATCTACTTCTCAAAGACCCAGGAATTAACAAACAAACATACAGAACACACACAAACCTAAAGGACCCACACTCTGTCAAGATGTAATAAGTCAATTAAATTCATGCACAATGTGATTCTTGGCTGATGGGAGAATACAAAGAAAGAGGTCAGATCCTGTTTTCAAAAAGAAGCCTCATGAAAAGGAAAGCAAATGGAAATGTCATTATTGGACATTATGATGAGAGATGAAAGGAGTCTCGTTCAAAAAAAAAAAAAAGCTCCAAGGAGGTGAAATGTAAATTGTTTAGATAGGAAGCAAATGAAAGGAGATGTGATAAGGTCAGTGATGAGTAAACATGGGGGAGAGCTGCAACCCAGGTTCAGATGATAACAGTAATAAATACGAGAGGGCCGGAGTCCAAAGCCGGCAGAAATCAGCCCAGTTTCATCCCCTTCAGGGGGGCTGCACAGGTTCACTCCCACTGAGTCCTGCTCACAGCAGCGCTCGGTGCTCAGGCAGCTCTTTCATCTACTGGTACTGTGCTCAAATTATTCTCTTCACCCAAAGAGGGAGAAAGGGAGGGCCCACAAAGGCCTTGGGGATTTTCTTTTTTTTCCTTCTAATTGTAGATGTGCATTTTGGTTGTCACAGGATTTGAGGATGTTGCTGAAAGCCAGAGCCAAGCCATCTCCAAGCAAAACTGAGCACCTGGAACCTCTAGAGATAAGATTTGCCCCAAAACAAGCTTTTCCCAGATGCCTAAGGTAGTCAGAGGACTTGTCCATACAGCACAACTCGGGGCCAGAGAACACTGGCTCAGATCCCTCATTGAAATGGATTAAATATGGATTTTAAAAAGTCCAGCATTAGCCCACTCATCCCTTGGGAATGCCAAAGAGGTTTCAAGGACAGGCACTGAAGGGATGTTTTTTCATAAGAAAACACCCATGTTTAGAAATGTTTATGCCTAGGAAAGGGTTACATTAGATCAAAATGGTGAATTTTGAGTTATGATTGCCTTATTGTCAGTTGATACACACAGACACCTATGATACCTGCAGGAATTCTAGCCATGGGCACTCCTGAGAGGGGATTCCTAAACTGTCTCTGCTGCTCTGTTACAGGGTGGCAGCTGCATGTGAAATAAAATCCCTGCGGAGACATCATTTTCCTTGACAAGCTAATCATTCCATAAGGGCACTCCTTCCCCTTGCCCTGAACTGGAGCACAGCTCCTCTGCCTGCTCCTGAACTCGGCTCCAAACTGGTTGCCACTCGCTTGTGAGGAGGAAATCCCTGGGCTTGGCACAGGCAGGTTTGTTTAATATGTGGAGCTCCTAGAGATCCACCGGGATGGAAGGTTCTCAGTGGATGCTCATCATCATCAAATGTAGGATGATAGTTAATTAGCTGGGATGTCTCTCAGTGCCCGGGAGAGCAGCCATTCAAGCCTGACAGAGATAACTTGTCTGAGGAGCGAGTAATCCTGATAAATGGAGCTCCAGGAAAGGACAGCAGAAATTAGAGAGGCAGGAGCAGTATCTCTCCATGTGAGATTAGGAATTTTGATCCCCCTTCTACCGCTGTGTAAGCGAACACTGACACTCCAGCTGGGCTGAAGAGATATTTGGTGCTCTCCTCCTCTCTGACCACACCATCACTGACCCTCAACACCCGCAGCTAACCCTGCTGGAACAAGGCACATCAAACAGTGCTTCTGCCCACTATGTTCCAACACACATATAAAAAGGAAAACATTTTGAAAAACTGTGCTTTTTTAATCGAAGTTAGCTATAAATGGTCAATATCTGCGACAGTCTGATCCTTTCTGGGGTCTCCAGCACAGGAAGGACATGGAAAGAGTCCAGAGGAGGACACAAAGTTGATCAGAGGGATGAAGCAGCTCTGCTGTCAGGAAAGGCTGAGGGAATTGGGATTGTTCAGCTGAGAAGAGAAGGCTCCAGGGTGAACTGACTGTGCTCTTCCAGTGCCTGGAGAGAACCTAAAGAAAGATGGAGAGACTGTTTACAGGGCCTGGAGTGACACGACAAGGGGGAATGGCTTCCAACTAAGAGCAGGTTTAGATGAGATAACAGGAAAAGGTCTTTGCTGTGAGGGTGGCGAGGCCCTGGCACAGGTTGCCCCATCCCTGGAAGTGCCCACAGCAGGCTGGATGGAGCTCTGAGCAATCTGGTCCAGTGGAAGATGCCCCTGGCCATGGCAGGGTTTGGAACTGGAGGAGCTGTAAGCTCCCTTCCCACCCAACCCATTCCATGATTCCCTTAGAGGTCTCTCCGTGAGTGCAAATGTCCTACTACAGGCACCAGCAATTAAAAATTACATCCCCTGGCTGCTACATAGCAAACCCAGAAACAACAGTCCTTCCATTGTGCCAGGAATGCAACAATCAGACATCCTGCAGGGATTTGTTTACCGTTGATGATGAAACTCCACAAAAAAAATCCTTAAAACCTGACATGTGTATCCCAGTCCAGCCATGAATTAAGATGCTTTCCAAATCTGGGCTGCAATTTGTGAAACCTGCTGAGCGGAAAGGTGTTCTGTAAGATAGTATTATTAGGAATTTTATAAAACTTTGAAGGTTATTATTGCTCCAGATTAGGTTGAAATGTTTAATTATGAAGAGAGAGAAGGTTTCTGGGCTTTTCAAAGGGTAGGAGCCTTTATTGATTTTATTAGTCAAAGAAGGTGATAATTTTTACCTTAATAACCAGAGAGCAATTTCTCCCTTAAACAGTGATTATAAAATACTAACAGAAAAATCACTAGAAAAGCCTGAAAAGGTCATCCTTTTTTCTTATTTTTTGTAATCAATCTTAGTCTATCAAAGGCTGCAGAAATACAGCAATAATCTAAGTAGAATTATGGACACTTCTGAACTTGTGGGCAGATGTGGCAATGCCTTCGCTTCTAATTGAGGCTGGATCAAATGAAAGCCTTTGGTTGGATGAACTATAATTGCTTGCTCAGGAGCTGCAGACACGGTCAGCTACCTGAGGTGTTTGTGAAATGGCTCCGGGACTTCTGCAGAGGTGTCTGTGGAAGGCTCTGGGTGAGGAGGCAGGTGGAGGCTGGACATGAATGGCTTCAAACCAGCTGAGCAGGCAGGTGTGATTGGGCTTGGAGGGTTCTGGCTGTGGGGGCTTGGTGGGGGAAGGTGGGATGGTGTGCTGGAATGACGCTGTTCGTCACACAGACACACACTTTGGTGAGAAGGCATGAACCGTTTATTTAAGAAGATCTGGCTCCATTTTATAGTATTTCTACAAAGGCCAGGGATTGGGGGAGAAGGTTGACACCTCTCCCCATCCCATTGGTCAGGACGACTGTCCATCAGCTGTCCATATCTCTAAGAACAGGAATGTAAACTCTCGTTGAATTTATTAAAACACTGGCTGTGTTTACATCACCCGTGCATGAGAAACAACCCAAACCATGACACTGTGAAACAGAAGAGAAGGCTGAAAACATCAAGGCAACACTGGAGCTTGTCCTAGGGTGGCTGGAACATCATCCTGGCCTGGAGTTTGTGGTGCCCCTGAGACCTCCCCACATACCTGGAAGGTCAGGGACAGTTGGGAGCAATGCCAAGGATCCCAGTTCCACCATGCCGTGAGACCATGATGGCTCATCCATAGCTGGCTCTGGGGTTTGTTTTTATTTTTGCCTTCAGACAGGAGCGGCCTCACTGAAAGAGGGCAGAGGTTCAGGCAGCCCAGCAATGCCTTCAGCAGCCCAGCTTTGCTGTCCTGCCCAAGAAACCCTGTGGAAAACCATCCCAGGATGTCCTGTGCACCCAGCACGTCTCTGTCCTCAATTAGCAGCTGCTTTATAACCCCAAAGCATGACGTCCTCCATCCTTCATGCATTTTTTATTTTCTCTAATAGAATTTCCCATTATTCATATGAATCTCTAATCCTTTTGTGAATCCTCCAAGGCTCTCGGCTTCAATAACGTCTGTGGCATTGAGTGCCACGTGTTAATTATGTGCTGTGTAGGAAAAGTATTTCTTACTATCAGTTTTAAATCATGAGCTCTAAAAAAATAATTTAATGGTTATACCAAGCATAATGGAATATAGAACTGCATAGATAGGGCATATCTTGCCTTAAAAATTAATTATGGTTTTCTGAACACTGGGAAACTGAGGCATGAAAGGACACAATGTAAAATTGGTCCTTTGCTGCTAAAGATAGAGCCTAGGAGTTCTGCTTCTTTTTTTTTTTCTTTCTGCAAATAAATAATAAGTATGTTTTGCCATATAAGGAAAGCTGATTTAGACATCTCAAATTTTCTTGTTCATTTTAAGTAACAATCCCCTTGCTTTGCACTCATACGGAAAAAAAAAATGGGATTCCTATCTGTTAGAGAGACTGTGTTAGAAGAAATATCAGGGATCAGATTCCACCAAATTAAGTTTGCTGTGATCCACAGGGAACCCAAGGTAAACTTCTGGAAAACAAAAGGCTAACATTGAAACTACTGGGAATTCTCTGTGCTGGACAGGATTCAAGTCATCCTGCCTCTTCTATTGCCAGTAATCCCTGAGAGGAGATTTGATTCTCACTCACCACAAATAACTTTATATATTTTACTTGCTAATATTTCTGGGGAGGCATGATGAACAAACTTGTGGAATATGTACTCTATTTACCAATGTGTCAAGGAAAGGCTCAGGGATTAAATAACCACCCCCCTCCAAAAATATACCTCATCCACACGTAGAACATAGCTGAGGACAGGGAATTACTCTCCTGCTGCTTCTTGCTCATGTGTTGTATATAATGATTTCTGGAAACATTTTTATCATGCAGGGATAAGGGAGATGGAAAATAATCATCCTTACTTATCTAAGTGTGGTATTTAGATGACCCTCATTACCCCTGCATTGACTGTCTCCACACTTTTGGAGTATTTTTTATACTCTGAAAATCCCATGATGCGAAAGAGTGTTGACAGCCCCCAGTTACAGGAAAAAACAGGAGAGAAGAGGTGACTTATTCAAGATTAGAGAGGTCTGTAGCAGTGCAGAATCCTGAACCCAGGTCACCCAAGATTTAACTCACTGCTCTGTGTACTTCTGTAGCCTCCCTTATTGACCCAGGCTTATAACCTGTCTCATCTATCTATAAAGCAGGGATTTATTAGGACAGGGAAATGTCTTAGCAAATGCCACACTCTGCCCAAGAAACCTTTCCTGTTGGAAGTGATATAAGGTAAGATCGTGAAAACAGGCAGTTGTATTTTTTTTTTACAGCCCAAATGGGTTGATTTTAATCACAGCAAGAATTACATGGGGGGGGAGTGCCATCACGTCCCAGCTTGGGTGGTCAAATGTCCCAGTCAGATGAGATGTTTGATGGAGAAGATGGCTGACAGAGGTTTCTGAAGATTCTGCAACCACTAGGGATCATCTCCTCTTAGTAAAGAGAAAAAAAAATAGAGCTAGAAAATAGGGCCTGAAATGGTTTTGGGTCTCCTGATTTAAAAGTGCACATATCCCATATGGATATAGGTCCAATATCACTGCAGTCAAATGTTCTGCAGGGCCTTCTCAATCCTCACTCACACAACATCTTTCCCTTGTTTACAGTTTAATTTAAATTAATGTTTTAATTTTTCAAACGAGCAGTGACATTGTTTATGAATGCATTACCATTGAATAATCACTCTTGAATATCAATTAACTTCAGCAATTTTAAACTACAAAGCCCTTGCAGTCAAAAGTCTGTGCTTGCAGAAACAGATTTGTTTAAAACCACCAAATTCCATCCAGTTTCCAGCTGCCAACAGCAATCAGGATTTGCAAGGAGCTGTATTCCAGAGGAGGATTCTGATGGGATATCGAGTCTGCAGAGCAGTAGGTCAGTACAGAGGCAGGAAATGTGTTATACCACCCAAATACAATCCCATGACAACTGGATGCCATCAGGGTCTGTGGTGAGGCGGGACAGGCTGTGGGGGCAGTTACAAGGTGGGGAATGAGATATTGGAATTAGAAATTGGAATTAATTCTAATTTCCAATTAGAAATTGGAAGTAGAGCTACAGGAGAACAGCAAGAAATAGGGCCTGGCTCCACACAACGCAGGATCTGCCTGGTAGGAACCAAAATGAGTGTATCATCTTCCCACTGAGCACGAAGAAATGATATGTGGTGACAGCTCAAGAATCACGAGTCCCAGGCTGGGGCTGCAGCAGTGCAGGTGAACTTTAACTTATCCTGAGAAAAGGGAGCTGTGAAATTCAGCGAAGCTCCTGGCTGAGGGATCTTTGTCGGCCTGACCCCGCCTCAGGGAGGAGGCATGGCCTCCGATGAAGCTCTCTGGTGATTTTCAGGTTTTTTGGTGGTGGTTGTTTGCTTTGGGTTTGTTTTCTTTCCCTACCTAGATGGAAGGAAGATTTGGTTTCCACAGAGTTCCTACTGGATGGATCGTGCAGCACAGGGGACACAGCTGGGGTGGCTCTGGGGACACACGTGCCACACAGCTCCTGTCCTTAAGGCTCCTTCTTGCTCTCAGCTCCACCTGCAGCTCTGGCAGGACCGACAGGGACAGTGATCAGCCCTTGGAGAGGGTTTTTCCTCTGCTCTGAGGAAACTCTGGAGGGGCCTTTCCTTCGTACATCTCAGCACGCAAACACAAGAGGACGATTCCAGCTGCCAGGCGATGCCCCAGTGCACCAAAAGCTCAGCCACAGAAGAAGCCAAGGAGATCACAAGTGGCATTCTGTGGCCACCATTTCCACAATCCCAAATTAGTTGAGCTCCTCACATCCTGCCCCTGAGGAGGACACGAGCTGTGTGTGAGCGCCTCAGCCTGCCTCGCAGGGGCCCAGCTCACCAATGGAGGCTGCAATATTTCAATCAATAGGGAAAAAGAAAAAGAAGAAAACGAAGCAGTCAGGGAAGACAGAGACATTATTGATGCGTCTATTACTGCCTGAAATTGGTCACTGTGGAGAAAAACAAGTAGCCACAAAGTGGACTTGGCCTGACCTTTTGCTCCTCAGCAGGCAGCAGATTGGTCATTCTGGTCACTGCCAGTGAAAAATGAGGCTGGGATCTTCTTTTAGTGGATGAGGGACCAGTGCTCAGTCCCCACAGCAGGAGCGAATTCACAGGTCAGGGGAGGAAGCTGTAACCCTCACTGTGGGCTCCAGAGAGATTCCCACATGACACATTAGCACAGGGAATGCAGGATTGATTTGCTGCTTATCATGAGTGGTGTGTGCTCAAATGCGAGCAGACAGACTCCTCGGACAGGGAGAGGAGTTTCAGAGTGATGGACGAACCCGAGCAGGGAGAGCTGAGTGACCAACAGTGCAGTGAGGCAGGGAGGCTTCAAGCCAGGCAGGAAAATGGTGAAGAACAGGATGGAAGAAAGCGCAGAGAGGAATTCTGACTACACAGTACTGAGATGCGACAAAGTAAAGTGAGGCAGCTCAGAGAGAGGCAGGGACCTGTAAAAATTCAAAAGGAAGGACAAACTGAGCACTGACCCACAGGGCAGAGAGTCTGGAGGATCAATTCTGTACAAACTCTTCCACCAACTTCCATATGGCCTTGGATAAAGACTTTCTCAGTTCCACAGCACCTGTAAAATGCTTTCCTTGTCCCCCTCAGGGATACTACAGTCCTTGAGGTGTATCCAGAGGGAGGACTTGATACCTTCTGGACACAGGTCAGAACGTGGAAAGAGATTTCCCAGTGTTGGCGTCCAGGGCAGGTGGAAAACCCCTCAAACTGCCCTGGGGGGTCCCAGACCCTGGCTGGGACCCCAGGAAAGCTTTGTCTTTGACCGTAGTCCATGGGAAAAACTTCCAACACTCAGAGATTAATTGAAAACAATAAAAATTTAAAATAGATAGTAGTTTAGTTTGTCACAGGGTAAAAATTTGTAGTTTTGGGTTTTAGTATGGAAGTAGATCGAGCAAGATGGAGAATTTTGGACACTGTCTCTTCTTCTTCTTCTTCTACTCCATTTTCTGCTGTGACGGTGGCACAGAGACATTGGTAGAATGGATTCGAGGTAGAAATTGCGTGTTTAGAATAGGTGACAGTAATTGGCACAAAACTGTAAATATAGTACGTTTTTAGAGTTAATTGGATTAGAAATCTTTAAAATTACCTTGGACTCTCTATCCGTGTTCCTGTGGCTGCTTTCCTTCAGTGCCCTGAGACTGCTGTAAGGCCTTGAGATCAGAAATAGAATAAACACCTTTGAAGACTGAGCCACAGGTTCCATCTCATCTTTCAAACCCTGGTACGGGACTCTGAGGGACAGAAAACCCCTAATTAGGGGAATGTCGGGGTGAAAATTGCGTCATTCCAGTAGCAGAGCAAAACTTGTGTGTGTAAGACCAGGAGGAGTTGGGCAGGCAGCTGCACAAGGCCCCACCTTGGTGTGGAGGAGAGCAGAGGAGAGCTGTGGGGAATAAAAATGAACTAACACAGGCTAGGAGAAGCTTTGCTGGCCTGGAGAAAGGGCCACCCTCTTCTGCCAGACCAGAGTGGTCCAAGGAGAAGGAGGTTTGTGTATCCCAAGGGATGTGCTGGCATATGACTGGCAGAGAATAAATAAACAAGCAAATAAATAACAACACTTTGCCCTGAAAGAGAGAAAAAGCTCATGAAGTAACATGTGCAATTTCTTGGTACAGAGACAGAAATTCCACATGAAGAAATTATTTTTTTTGTGTGTGTTTTGTTTTTTATCATACCTGCACATTATACAGCCCCAAAGAACACAAAGACCCATAATTTAAGCCCACCTGGATGACTTAGCTGCCACGATAAACTTCAAGAAACAGCACTTACCTTCCCATTACTGCTGTGAACTGACTTGGGTAGTGAACTCTGCTGAAGAACAGACATCAGAGAAGTGCTTTAAAAGAACAAGTCACAAAGACTCATAATAAACCTGTTTGGATGCACTTTGGGGAATGTAAATCACTTAAATTATTCAAGTGTTGAGCTGCTGGGCAGGTTGAGAGCTGGTGCAGTGAAAGCCAAGGCAGCCCAAAGTGAGCAGGGCAAGGAAGGAGACAAACACATCTTAAATTCAAGCTGCTCCACATGTGCTGAAGCTTGTAACCATCAGCTGCAGCAAAGTTAATTCTTTGCCTAATGAAGGACAGGGCTGAAAGGGTTTGGGCTGCAAGGGGAAGGAAGAGGAGGAAATAAGAACTGGGAGAAGTAACAGAAGTGGGAGAAGGCAGCACACCCTGGGTGGAGCAGAGTGGGATAGAAGGAAGATATGTATGAGGCAGGGGCGATGTGTAGCTACCTCCTCTATTTAAAATCTGCCATGATATGTGTAGAAAGGTACTTTGAAGAAAGGAAAATATCTTCTATATTTTCCTGGAAATGTAGCAAACTGAAGGAAAAATAGTGAAATATTTAAATCAATTTACTTGCTCAAGCATTAGAAAGGGATGGGGTTGGATTCAGGTCCACTCTCCTGCCCAGATTATGGCTGGGTGGGATCCTTCCCTGCCCGTGCCTGCTGGCTCTAATCCAGCTCCTCTGATATTTAAATGCATACTTCTAATTCATACCTGGATTTATTAAAGGCCTGTTTATTATACCCATTTGTTCTCTCAGCATTGTCCTTTTGATTTAATGGCTCTTTTCCTTCCCTGCTGCTACACCCTGATCTGCTTATATACAACAATCCCTCTTCTCTTTCACCCTTCAGTTTTGCTAAGCTCCTTAGTCAGCTCTTGTAAGAAAAGATCTTCCTTCCCAGACCATAATTTAGTATTCTATTGTTTGAAAAACACCCATCAAATGCTCATTATTTCCTCCTCCCATTTCCTTGGCAAAAACTCAGAATTCTGAGCAAAACCCACTGTAGCACTTCTTTTTCTGTCTCCTGCTACCAGCAGTAGCACAAAAACTGACTCAAGTTCTGTAAGGAGCAGCACAGGTAACTGTGCAAGCAATTCAGTCATCGGGGGAGTTTAATTCTTGCAGCCCACCTGAAGCCTTCTTAATTTGCTTTTCAAACACATTTTTAAGCAGCAAATCCTGCCTGTGACCAAAAAAAAAACCCCGGGTAGTATTTGCAAGAAATAGCATTTATTCATCAAAGTCAATGGGAATTTTTCGGGTTTATACAGCTCAGGTTCTGTTCCTTTGCAGCTGGTGCAGTTCAGGGAATATCCAGGCACAGATAAATGCTGAATTTTGTTGATATGATATCTTGTGTCTCTCTGTACTTAAGGGCTTTAGAAATTGATTAACTGAAACCCTTATCAGGAAGGTAACTATTATAATACTCATTTTACTGATGAGGAAAATAGAGGACGAAAAAGCTTAGCGGCAGCACAAGGTTACACAGTGAATTAGTGGCAGGAATACTGATTCCATCTCCCTGGCCTGACCATTAGATGCACTCCCTTAATCTGAATCTTCCCCCAAGCCCTCTGCCTAATTTTAGGTGCTTTTAGAAAAAAATTAAAAAAAAGAAAAGCAAAAAACCCCAACATTTTGCCCTGCCTTTCTACATTTTCTAGTCTGGCAGGGAGCTATGGCAGAAACCTTGCCTATAACAAAAAGTTGGGCTCAGCAATATTTTAAGTATGACAGGAAAAAAAAAAAAAAAAAAAAAAAACCAAAAAAAAACCCNNNNAAAAAACCAAAAAAAACCCCCTCCCAGAACGAGCACATTCTCTAAGATTTTCAGCCTGAATTTGCAGCTTCAGAGACTTGAGCTAAGCCACCGAATAGCTGGGTGCTTTATATGAAGCAAACTTCTTAAGGCTTTGCATTCATGCATTATTAGTAGCTTCATTCTATATCTAAGTTACTTATATGGCTCCTAATTACCGCAGGACCTTAATGCCTCGCCTTAACGTGTTATCCTCGATGCAGCCCAGTGGTGCAAGAATGTTGAGCCTCCTGCTCCACGGGCTAATTTGATGGTGCAGAAGACTCCAGAAAATTCAGTCTCTGGGGGGATTTATGGGCTGAGTCTTCCTCTACTTCCCCTGCCAAAAGCAGACCTGATGTTGCACTTGGGAATGCCTCCATGAGCTCGGCCACGTGGGACCTGCAGGCTCTGGGCTCAGGGAGATCAGCCAGCCTGGTGTGGAGAGGTCCCTGCAACCTGCAAATTAGACATTTCCAGGTGGCTATTTATTATTTTTGAGAGGCTTTAATGAGCTGCTGTTTTCACTCAAAGTGGGGCAGAGGGAATTCCATTCAGAATCAGTAAGGCTGGGAAAGGCCTCCGAGGTCATCAAGTCCAGCCTGTGCCTGATCCCCACCTTGTGACCCAGCACTGAGTGCCACCCCCAGGGATGGGCACTCCAGCAGCCCCCTGGACAGCCCCTTCCACTCCTTCACAACCCCTTTTGGGAAGAAATTTCACCACGGTCCTGTGAGAAGTTTCCTAGTTTTGCAGCAGTGACAAATCCTGACTGAAATTCGAACTAAAAATGCAAGAAGAGGTGAAAACACCAGCAATAGGACCCCTTTTCAGAGCTGAAATGCAGGAAAACTTAAAACAAAAGCTGTAAGACAGCAACCTGTGATTTTTCATCAAGAAGAGAAGTTTCTTCTTGCTCTCATCTCCTAGCTCCAGTTTAATCATTAAAATGGATTTATGAGCAGTAGGTACTCTGGATTGATCACCTGTACAAGGAGCCCATTTCATTGTAAGTTTAGAGATTGCAGCCTTGTGCCAAGAAGTGTTCTGCAGGGCTTTTGGGTACCTATAATGTTGCTAAAATCTTAATCTAGTCCTTTTGCCCAGGAGCAAATTCTACCTGTAATTATTAAGACCAGGAATGCACACCTAGTCCAGAAGTCTGACTACTTGAACATTTGTCTCCATGAGCTTTACACTTTAATAAATAATTTACCCCCAAAATGCACCTAAATTAGATCTATAATTCTACCATGAGGCTCTGGTGGTGTGAGGAGACCTCCTGACTTTGCTCCGATCATTTATAATGCCACCATAAGTCATCAGTGGAATTGCAGCATTCTTATTTATAGCAGCGCTTATATTGTTCCTTATATCGTTTATTATCCTCATTTGGAATGGCCCCAGCTCGTCAGGAGGAAGAGATGCTGCACAGCCACCAGCTTAGGCTATTTCTTAGCACAGAAATGGGCCCTTCCTGAGGAAGCAGAGATGTTATCAGGGAGAGGATGGATATAAATTGCTTGGACATCCTGTCCTCATTTCTGCCGGTCCTTCCATTCAATCTGGGGAGGATTAAGGGGATGGCACAGAGCCTGAAGCTTTTGGGGATCTTTTTGCTTCTATTTGTCATCTGGATGAGGGCACACTGAGCCCCTGCCACTGCTCTGACCTGTGAGAAACCTGCACAGGAAAGGGGACAAGAAATGACCACATAAAGCCCCTCCCTCCTCTCCCACCCTATCCAGGTTAGAGCCAGACCTCTGCAAATACAAATCACGTCCTCTTTCCTGCTAGAAGCAGGATAAAATTAATAAATCAGGGATGTTAAAAAAAAAAAAAAAGTCAGATTTAAGATCACCCAGGTATCCCCAATGGTTTTTCTTTCCAGATACATTATGATAATTTTCAATGACATCATCTCACACTATTTTTACCTTTTTTTTTTTTTGTTTTTTCTTTTAATGGGTTGGAGATGAGCATGATCTCCAAGGTAGAGGTGGGGGGGAACAGAACTTTGCTTCACTTTATCTCAAACCGTTCATGCAGAATCTGACTTGCAGCAGCTGCTCAGCCCGACACACCAGAGTCCAGATAATTAAAAGCACTTAAAAGCAGAGTATTTCAATGGGAAAAGTTGCAAGCACAGCCCCTAAGAAGCCATTGCACTGCCACTGTCCTGCCTTACTGAGGGCAGTCCTAAACAGGGGAGTGGGAATGGATGACCTTCAGCAGCTCCTTCCAACCCAAACTTTTCTATGGTTTTAAATATGTAGGATAAATTCTCTTAAAAGCTTAGGAAAATTCTGCCTTTCTGGTTTTTTCCCCACTGTAACCTTGCCTGAATTTGTTCCTGCGGCCCACTGGTTTCCCTGCATCTCCTCCTTGGTACTCCCAGATTTCTCACTCCCTGATTCAGCCATTAACTGTAGGGCTTGGCCTGGATAAAATTATTTATTTTATCCAATTTGTTCCCATAAAATGTAGGATTGACAGCAATGAGGGCACGGAGCTGCCTCTGCAGACATCCTGGCCACACTCCTGGCTGGATTTTGGGACAAGCTGCCAGAGGGAGCAGCCCCACTGCCCTGGGGTTCCAAAGGGACCTGTCCCTACCCCTGGTGCTCTCTGAGTGTGTGACAGGCACCCACCCACTGCTCTCCCACCTTTGCAGCCAAATACAAACCAGAAAGGAGCAGAGAGCAATGCTGGGAAAGGCTCCGAGCAGCTGAAAGTGGGAATAAAGAAAATGAGGAGGAAGATTTCGTATTCCTGTATTTACACTCCTGCACAGCCCAGCAAGGCAATGATAATGCAGCACAGAGTTAGTGAATATGTCATGAACATTAGTCTGGATTTTGGGACACAGCAGAATCCCACCGGGAGAGAGGGTTTAAATCTTGCAGCAGGAACACAGAAAATAAGTCATTTTATAACACTCTCTCTTCAGAAAACGTATCCACCCATTGGAATCAGGCGGCCTTTCCAGGTTAATTTAATTATACTTTTTTCTCTGGAGTTTGAGAACATCTGAGTTGAACTCAGCAGAGCAACAACCCAACCTCTGAAAGCAGCAGCAGCCAGGCAGAGTTTGGGGACTTCATTCTCCTTGCAGAAAACAAAAAAAAATCCATGAAGCAGGAGGATATATCTGCCCTGCCATGTGGAATCATTCATGTTATGCTGATCCCCATCAGCCAGCTGAAGCTTTCCCTAAATAAACACAGAGACTGAGGCTTTCAGTTCCCCCTTGTCTTCCCATGCCGGGCAGACCCCACTGCAGGACACAGGGAGTGCAGGACGGGCTTGGAACAGGAGAATCATTCCCCTGTTTCTCAAGTTCTCTTGTTAATTGGCTCTTTTGGGGTTTTTTTATCTGTGTATTTTTGGAAAATTAGAAGTCAGGCAAGGAAGTGAGGTAATGAACCAACCCTCACGGAGGGGCTCTGCCTTTGGCTCTGGGGATGACAGTGTCTGAACAGCTGAAAAATCACTCCAGAGAGAGCCACAGATGATGGGGGCTTAGGGAGAAAGCTTTTATTTTTTTTTTTTTTTTCATATCTTGCTGAATAGTGCAAATTTGGTGAACTGAGCAAGTGACCATCTGGGATCTTCATGTGAAGACATACGTCAGTGAAGAGCTATTCAAATCAGCCCCAAAGCTGTCTGTGTCACACTTCTGATGTCTTTTCTTCTATCACTAAAAAGCAGTTGCACTCAGAACAAAATATCTTGAAAATGTTTAAAAAAGAAGGGGATTTAAATAGTAAAAATAAAGATCCCTTTCAGCCTCCTGTCTATCAAAGGGTTTGTTTTGGCCACTTAGCTTGGCTTTCTGTCACTGTCATTAGCTGTGTCTGGGTTGGAGCACGGCAGACAGAGAGGGATGCATGAGTTCCACTCAAAGCCATTAAAGCCTGTGAAATTGGACAATTGGCTATGCAGACAGCCCTCAGAAGTATTTCGAACACTTTTGGTTCTTGGCTGAGCTCTGAAAATGGGGATGGAAGCAAGAAAATATCTCTATATATGTACTGGAGCTTTGGAAAAAAAAAAAGAAAAGGAAAAAAAAAAAAAACATAGAATGTGGGACATGGAAACATGAAACTTCCAGACTCTGCTAAATCTTTATCCCTTCATAAGTATTTTTCCAGGTATGGCTCACACCACACCCCTCACCGCTTAACCAAACTCCTGATGAAATTTCACGTTATGCTGGCATCAGGTGCATGAACTTTCTGTACACAGAGCTGCAAAACCAAGGTTTTCATTCATCCATCCATCCTTCCTCCAAAGTGAGAAAGCTGATTCCACTTTGTGAATGATTCCTGTTTAGAAAGACAAGCAAGGAGAAGCAGTTATTACTTTGCTCCATTGCTGTCACTGAACCTTCCCTGGATTTCAGTCTTTCCCTCCTACAATCCATTGCTCCTCTCCTGGTTTCAGCCCAGTCTGGGAAGGGACTGCCTGTGCCATCTGTATCCTCAATATATTAAAGGAATGGACTAAATCCATCAGCTCTATGTGCTTTTACCCCATAGCCCTGCTCCCTTCAGTGTTTTTTGGATTATGCTGCAGGTGTTTAGACTGTGCCCTTGCTTTGCAGGTGAACTTTGCTGTCAGGTACATAGAAATGATTGAAAAGCTCTGTTTTTTCTCCAGAATTGCAGGCTCTTTTTTTGTCTATTCATCTGCCAATAGGTGCATTTTCTCTCTTGCTAACACGGAATATCCAGACAGGATGACTTTTTTTTTTCTCTGAAACATTACCCAGCCAAATCCTGCAATAAATAGCTGTATCTTCAGAAGATTTTGAGATACTGATTGTAGGACTCTTGAAAAATCTCTCTGCAAGGAGCAAAGGGTTTGAAATCACGAGTGTGATTAAGCAACTGACATCCTGTTCTCTGGTTTGGGGCATGAAAGTGCATGGAAAAAGTGCCATACCTTGTTATAAGAGCTCTTCAGTGATCAGACCTCCACAGTCTTTTTTAAATGACCTAAATTTATATTTAAAATGATTACATTTCCCTTGCAAGGTCAGACAGCACAGGGGTGTGTGAAGCACAGGGAGGGCTACAATGAGCATGGACTCAAATACAGCTGCAGGCTGTGCCCATCAGGCCACCAGGAGGAATTTGGGGCACAAGGCTACAGCCCAGAGCATTTGGTTTCTGGTGGAATCATGATCAAGGGGCTTGGAAGGTTTCCCTGTGAGTCTTGAGCCATCTCAGAAGTCCTGCCCAGCAACAGAAGCCTGACAGCAAACTTCTCTGGAAGGGAAAGAAACGTCCAGCCTCACTTTCTTGTTCTCTAAACCTTGAAAATAGCATTCACCACCTCCTCTTTCCCCAAGTTTTTGTGGTTTTCACTTACAAATCTCCCTAGACAAAAGGGGGGTCTGATTTCACTCAAACTCTTGCTTGTTCTGGAGTGAAATTTGAGGTGACAAGAGGGTACGTTTTCCTTAGAACATCTGTTACCCTCTAGTCAGCAGGAATGAAATTGTCTGACGATGCCCTCCCCTTGGGAACCTCCCTGAAAATGAGATGTATCTCTCATGAGGACCTCTCAGCAAGCACAATTGAAATATCTTTGTGACTGCAGAAGCTCTGTAATGAATGAATTAATTGATTTCACCCTCAGCTGCTTCTTCATCGACCCTGCTGGCCCCACAGTGGGGAAGGAGCTTTGTTCCAGTTCCAGTTTCCCTCAAAGCCCTGTTCTATTTAAAGGCAGATGAAAAGGCTTCAGGGCTCAGGATGGGAATCCCAAACCCTCCATTCTGGATAGCAGCCAGATGGGTCATCAGGCTGCACACAAGGTTTGGAGAGAGGGATGGGAGCTCCACCGTTCAGCTCTTCTCAGGGGTCTGTTACTGTGGAAATGGGTCTGAGAAGTTTGATATCCTAACAGGGCACCTACCTCAGTCTGTGATTGTTCAAGGAGCTTGTGTGGACATCTCTGGCTCTCCAGGCAGCCCCAGTTCTTTCCTCCCTTCTTAATCCAAATTATCTTCAGGGAAACCTGTCAAGGACTCATGTATCTATCAGACTCCTTTCCATCTATAAAATCTTGATGTGTCCAGCTCTTCCAATCTCCACAAACAGCAGAATTATCATAGGTACCACGCAGATGGGGCAGAACTCAGTGTCTAACCTGGGAAATGGCAGACTGGGCACAGCAGTTTAAAAAATTCAGGTGAAATGAGCCACCAGGGACTGAAATGGGTGGGTCCCATTCCCATGCCCAGGGAAACAGCTCCCCCCACCCCAGTCAGTGCCTGAGGGTCTCATCCCCTCACTGGCAGAGACTGCTGGGGCTGGGGGAGCAGGGTTGGACAGCACACACAGACCGGTGGGACTCGGGCCACTGTGCAGCTGCTAAAGTCCAGAGGTTATTCCCACACCCTGGAACATAAGTCACGCCCTGCTGAAGGGCTTGTACAGGGCATCAGATGCAGCAGCTTCTCCCGGGCATGCTGCAGTCAGGAGAGAGCAGCCCCAGAAGTTATGTCCTTGTGAATTCGAACTGGGGCTCCGGAGTGACCCTCCCGTGCCTTTGACAAGCTGTGTGGCTGCTGACGTGCCTCAGTTTTCCTGTTGTGTTCTCCACTTCTGCTCCCCTGGTCCACTGCAAAGCAAATGACCTCAAATATTGTCTTTCTTCTGGAAAGCATTGCTCCTATTATGCCTGTTTTAGATTTAAGAGTGGAATATTTTAATTAGTTTTTTAAAGGAATGTCTGAATGTTCAAAATGCTGTTGTTCCACATTCAACAAAAAATAGATTTTAAAGTTAAAGTTTTTAAACTAAATACTTTAACAAAAGAACTTGATTTTGTCAAGTAAACATGGCCATTTTGCAGTTTCATCTTTGGTAGAAGAGAAAATATTTCTTCTCAGTTCTGGACACAAAAGGAAACAAGTCCAAACTCCTTTGGTGAGGGAGGAATGGATGAATCTTAGGGAGAACACTGTAAAGAAGTTTCAGGTACCTTTGGGCAGCTGCTTTCTGTGTCTCAGACCTGCCTTCACTCCTGTTTTTCCTTTGTCCCATTCCTTTCCTGGGCCACCTGGACACTGCAAGGCTTGTCACTAGAGCTCCGTAGAGCACAGACTTAGTCCCAGTCTCACACGGGAGCTGTGCAAGCAGTAAATGGGATGTCCTGGGAAGGAGGGAGGGGGAACCCCAGAACTACCAGCAGCCTGCCCACATCCATTCTGAACTCTGCTCCCGATCCATCTCCAGCTGTGCCATGCCCGGAGGGGGCTCAGATTCGGTATCTAGAGCTGAGCAGCCAGACCCAGCTCAGCCCCCAGAGCTGCCCCGAGCAGACATCAGCTCAAAATAGCAAAGAGCTGCTCCTCAGCCTCACTGAAAAACTGCCCAGTCTCTTCTCACTCCTTCTCCTCACTTCTTTTTCTGCCGTGTTTCACTTTGGAGGAAGAGAATTGTTTTGACTGTATCTTCCTTGTAGACATTAAATACCTTTCAAAGCAAGGTCATAGTCCCTGGAGCTCTGACAGCACAGGAAGATAACAGCTCAGGCTGGGATTGCTGCCCTTGGTGCAGGCAGGGAGCTGCTTCTCCCCGTCACAGGGAGTCTCTCGCAGCTCAGCATCCTCAGCGTCCCCAGGAGGAGCAGAGCTTGGGAGCTCCCGTTCCCTCCATGTGCACACCCGTGGTGCTGGACGGGTCTGATCTCCCAGGGAATCCATGAGCTGGACATCTACACGGTTCTTTGGGTTTCAAATGCTCCCACAGGTTCCTGTTTCCAAGGAGGAATAAGGCACCCACAGCACGGAGAGGCACAGCCTGGGAACAGGGACAGCCAAGGGTCTGTGGCAGACAGGCACGACCTGGACACCTCCCTGCAGAGCACCTCACGTACCAAGAGGGTCCCTGGTTCATCTTCCCACGTCACTTTGGATGTTGGGAAAGAGAAAAAACACGTGAGTTTATTTCCAGCACCTCTCCCTGTTAGACAGGTGACCTTTTCAGAGCTCTGCAGCTCCAGGGAGAGGCAGCCTGGGAAGTGTTCATGTGGTGCTTGACAAATGAAGGTGGGAAATGAGGGGAGGGGGGGCTCTGGAGAGCCAGGAGAGCTCCAGCCATGGGAAGTCTGCCTCACTAGCAAGGGAACTGTTTGCTTTGCCTCCCGTACTGAGGAGTGCTAGTGGGGCTGACAGTGGGGCTGGCAGGTGCAGGGGTTCAGGTGGAGCCCTGGGAATGGTTTGTCCCAGCTGGGAAAGGAGGCCAGGCTGGCAGCTCTCCCCATCACTGTTCATAGCTCTGCCTACCAAGCACTCAGGAGAGCACAGAGGGGTTTGTGTTGCTTCATGCCTCCCCCCTGCCAAGTGGGGAACAGTTCTTCCCGCACCAGCACCATTCTGCACACTCCAAATTCCAACCTCTGGTCGCCCACGGGCAACACGCACTGGAGGAACACATGAGGGACAGGTGCCAGAGCCAGCTGCACACCGACACTCTTCCCTGTGCTCAGCACTGCTGAGCTGCACCTCCAGTGCTGTGTCCAGCTCTGGCCCCTCAGTTTGGGAAGGACACTGAGTGCTGTGTCCAGCTCTGGCCCCTCAGTTTGGGAAGGACCTTGAGTGCTGTGTCCAGCTCTGCCCCCTCAGTTTAGGAAGGACACTGAGTGCTGTGCCCAGCTCAGCCCCTCAGTTTAGGATGGACACTGAGTGCTGTGCCCAGCTCAGCCCCTCAGTTTAGGATGGACACCGAGTGCTGTGCCCAACTCAGCCCCTCAGTTTAGGAAGGACACTGAGTGCTGTGCCCAGCTCTGGCTCCTCAGTTTAGGAAGGACACTGAGTGCTGTGCCCAGCTCTGCCCNTTTAGTTGAGGTGTTATGTCGCCCCGTTTTTTTCAGCCTTCTTGTGTGTCACAGTCCATAGTTCTTAGGTTGTTTCTCACACACGGGATTCATAAATAGAAGCAATGTTTTCCATAACTCAAGGGAGTTTACATTCTTTGTCTTAGAGATATGGACAGCTGATAGACAGTTGTCCTGACCAACGGGATGGGGAGAGGTGTCAACCTTCTCCCCCAACCCCTGGCCTTTGTAGAAATACTATAAAAGTGGAGTCAGATCTTTTAATAAACAGTTCATGCCTTCTCACCAAAGTGAGTGTGTGTGTGTGTGTGTGTCTAACAATGACAGTGTTAGGGCTGGGTTGGGCTCAATGATCTTGGAGGTCTCTTCCAAGCTGGTCATTCTGTGATTCTGTGCTCGTACAGAGCCTGTAGTGACCACCACAGCCTGAATTGGAGCCTTCTGTCCCCTTCAGTCACCACTTTAGGAAAGGCCATTGAGCCTGGAAGGGTGGAACCCTTCCCCTTCCTGTTCATAAGCCTCAGTTTGGCACTAGAGCACACAACCCATACGTGCACCATGACCCATCTCCACCTCCCTCTGCACCTCCCTTGTCCAGGACGTCCCAGCTGGCCCCTTCCAGACCTTGCCCATGGTTTCTCCCAGGCCCCAGCCAGCACTGTCCACTTTGTGCCTGCTGCTGTGGCAATGTGGGCTAGGAAGGGCCTTCCTGGAGCCAGGGATAACTGTGTATCACAGGGGAGCCATCCAGCTCCCGAGTCCGCCTCACCTCACCCATCAGGAAGAGTTTGCAACCTGACTGACGCTGCCTCTGCCCCCTCAGCAGGGCCTGAGCGTGGTGGATGCAAAGCCAGCTTTCTGCTGGCTGAGCTGGAAGGGCTGGGAGCGATGCCTGCTCGCATCACACCGCACTGCAGCTCCGTGATCTGTACACAATGACAAAATTGGACTGGCTTTGGATTTGCGGCTCTAGGTAGCTCAGCTTCTTCTGCATCACTCGCTTCTGGGAATGGTCAAACAAGATGAGTTTTGGTTGAACAGCTCATGTTTTCGAAGAGTTTTTTGTGATGGAAAATGTGATTCACGGGTTGCGGATTTTCCGATGAGATAAAAAGTTTGCAAACAGATCTGTTTGGCTCAAAATCTCTTCCTGGATTGCAGTTGTTCTAAAATAAAATCAGTCTGTAAAATGTGCAACTTAAAATTCACGTCACTTTTTCAGCAGAACTCCCTCTGCCCCTCCCCTCTAAGGCTCTCAATGACATATCTGGGGATTTTTTTCTTTTTATTTTTCTTTAAACGAAAAAGAAACCGCAATCAGTTTCTAAGTTGGTTTTCCATGGAAGATGGGAAACCAACGAGTTTTTCTCACTGGCTCTAAATAAGCTTCCCCCCAGTTTCCACAACTGACCCAGGTGTGTAGGTATGATCCCTTTCCCACACGCCCCTTGCTGGATCCCAGATTGAGGGCCCACAGATCCTTTGCTCAGCACTGAAAAGATGCAGCTGATTCCTTCCTCCTTTCCCTTTCATTGTCCCTGCCTTTTGGGGTGTGGCCAGCACCAGAAGGAGAACGAAATAGAGTGAAAAAAGCTATTTTGCTCCTTGCCAGCGCAGTTGGAACCAGGAAGCGCTGGAAGCCTCCCAAGTAGGTCCAGCTCTGGAAGACCTCCAGCCCACTCTGTCGGGGCCTGAGGCTCCAGAGGTTCTGCAGAGTGGCTGAACTTCTGGGAAATGCCACATACAACCCAAAGACTTCAACTGTGTGAGCAAAGCAGGGTTGATGGGAATTGGAAGAGTGTACACCTGACTGGAAAAAAAAAATTAGTCTGGAAGGTCTGATTTTATATATTTTTGTGGGTTCATGCTCAAGTTCATTTATGCAAATGCTGATAAACTCGATTATAAATGATTTTAGGAAAGTGGTGGTTTTCTCTTTTCTGAATTTGCTGGTGAAGAGGAGGAGGAACAGAGAGCAGGAGCACTGGCAGGCTGACCTCCACACCAGCCCCGTGTACTGGGCATTTATCCTCAATCTGGATACCTGCAAACCTGCAGACCCAGACCTTTAATTAGCTCAAGACATGAGACCACAAGGGCTCCTCTGGACCCCAGGCTCCAAGTGTACTCCTCTCATTCCAAATAGCAAAGTCCCTTGTGTCCCAAAGCTCTCTGCAGCCACGGCTGCTGTGCTGGTGCCAGGCACAGACCCTTGGGAGGGACTGAAGGGCTGCAGGGAGGTTTTACTCCCCCAGCAGCCAGTTTTTATTCCCTGGCACTATTGCTACATTGGAGAATTAACGGAAATTTGTGCCTTTGGTGTTTTTAACTGCTGACAGCTCCCACTCTCTTTCTAATGGTGGTTTGAAGCCTTGCCCAGCCCAGCCAGGAAGGCTCTGGAGCTGCCTGCAGTGAGCAGCGAGACAGGACTTGTCACAGCAGACAGAAATGAGACGAGACACATGCTCTCGTTCAGCAGCGTGAGAAGGTCCTGCTTTATTTTTCCTCACAGCTCGGCCAACAGACTCCAACCCCAGCATGCTCTGACTAGAGCAGACTCCCACTGCAGCCTCAGACTGACCTCACAGCAGCAATTCTCTCTCCCGTTTGCTCAGCCCTTCCTTTTGGTCAGTCTCCTCTGGATTGTTCTCCCCTGACCAGCCCGCGACCCTTTTACCACACTCATCCTTGCTGGGTATAGCTGTCACTTATTAAAGGTAAGGCTGGTTTTGGTAATTAACACAGCTGTGACTAATCAGGGGCGAGGTTGACTGTCATCAGTTCTCCTACAAGGGGGCCTGGAGGCGACAAGGGATGGCCAGCACGGGCACCTGATGGGAGTTTTCCATCCTGTTGTGCCTGGCTTTCCTGCCCCCAGGAGGAAAGCCACACTCCCACCTCCACCCCTGCAGCTGGGCTGTCCTTTAATGCCAGGATAACGTGTGGCAGCACTGACTGCACCTGGAATTGTCTCCACATGGCAGAGACAGGCCCCGTGTGAGGTCCCTGCAGCCCTGGGAGAAGTTGTGTTGGTGCACCAGGGCGAGGCTGTGCCAAGGCTGCTCCAGCAGAAATGTGTGGATGCAAGTTCCTGCCCTCCACTCCCATGGGAGACCCGCTCCCTGTGGCCATGGTAACTAACAAAAGTCCTGCTCACCAGACACTCTCCACCCTATTGATTCCTTGGGAGATTTATGGCAGAGACCTGATCTCAGTGAAGGAGCTAAATCCAATTCACTAAGGAATTACAAGCCTGTCCAATCAATAATCTATTTATCTCCTTCACTTTGCCATCTTTAAACACTCCAGCCCTGTCAAAAGAAATTGAAAGCTTTTTAAAAATAAAATTATTGGACTCTGGGATGGCTCTGCTAAGGCTTCTGGAAAGCATCTTAAATCCAGGATGGATCCAGTTCAGATCCAGCACTTAGGAGAGATCTGTCATAGCTCCAGTGACTCGACAGCAATCCAGCAAAGCAGGCAGAGGTGGCAGGGGATCCTGGCACTCAGCAGAGAAAGAACCCAGCGCAGGAGATCACAGGCGCATGGAGACAGAGCGTGCAGGGGACACTGATGTCCATCCAAGAAAGGATCACACAGACTCTGCTGCATTGGAAGAGCCCAGAAGAGGCTCCTATACACCTGTGAGGAGCTCAGATAAAGAATGAAGTGTCAGCCCCAGCTGGAAACGCCTTACAGAGACCCCTGGAACTAGAGCCTGCATTTGTTCATGACTTGAACACACCATGAAGTTGAATTCAACCAGCACATGGCTCCAGAAGCAGCCGTTGAGCCTCCCGAGGGCAGAGATGGGCTCCATCCCAGAAAAAAATGTTGGTTTCCAGCTCTCATGCAGCACTTCTAATTAATAGATCATAAAGCAGTTTGCATGGAAGCAAACCCAGGCAGAGAGGAGACAGGACGAGCTGGGAGCCAGAGTCAGAAGCAGGAGCAGGACCAGAGCCTCTTTGAAGAAGAGGAGTTTCCATCCATTTCCAAGCTTCCCAGCTCATTTATCTGACAGATGCAGGCCCTTACAAACACAGGGGGAACTGCAGGATCAGCTCATACCCGTGAACTGCCTTCACAGCCTGAGTTCCTTGCCAAAGCAGTATTTGTGCACATAATTAAGCCTTTCTTCAGAACAACTCTTAAACAGAATATTGTTTGCAGTCCCAGTGGGACTGATCCATATATTCTGCTGGCCAAAAGATGGGATTTGCTTTTTGGTAGAGTACAACTGGGGAATCACAAGCGCAGCTGCTGGAGAGCAAGCCTGATGTTCACACCTGGAGTCAGAGGTGTTTGGGGAAGGCAGAAGTTCTGCTGACATTAATGATGTTGCACTGGTGCCTGCGAGGGATTTGGCCCTTGTGGGATATTTGCTCCCCAGATTGCCCCATTTTTAACAGGTTCATGTCCCTACATTTCTGAAATGGGACTCCTGTGCTGAAGCTGGGAGGGGCTGCAATTCTCCGGAGTGGGAGAGGCACCAGTTCCTCTCACTTCAGAGGTTAATGAATGGAGTCATCAGGATAATTAATGTTTTACTGCTGAATTAGTCTCTCTCCAAAGCTGTTCTGCCTTTCCCTGTGCTGAGGCAGGGCCCTCTGGAGCTGTGACACATCCCTTGCTTTGTCCTGACAGCGCCTGCTCTTGGAACAGGCTCCCGTGCATCTGCCTCTGCAGCGGGGGCCTTGTGTTCCTGCAGGAGGGAAACCTCAAAGCCAAGGCTGTGCTGGAGTTTGAGACACTCCAGGCTGCCAGCTGCCAGGATTAAGATTTTTTTTTCCAAACAGAATTAACACTTCCAGTTCTGACTTGGAGCACCTTGGCTGTCCCTGTCCTGAGCCTGTTTCATGACCACCCACCCATCAGCTCTGCCAAAAGGCCTCACTTTTCTCCTGAAGAACCATCTGCCTTTGTTCTTGAATCCCTTCTCCCTGAGGTTTTCCTGCCTTCTCCATCCCCCAGTTTTACTCCAGCCCTGACCCTAAGTCTGTTTATTGATCCTAAGCCTGACTTGAATCACACTCCTTTTTTCAGGCCCTCTTTCTAAAGAGCATGACTGCAGCACTTCACTAAAGAGCAAATGCCCTTGTTGTTCTCTTGTTATTGGAAGTGTGAGAAAGTGCGTGGTGACCATGCCAAAAGAATCAGTAACCTTTCAGTGGCACTTTGTACAGCACAGTGAAACATTGCAAAAAGCTGCTGTCTCACAAGGACTTTCTCCCTTGGCTGCAGGCACATTTGAACTGTGATATCCAGGGGGTGGAAAGCTGAGAGTGTTTTCACAACATTGTTCCTGAAATAATCCTGCTAAAGTCAAGAGGGCTCCTTGAACAGAGCCCCTGGAGCCCTGCAGTGCTCGGAGACACAGCAACAACATCTCTGTGTCCCACACGGTGGTCGAGGTGAAGAAAAGGCCCCTCTCCCCTTTGGGGTGAACTTGGCACCTCTCAAGATCACAGACTGTCATCCTGGTTTGGCAAAAGGCAAGAACTTCACCACTAAGAGTTTTTGGCAAACTGTTTTAGGGAAAGAATTTTGTATTGACACCTCGGATAGGATGAAGATATCCTGTAAAAGTATGTAAGCCTTGGGTTTTCTGGCCAGCTCCTGTCAGAAGGAGAAAGCAGAATCGAAAACTTGACCTTTTTAGTGAAAAATGAATACTACAACATTTTGCTGTTCCACAGGGGGAAAGACGCAGAGGTAATTTAGAAATCTTGAAGTGTGGCAAAACAGGGCTGCCATCCCTCAGCCTGTACCCCTGCAAGGAGGCGGGGAGGGACTGGAGGTCAGCTTCTCCCCTGGCTCACCCTGCCAGCATCCGCCTCTGCCCCCAGTCCTCAAAATCCCCTTTCCCCCTCCTGCCTCGTCTCCGGACGTGTTTACAGCTGTCCCTCGGGCAGTCCCTCCCTGGGACACCCATCCATCTCCGTGTGGCCTTTCCTGCAGCCCCTCTGAGTGCTGCCTCTGATGGATGGCCCTGCAGCTCCCAAGCACACCCCGGGTGTGTTATATGGCGCTGGTGTAATGCAGGCTCCCCTCAGCCACCGAGGAAGCAAACGCTGCTAATTTATGCCTGGCTTCATTTATTTATTTATTTATTTTACTCCCCGGCACCATCCTGATTTTAATGTTCCATCTATACCACATCAATACCCTTTCACCGCCAGCAAGCGAAAACGAAAAGTAAATATTTCATTTCCCATTTCCCTCCCCTCCTAAAAGGTTTTGCCAGAGCTGGCTCACCCGGCATGGCCCGGGGTGAGACAAATGGGAAGCGACTGTGGGCTGCCACAGGGGTGCTTTGTGGGGAGAGCAGTGCCCACAAGTGTCAGGTTTCCAGGATAGCTGCTATCTATCGGTGCATGAACAGAACAAATGCAAACATCTCCTGCATCAGGTTAAATTACTGGCCTGAGCTAATCCGAGGCTCCAATTCATGGCTAATTTATCAGTCTGCTGATGCCGTTTGCTGCGTGGAGCTCTGTTCAAAGTGCTCCAGGAAAAGAGAATAATAATAATAATAATAATAATAATAATAATAATAATAATAATAATAGAGAGAGGAAGAAGGGTAACAAAATGTTATGCAGAAAGTATTAAAAGGCTAAAATAAATCTCTGGCCAGGGGCATGAACAAAATCTCTTGGCAGCTGGAGGGATTCGTACCCTGCTGGATCCAGGACAGCTGCCACAAGTCTTTGCCTGGCTGAGGAGCATCGAGATTCTCACAGCGCCTCACCCTGCTCCCCAGGCTGAGATACAAGCCCTGTAGTCCTGGGTGCTCTTCACATCTCCCTAAAATTGTGGGTCAGGGACAACCCACATCACTATCCCTGCATTTTTTGGAGAGAGGGTAAAAAGACAGTGATTTTGCTAAAATTCCAGCTGAGTCCAGGTCTCCCAGAGTGCTGGAAACACAGAAAAATGTTCCACTGATCCAGCTACCCCAGATTTTTCCCTTTTACTTAGTCTGGAAGGAGATTTGAGGTCACTGGGCAGACCCTCGACAGAAGAGACCTCCATGCACTTGCAGCCTGTGAATTATAAAACTCCAGCAACTCAAAAATGTCACTGCACTGGGATCATACCACGGCCAGAGACTTCCTGCACCCCTGTGTGTGTCACTGTGGTGCTGAGCAGGGCTGAAGGGGAATGTCCTAGCGTGACTTTATGATGCTTTTATCCCCAATCATTTGCNGTAATTTAGAAATCTTGAAGTGTGGCAAAACAGGGCTGCCATCCCTCAGCCTGTACCCCTGCAAGGAGGCGGGGAGGGACTGGAGGTCAGCTTCTCCCCTGGCTCACCCTGCCAGCATCCGCCTCTGCCCCCAGTCCTCAAAATCCCCTTTCCCCCTCCTGCCTCGTCTCCGGACGTGTTTACAGCTGTCCCTCGGGCAGTCCCTCCCTGGGACACCCATCCATCTCCGTGTGGCCTTTCCTGCAGCCCCTCTGAGTGCTGCCTCTGATGGATGGCCCTGCA
The DNA here is from genome assembly GCA_013397315.1 of Donacobius atricapilla. Classification (NCBI taxonomy): domain Eukaryota; kingdom Metazoa; phylum Chordata; class Aves; order Passeriformes; family Mimidae; genus Donacobius; species Donacobius atricapilla. The sequence continues at coordinate 350,996 of WBMY01018023.1, read as the reverse complement.
GCTCCCAAGCACACCCCGGGTGTGTTATATGGCGCTGGTGTAATGCAGGCTCCCCTCAGCCACCGAGGAAGCAAACGCTGCTAATTTATGCCTGGCTTCATTTATTTATTTATTTATTTTACTCCCCGGCACCATCCTGATTTTAATGTTCCATCTATACCACATCAATACCCTTTCACCGCCAGCAAGCGAAAACGAAAAGTAAATATTTCATTTCCCATTTCCCTCCCCTCCTAAAAGGTTTTGCCAGAGCTGGCTCACCCGGCATGGCCCGGGGTGAGACAAATGGGAAGCGACTGTGGGCTGCCACAGGGGTGCTTTGTGGGGAGAGCAGTGCCCACAAGTGTCAGGTTTCCAGGATAGCTGCTATCTATCGGTGCATGAACAGAACAAATGCAAACATCTCCTGCATCAGGTTAAATTACTGGCCTGAGCTAATCCGAGGCTCCAATTCATGGCTAATTTATCAGTCTGCTGATGCCGTTTGCTGCGTGGAGCTCTGTTCAAAGTGCTCCAGGAAAAGAGAATAATAATAATAATAATAATAATAATAATAATAATAATAATAATAATAGAGAGAGGAAGAAGGGTAACAAAATGTTNGCGAGAGTACTGAATAAGGCGGTTTGGGAGTTAAGCTTAAGAGTGATGGAAACACAGAAGTCATAAAGAGCCAGGAGAGGAGCGATGGCTCAGAAAGTATGTGGTTGCATTTAGACATAGAAACCCTTAAAGAAATTTTAAAGCCCATTTTGATGCATGTGGTAAGTGTTGGTTTTTTGGTTGTTTTGTTTTTGGTTTTGTTTTTTGGGGTTTGTTTGGTTTTTTTCCTAATTCTTGATTTCTTTTTTTCTTAATCAACACTGTTTTTGGGGGGAGGTGGTGGTTTTGTGAATTTTTTCTTTTTTTTTTTTTTTTTTTCCTTAGGACTGTGCTCAGCGTGGGGCACAAACCAGGATAACTCCTGATTGCTCCCTGCCCCGCTGAACACAGTGCAGCAGCCAGAGTCTCCTCTGGAAATCAGGTTCCTGCTCTGGAGCTGCTTGAGATCATCGTTTGTTTTCCTCCAGAAGGAGACAAATACCTCTCTGCAGACCTCTGAAGTAGGTCACATTAGGCAGTGCCTCGGAGAGTCTGTCTGACACTTCCCCATCAGCAGCAAGCACTGCTCTGCTCATCCCTTCCATTTCCTCCCTCTCTCCCCCATCCCTCCTCTCCTTCCATCGCTCTAACTCCACAGAAAGGGGACTCTGTGAAGGGGAAACATCTCAAGGAAAATCTGCGCTCTGCTTTGGCAGCTGGAAGAATCAATGCTACCACGGCCCCTGACTGCAGACAGCGACTGGCACTGGCACAGCATCATCAGCCAGGCAAAATCCTGATGGGCTTGAGCAGAGCTGGGCAGGGCTGGAGCCCTGTGGGCCCCCAGGGAGCAGGAGCAGGGTATAAGGACTGTGGTATAAGGTCAAACATTATTGAAGTGACAGGCCTCAGGCACTGGAGTGTCCCCAGGGGTTGTACTCGCTGTTCTCCAGAGCTGCTGGACAGACATGAGGGGTCTTCTGCTGCCCATGCCAAGGGGGGTGGCCAGGGACACCCCAGCTGGGCTGCTGCCTTTCCTCAGACCTAAAGCACGATCCCATCTGCCCCCTGAGGGCACTCCCAGCTCCAGCGTCACCTCCAGCTCTGCTGCCTGCCCTTCTCCCTCCCAGTGCCGGCTAGCGGGGTGCCTCAGCCAGGACTCCCAGACTCATTTGTTCTCCAGCTGGGAGTGATCAGCACAGGGGCACCTGCAGGCAGCTCAAGGCTGGAATGCTGCAGGGATGTTACACCCCAGACAGGCAGGAGGAGTGTTAGTTAAATACAGGTACCTGTTGCAGTTTAAAATCAGCACCAGGCTCCCCCCAGCCCACAGGACGGGCAGAGAAAGCAAAGTTTGTGTGATTAAATGATAAAATCTGAACATCACAGACTAAGCTGGCCTAGGCATGGAGTTACAATTGGCCAGAAAAAGGCAACAGGAGATTTTTTTTGGTTTTTTCCTTCCCTGGGCACTCTGCAGAGCTCAGGCAATAAACCCACTCTCCTCTCCCTGTAAAGGACACGTCAGAGTCCCACTGCATCCCGGCATCCAGCATTCCCATGGCATTCCTGATAAACAGAGGGTCACAGCAGAGCACTGAAGTGCTTAGAGCCATAGGAGATGATCCCAGAGCCAGCAGTTCTCAGGCTCTCCACCGGGACAGAGGGACAAAAAGCTCAGGGCCTCCTGCCTGCAAGAGGGACCACAGCCCCAGCAGTGTGTCCAGCTCCCAATAATCATCCAAACTCTATTTTGGGACTGTCTGGTCTTGAACAGGGCTCTGCAGCTCCAGCCCTCGAGGAAATGCAACCAGGATTATACTAACAAAGAACAAAATTAATTCACTGGCTTGATGCTGTCTGAATTTTGAAAGAATTTTATTCTGCATGTTTAGGAAGCTTCTGTCTCTTGCAGATGAGCTGCATCAATTGCCAAATGTATGTCCTCTCAGAGGGAAAAATGAGGTTTATTTCTGTTACAAACCTACAGGACTTGTTTCAGTTTTACATATTGCCTTTCTAAATGGGAGCATTTTAGAGGAAAAAAAAAACCTTCAAAAATCCTTCCCAAAAAAAGTGATTCTGAAAATGTTTTGATCTGATTGATCCATCAAGCAGTGGCTGAGGGAAAGGAAAAGATGACAGCTGCTCCTTTTGTTGCATGCTGTTCTGATTAGCCTCAAATAAGATGCTCCCTCTCACCCCTGCCCCTCCACGCAGGGAATGCACAGAGCTCTGTAGGCTCCACTGAGGACACCCCATGTGGGAGGAGATCTCCTTCTGCTGGGAGGAAAAGATTTCTTTTTGCCCAGGACTGTTTGGAAAACCACAATTGGATTTAAATTCAGAGTAAAAATAATGAAAATTTAGAGAAGATTTAAGGGGTTTTTTTCAAAAGTGTTCAAAGGTAGCTCTGGGCATCTGTTTTCCTGAGGACAGGGGTAGCTATTCCATGTCGAGCTTTCCATCCTGGATAGATGGAAAGGACTTTTCTTTGCTTCTTTTCCTTCTCTGTGCCTCCTCTATCTCCAGCCCCTCCTCTCCCACCCAGGGGCAGAGGGTGATTTGTTTACTGGCTGAATGAAACCCTCTTAATGATAAAGTCCGTGGCTAAAGCCTGTGGACATCAGGGCAGCCTTAATGAAATTTCTGTGCCTGAAACACATTAGTAGGCACGAGCTGAGACTGGAAAAAAGATTAGACTGCTGAAGAGCTGGCAGAGCTGCAGCTTTCAGTGTGAAAATCAGCAGAGAGAGCAAGGGAGAAAAAGTAGCCAGACACACAAGGGGCTGCTCTGGCTGTGCTAACATCCTGTCTGCCTGAGCCACCAACCTTCCCCCATGCTCCTGCCTGTCCTTTTCCCAAATCCCTTCTGATCTCCAGCCCTCCCTGTGGGCCTGCAGAGCCCTCACATCTCCCCATCCTCACTGGCCTGCCCCGGAGCTGGCAGAGAGGACGAGCTGCTGTGATGATAAAGGCAATAACCTGCTGGTTGTTTTGTCAGGCAGAGGAGCCAAGGCTCTGGGAGCTCTGTAGAGATTTAGATCCCCTTGAAGGAGAGGCTTGTGGGCTTTTGCTTGATTTCCATTCCAATTCTGTGCTGGGTTTTAGTCCATTTTACACTTAGGCAGCAGAGATGCCCAAGGGCCGAGTTTCTGTGCAGAGAGGAGAAGGCAGGTCAGACCCAGGGAAGCCCTCAGGCTGTGTTAATGTTTCCCTGAAGACAGGCAGCTGAGCAGAAGGCAGCCCAGAGCGCAGCCCTGTGCTCCCAGCAGCGGCTTCTCTGCCCCTCCAGTGATGGCATCGCAGGGCTCACCCCCAGGTTCACCCCGGGCACAGGGGAAGGGAGCGGGCTGGGAGGTCCCTGCAGTGCCAGAACAACTTCACTGTTTCAAGAGGAGCTGGCAGCTCCCCCCAGTCGCTCCAAGGTTCAGAGCCAAGGCTGTGCACACTGGGGAGCCAGCTGGGGTTTGGGATGGGGCTTTCCTTCCTGACCTCCTCGGTCCAAGTGGCTCCAGAAATGCTTGATGCAGTCAGACACGGAGCTGGGGGTGATTTGCTGGGAACTGGGCAGGAGAGGACTTGTCTGGTGCCACACAAGGAGATGTGCCCCCTTGGGCCACCAAGTCCTGCTGGCACAGCTGGCTTTGCCCAAACCACCCAGGGACCCTGAACTGCTGGGATTGGACACAGGCACAGTCCACATTAACCCTGAGTGTGCAGTGACAGGACAAGGGGAATGGCTTCACATGATAGAGAACAGGTTAAGATTGAATATTAGGAAGAGATTCTTCCCTGTGAGGGTGCTGAGGCCCTGGCACAGGGTGCCCAGAGAAGCTGTGGCTGACCCTGGGTCCCTGGCAGTGCCCAAGGCCAGGCTGGACATTGGAGCTGGGAGCAGCCTGGGACAGTGGGAGGTGTCCCTGCCCAGGGCAGGGGTGGAATGAGATGGGCTTTGAGGTCCCTTCCAATCCAAACCATTCTGGGATTCTGATTTGTACAATTTCTCTGTGCCTTGAAATGTGGCCATCAATCATAGCACCGAAAACCCTGTTGTCTACCTTTAAAAAGCAATGAATAATTATCAAACCATTGCAGGATTGGTCCTTCAGTTGCTCTATTTTTCTTTAATTCCAGCATAATCCGGCTCTTTCTGTCTCCCAGAAGACAAACGTTTGACTTTTCTGTTGTACCCTTTCAGATGCGTTACAGACCTGTGATCTTGTCTGTGCTCTTAATGGCTACGTCAAGAGATCATTTCTGCTCAGACCTTGTTAGTCTTAATAAAGATTAAATAAAGACATAAAAGCATTTGTGGTTTCCTTTTTGCTGGGCTGTAATTTGACTAACAAGTTAAATTAATTTGGAAGCTAATAATTATTTGGTTAGAAGTCAATGGAAGGAAGTTTAAGCTGAAAATGGACTTTTCATGGGAAGAAAAGAGATACCAGTTGTTAGAAATACAAACTGAGTGTGGGAAACAGGATGAGTGACATTTTGAAAATCCTTTCTCATTAACTGGCTTTAGCTTTCAGTATATGTCATTTTTATCCCCATTTGTAAAGCTAATATTTCTTGCTGTCACATCTGTTGGGCAGACAAATCCACGAAGCCAGAAAATGTTGGTGATGGAGTTACAAAAGCAGGGAGATCATCGGAAAGATAACAGTCCATCTCCACAGCTAGAATCCCAGTATGAGTTACTTTCCCCTGTGATCTCCAAATTCACATCCAGGAAAACAATGTTCATGCTGTGCTGCTGCAGACCATTTTGTGATCTAAATGGAGAGAGCGTTTTGGCACTCTGTTTTCATTTGTTAATTGACTCCTCTCTTACTTAAGATAGGAATTGGAGTAGTTTGTGATAAATGGATTACACAGAGCTCTTTGTGTCAGCGCAAAGTCTGTGAAATAAATGCAAATTCCTCCCCACACCACCAGCAACACTGCACCAGGTAAATGTGTGCAGGGATCTGGGTGTTCCAGGGACCTGAGAGTCCTTCCCTCTCCATCACTGGTGCTTAACACAATGATTACCTGAAAAAATGAATAAATAACTCATGGAGCACAGTCCAGAATCCATCACTGCTTTTCCTGCATGATTTACAGTAATTCAGTCCCTGTGAGGGCTCACTGAAGTCCCTCACTCCCACATCTTTTGCCCATCGGGTCTGGCTTCAGCAGGAAGGATGGAGAGTCTCCAGTTTCTGCACAGTGCCCAGGATCCTGCCTGTAGGGGAGAATTTACTGGTGGGACACATTTCCACACCCAATCTGGTGAATGGGATGGAAGGTCTCCCTTTTCCCAGGGGAGCACTTCCACCAGGGAAGAGCTCTCAGAAGCTTTTCCAAACAAAAAGAGGGAGTCTTGCACAAAGCTGTGGCCCCCACTCGCAAGTGTGATTGCCAAAGAGGCCTTTGGATTCTCTAAACTCGACCAGAAATTCCCATTCTTTGGTCCTGCTCACAGGTCTCCTGTTTTAGCACGGTATTTTAGATCCACATTCCAAACCACATAGTTCAGTTCACTTTGTGTGCTTAAACAGAAAACAGATCTGTGCCTGGCTCTGTCCTTTACTCTGGTTCTGACCCTCAGAAACCAGAAGGTGCTGGCAAACTCTGTTGCAGCTCCATATGGCTGTTTTGTGGCTCCCTCTGCTCCTTAGAGGGGAAGGAAGATGTGTTCTTGCTCCCATCCAGGCTCCATTGCCAGGCTCTGATCTTCCAAATTATCATCCTACAAAGAGACCTTTAACGAGGGCTGGCTTGTCTCCTCTGCTGGCTCTCCAGCCAGCATTTCTTCAGTGTCAGGGCTGGAACTCTGCATTTTTCTGCCTCCTCACATAGCATCTTTCTGCTTCTTATTCACTCCTTCCCCTCGCTCCCTATCCCTCTCCTCTCTTTCAACTCACTCCACCACCAATACGTTTTCACTGAGGAGGATCTCTCCCATGGTTTTGGTGGCTAGCCCATGTTGTCCTGATGTGAAAAGCTAATTAAAAAGAAGAGAACTTCTTCTTCAGAGGGGATTGAAGACTGCAGCCATATTCTCAGCTTTATGTGGGATCAGAAATTGCCAGAAAAACATAAATCATGAGAACTGGAGCTTATTTGCAACAGGCAGAGCTTACAGTTCCTGGCACAGCAGCAACACATTTGAATTTGTCTTATACTGAATGAGAGCCCTTCTCACTAATCCCTCTAGGCACCGCTCCCACTGGGTAGTGAGAACCACTCCTGGAGATGGACTGAGCAGAGAAGGGCTGAGGTTGTGCCCCCCTTCACCTGACAGCCTCTTCTCAGAGAAGCTGTATCATAAAGATTCAAACACATTCTGATTTTTCATCTTGCTACTCATTGTTTATACTCCACCAAAGGCTGACTTCATGGGAAATCAAGTTTCCCCCTTGCTGTGCATATTTCCACCTCTAACTCACTTTCTTCAGTAAACCTTTGTTAAAAAAAACCAACGACAACAAATCCATCTCCAAATAAACTTTGCGGAACAAATAAACAAGGAAAGTCCTTGTTGCTTCCACCAACAAATGCACAGGACTGATGGAGAGATGAGACAGTGCTGCAACTCCCTGAGGGATGGCTGATGTGACAGCATAAGCAAGGCAGAAGGAAGCAGAAGTGGTGTTGAGAAAAAAAAGAGAGAGGTTTCTGCAGACAGGAGGGGGGCTCATGTCGATGCTCAGACTCGCCCTTGCCAACACGAAAGGAGCTGCAAGAGCCCTGGAGCTCTCACCCCCACCAGAGCAAAACTGCGGGGCTGTGAAATCCCTGGGGACAGAAGGAAGAGACACTTGCCTGCAAACAGCTGCACTGCACCCCTCAGAGCCTGGGTGAAGGTGGAGGAGCTTCAGAAGGAGCCATCTGGCTGGCAAGTGCCCTGGCACTTGAGTTGGCATTAAATTCAGGGGAAACCTAAGCAAAGGCTCAAGCACCACCTTCTCCCTCCTCCCACGTTTCATGACACCCCACAGCTGAGCCTGGGGAACAAGCCCCTGACCCCATTCCCTCCCTGCAGCTGGTCCCAGGCATGCCAGGGAAGAGAGTTGGCCCCTAAATGAATTCTGCCTGTGGTAGCAAAGTCCTGGGAAGCTGTAATTTGTCATTCACCACAGCTGCTGCTGCTGCAGACACAAAGTCTGGCCCACAGGCTCAGCTGAGCCTTCTCCCCTTCTCCTGAGGTCTCTCCATCCCTTTCCTCTCTCTACTACCTGAAGTTAAAATAAAAATGGTAGGAACAAACACTGGGGAAAAATACCTCCAGTCAGATCAATGGATTTCATTTTTATAGCAGTCTTAAAAGTTTCCTTTCTCTTTAACAGCATTTGTTTTGATTTTCTTTTGGTTTTCATCATAATAAAGTTACAACCCGAAACAAGGGGATAAAAAACCAACTTTCAAGCTGGGTTTTTCTTGGTTTCTCTTCTCACTTAAAGCTGCCGCAATATTTAGAGTTGCTAAAATGAGGAAAGATTGCCCTTTTATTCTCTCAGAAAGCCTGTTTCAAAGAATCAGCATTTCCCAATGAAAAATGGTTTGTTGAAATTTCCCAACAAGTGCTTTTCGTGAGAGCACTGAGCTCTCCTGCTAATGCTTCCTTTCTGTGTGGAGGGTGTGGATCCCCCTCAGCCCTCACAGGAGGCGTTTGTGAGGACAGGTCAGACAAAGGCTGCATGAGATTTGGAGTAGGATTTTTGTCTTGGACTTCCCATTTTCCAGAGACTTCTGCAGATGTAACCTGTTATTATATTTTTTTTTTCACTTTTCCCCCTTGCCTGAGCATTATTTTTTCCCTCCATCATGGCCAGCTCCAGCAGCGGAGACAGCCCCGTGTCCCAAATCCCAGCAGGGATGCTGTGCTCCCACAGTGCATTTCCCCTGTAGACACGACTTCTCCTCCTGGCTGTGGGATGGAACAAACACCCCCCCCTTTCTTCCAGCTCTGGCAAGAGCCTTGACATGGTCAGGCTTTACCAAAACACAGTGCAGACCTGTCCTTGGGGCTGTGAGGGTCACTCTACTACTGCTGTGGTAGAGTGGGAGCTTCTAACTCAAGCTGAAATTCTCCCTTTTGGGGTTTGGATAACCATGCAAGGTCTGAGTGCCCAGGATGCGTCATTCCTGCAGGATGATCAATACCACAGTCCATTTTAAAGTGCTGGGGAGTGGAAAAGGACAGGATTGAATCCTTGGAACAGCCTCGTTGCCCTGCCCAGGCCCTGCCTCCTGCCTCCACCAGCGGCTGCTGGCAGAAGATGGAGCCAATCTGCAAAATGAGCATCTCCATGGAGATAAGCTGGGAGCACGAGAAGGTCAGAGCCAAAGCATCAGGAGCAGCAGAGGAGTTCTTCAAACTTCATTTCCTTCCAGAGAAATCACTCGATGGAGATTTGTTGAACGTGACACCTGGCTGCCTCGCCTTGCCGGCTCGAAGGAGGAGACAAAAGAGGGAGCTAATTGTTTCCAGTGCATACAAGTTTAATATGGGGCGTTTTTAATTAGGGCTGGGAAGGGGAAGGGAATCAGCGACCTCCCGCAGGGGCAGACACCACTGGCAGGTGATGCCAGGCGGAGAAAAGGAATTGCGGCAGGATGCTGAGGCTCCCTGACAGGGAGAGGCCAGGGTGCTCCTCGGGGAGTCCTGCCCACCAGATGCTCTTGGTGGTGGCTCCAGGGAAGCTTGCCACGAAGTGGCACTGTGACACCGAACACAAGGACAAGAGCAGGGGAAAATGCTGCTGAGCCACCCTGCCCTGGGGCTGCCCTGGTGCCTGGGGAAACTTTACAATCCCTCAGCACTCTCTACCACTCCCTGAAAGCTGGTTGTGTGCCGCCCTGATTTTTTCAGCCTTCTCTTCTGTTTCACAGTTTCATGTTTCGGGTTCTTTCTCACGCTCTGGTCTGTAAACACTGGCAAATGTTTATCATAACTTCAAGGTAGTTTTCATTCCTGTTCTTAGAGTATGGACAGCTGATGGACAGTTGTCCTGACCAATGGGATGGGGAGAGGTGTCAACCTTCTCCCCCAATCCCTGACCTTTATAGAAATACTATATATTGGAGTCAGACTTTCAAATAAAGTAGTTTTTAGTTCATGCCTTCTGATCAAAGTGTGAGTGTGTGTTTGTGTGTGTGTGATGAACTGCGTCAGTTGTGGTCAGGTGGGGGTCAGTCTTCTCTCCCAGGCAACAACTGACAGACACAGCCTTAAGCTGTGCCAAGGGAAGTTTAGGTTAGATATTAGGAAGAAATTCTTCACTGGAAGAGTTATTGGGGGCAGGTATTGTCTGCCCAGGGAGGTGGTGGAGTCACCATCCCTGGGTGTGTTTAAAAGAAGCCTGGACGTGGCACTCAGTGCCATGGGTTAGCTGATGAGGAGGTGGGGGGTCATAGGTTGGACTTGGGGATCTCAAAGGTCTTTCCAACCTACTTCATTCTGGGATTCTGTGACCCTCTGGGATCGTCTGCTCTGGAGAAGCAGATAAAGACACTTGACAGAGAGCTCTGTGAACATCCACAGCTCTAGTGGGATCTGTTCCCCTTCGGGACACCCTGTCCCTTAATTGAGCAGGAGGGGGTAACCCATTAACTATGGCATGGTAGGTGCTTGGTGCCCTGTCCTGGGGGAGAGAGAAACAAAGGCACTTTCATGGTTGGGATGCAGATCTCTGGAGAATTCTGTGCTTGTAGATCTGTGCCAGGGATCTGGAATTGAAGGGCTGCCAGTGAACAAACAGCAATCCCAAGGACTCTCAGAGAAGCAAATCCCCATGGCACAGTGTTGAGACAAGCACACAGACCGAGGAGCTGCTACTGCTGAAATCTTATGTTCAGATTGTTCAGCAGGGTGAAGCTGAGGTCTCCAAGTAGCTCAATTTCATGCCTTTAATGAGAATTACATTTCCTAAAGGAAGCAGCCAAAGTCCTTCAATTCAGTGTAGCATTTTGCAACAGCAGGCGGGTCTCAGGATCCTGCATTCTCAGAACCCTCAAAGTCTTTGCCAGGCAGAAATCACAGCTCCTCCATGTCCTTCAGCAGGACACTTAGGGAAGGGTTGATCTATTCTCCTTGGTTCTGAGTGACTGCAGTGCCCATTGAAACCACAGTGATTTCTCTGCATGGCCTAAGGGGACCAATTCAGCTGGCTGAAAATAAGATCAGTAGCACCATCTGAGGGGCCCTAGAGCATCCTAACACCTGCATGGTATCCCGGCAGCTATCTGGGGTACTTGATGTTTCCCCAAATGGACTGGACACCTCTTCCTAGCCAGCTGAAAACAACCAGGGCTTGGCCAGTTTGGTGGAAGTTGGATGCAAAAATCCTGCTCAGTTGTCATGCAGGACAAGGGCTGTACAGTGCTGAGGTTTGAGGACAGAAATTATCTCCTAGAATAAATTTGGAATGTTTTGATTTTGAAGTTGAAGCTACATTAATATATGGCACTGTAAAGCCAGAAAGAATAAAATATAAACGGTATCCATTAAAATGAAATGGTGAGTACAAAGTGGGTGCTAAAGAAATAGATCCTATGGTGAAATTCACCTTACACATGTAGGATTGACCTCAGGCCTTCACTACCAAGAAAAATTGAATTCTTTTTCAGTTTGTGTCTGTCTGTCTCTTCATATTTTCTCAATGAATCTCTGGAAGATGCTGTTTATGGACAAAATGCAGCATGCTTCTTGAAAGATTTATTAATCAGAACTGCCAAGTTCATAATTACTCTCTGGGCACTGAAATTGTTTGGCCTTATCAAATAAATGAGAATAACCACTGATTATTGTTTTTGGAGAAAGGAGTAGCTGGTAATAAGGAAAAAACCATGCACATATGAGAAAGAGAAAGATGATATAAATGGTCAGACATGTGTTCATGGAGAAGTTTGAGTAGTCAAATGACTCACCTGTCTGAGAAAAGAAACTTAATTTTCATATTATGAGGCACTCAAGTAGTCAGTAGTGCTTTCACTCCAGCACGATGGATAGACTTCATTAGTTTCCCTGATCCACTTCTGCCACTGCCTTTTTAAGGTGCAGAGGTGGCTGGATTTTCCCTCTGTTCCTTTTAGTTCAAAAATAGGAACTTCTGTTCAGCAGAAATTACTGACATTTAATGCCAGCAAGAAGTTTGTAAAGACTTCTGAGTTTTAAACTTTTTCCACTTCTGGGCCAGAACAGCCACACCTGATAGACAGATGCAGCCCTACAAGTGTTTTAGGGATGTTTAGGGGCTTTTTGCACTGGCCCTGAGGTTTTTGAAAGGTATAAAAACACGTCAACTTGCCGTTAGAAGCTCTCACCAGACCCCGAAAATCCAACCAGCTGTTCCAGGAAACCTCGTGCGCAGCTATGGGACACCAAGCCTGGAGGGCGAAAGGTTTCACAGCCTTAAAAAAAAAAAAAAAAAAAAAAAGATGTTTGCGCCTGCCTGCTTTTTAAACATGGGAACAGAGACCTGTCTTTACTGCCATGACTTGGGCTGCTGTCACCCTGATTTTTCAGCCTTCTCTTTGTCTCAGAGTTCATAGTTCTTAGGTTGTTTCTCACACACGGGTGTTATAAATAGAAGCAATGTTTTCCTTAATTCAAGGTAGTTTACATTCTTTGTCTTAGAGCTTTGGACAGCTGATGGACAGTTGTCTTGACCAACGGGATGGGGAGAGGTGTCAGCCTTCTCCCCCAACCCCTGGCCTTTGTAGAAATATTATAAAAGTGGAGTCAGATTTTATAATAAACAGTTCATGCCTTCTCACCAAAGTGAGTGTGTGTGTCTGTGTGTCGAACAGCGACAGGCTGCTCTTCAGAAGGAGGGGAAAGAACTGGGCGCTGTCCCAGGGGCTGCAGCCCCCAGCCCTGGGCTCTCTGTGCTCCTGCCGGACCCTGCAGTGCCCCAGTGGGAGCAGGGTTAAACTCTCAGGCTGCTGACTTGGGGATTCCTCCCTTCCCCACTTCCCAGCTTCTGCAGATTTTTTCCCCCTCCTCTCTTCCTGTGATGATTTATGGGGGGAAAGTACAATTCCAAAATGAATAATTGATATTCTTTCAAAGCTATCTCCTTTACTCTACTTGTTCTCTTAATTTACTCGGTTTATAGCAACTGATGACAGAAGCCTATTGTTTTGCTGAAACATTAACTTCACAAAGTCATTCTGCTCCCATCTGCAGCACTAAAATTAATGATTCCCTCTGCAACATCTGTTTAATTAACTATCGGCACCATAGAAGAGGCATCCAAATACCCCAGCGACTAAATCAGCCTCAAATTAGGGAAATACGATGTTAAATTGTATCAGAGAGAAGCAGAGATTATCCTTTGGAGTACTGACACTCATTAGCCACCAGCCACCCCATGTATCTTCTCCATGAAGAAGTGTCAGCAGCGCTTTGCCATAAAGTTTTCATTTAAGGGCTGCAGTCGCGGGGAAGAGGAGGGGGTGGAGGGATGGGAGCCAGCTGAAGCCCGTGCTCCATCATCTGAGCTGACGGGTCTGCTGCTGGGGTGGAAGATAAAGGTAAAACTGTGCTGCCACTGAGCGTTGCCATCGTGCTCCTGGAGCTTCCCAAGTGCCTGGCCATTCCCTGCAAAGGGAATGGAAAAGGCCGCTGGAAAAGTGGCCACTGAGAGCAGGAATGTCCAGGGATACTGCTGGAGGCTCCAGACTCTTGGCTTCCCAGGGAGACAGAGATGGGAGAAGGCAGCCCGGAGGGAGGCAGAGGGGAGGACAAGAGATTTGGATTTCCAGTCTCTGAAGCTCCTGGGCGTAAAAAGATTCCTGGCAGACCCCACTGCCGGTGTTGCTGCATGGCCAAAGTTGTATGGGCAAGGCACAAAATAAGGGGCTGGCCCAAGAGTTTTTGGGGAGGTTTTTTGACTCTTTTCCCCTGCTTTGAACTCCCCCTTATGTTGCCGTGGCAACAAATGCAGCGTGAAATTGCAAGTTTGCAGAACACACTCAGTCAGCAGCAGCAGCAAAGTGGTTCCAGCAAAGGGAAGGGAACAGCAGCAAGGTGGGAGATGGGCAGGGAGGGGACCTGGATCCCACCCCTGCCTGAGGAGAGGAGAGGAGAGGGCTGGGTGGCTGTGGAGGGCCAAGGTGGGCAGGGGAGGGAGGGCGGCAGTGAAACGGAGGTGTCGCAGCTCAGATTCCTGCTCTGTAGTTATTAAAACACACATCCCCACCCACACAGTCTGCTGCCTATCCAGAGGTGTTACCTCGTGTGAACTCTCTCCAAAAAGGGAACCCTCCGGGGATCTTCATCACTTCCCAGCAAACTCTGGAAGCGTTAGGTTGTTCACTTTAAAGAATGAGCCTGAACTCCTGGAAGCACTGAAATAACTCTGAGGTTCTTCGCTAATGCATGAGCTTGGGTCAGGAAAGTGCATCCTCTGAGTCCTCTGGGGTGAGATTTTTCAAAAGCACACCAAGCCCGAGGTTCAGTGCCCACAAGGGCCAGATTTTCATCAGAGCTGAGTTCCCATTTAGGCAGCTAATTAATCTTTACAAACACCTCGAAGTATCTAAACTGCATCTGCAGCTGTGATGTTGCCCTGAAGAATGGCTGTAGCTAAACTAAAACTTCACAATTTAAAAATCCATTCACTCCCTCTTTGGGAGAGTGTCTGCTGCCTTTCTTGGCAAAACTGAAATTTCTGATTGTGCTTTTTTGGCTTGAAGAATCAATGCACATCAGAAAGTCTGGTCTGATATCTCACCTGTACATTGTCCTCAAATCAAACATAAACTTAGAGTACCAGGGAGGAATAGAATTTAGCTCCTTTAAACCCCTATGACCAATTCAAAGGCAACATGTGGGCACACTGAGCACATCTATAAACGATGAATAAATTTAAGGGGAATAAGGAAAAACAGGACAAATGAGGCAGCTGTGAGACAACAAGCAGAAATACCACCCTTGATTCAAGAGGCGCTGAAGTCAATAGACATTATTGCTCTATTACGAGACCTGTCACCCTCAGTTTTCACTTAAAATAAACAGATTTTTACCCTTTCCTTCTCATCTTTCCCCAAAGATCCTGGCTGTCTCTGTTTCTTGACACTGCCTCTGAGTGGACAACTCCAACCCCACTGGTGATTCAGGGTTTTCAAAGGTTCCTTTCCACAGCCCTGCATTCTCTTGTTTCCCAGCAAAGATGCAGTTGTTGATTTGGCTTAGTTTAAGGACAACCAGGAGTTTTGTGTCTCCATGGAAGACACTCCTGAACATTTCTTTTAATGAACGTTCAAAGTGGATTTGTCAAACCTTGCTCAAGTTTAAGACAAGTCTATATAATTCATGGTAAGAATGTTTAAGACCGTTACAAGAAGTTTTGACTTGTTTGTTCTAAAAGTTAATTCAAACTAACGTGGTCAGGCATCCCTTTGTAGCCATGTCCTGAGGATGGCTCTTGCTCGGGACAGAATTGCAGCTGAGTGACCCAGTTAATAAAACCCTGCCTTGCTGAAAGAGACCGCTGTGTGGCCCCAGCAGGAGGAAGAGTTTCTTCCCATGTGACAAATATCCCCATTTGTGACATCCCCACACTTCAGCACGCAGGGAAGCAGAGCCAGGAGCTGCTTTCCCAGTGCTCATGTGCTGAGGATATTGGCAGAACTCTACTGACAGAGCATGTAGAGAATGTACCAAACCACATTTAAAAGTGTGACATGAAATTCAAAAGCAGCCAGGGGAATTACAATGCTCTGGAGCAGGATAAGATGCTAAAGGAGCATGAAACACATGCTATGCTTAATGTGATTTTTTTTTTTTTCCATAAGACCGTTTCCTTTCCAAGCTTGCCAAGGAGTACATGGAGCTGTCAGAGTACAACCTCAGACATGAGCAGCCATGGCAGGAGTGATGAGACGGATCCAGAGACAGAGCCAGGCCAGTTTATGCCTCTCCTAGATAAGGGAGGCAGGTGAGCACAACACACAGAAACCACTCCACATGCAGAGAGATGAAGAACAGAAGTGTTTTTCCATGTGCAGAGGATCTCCCACCCTGGATATTACTGATAGTGCAGTGAGAAGGAAGATAAGGAGGCTGAAGACTTAAGGTGAGAGAGTGTCCCTGGAATAACCAGTGCTGGGAAATGAGGGATCAACATAAATTTGCTGAAATGGTACCTGGCTCTGAAAACTCAGTAGATGGGGAATGAGGCATTGCTTGGATGATGCCCAGAGAAGCCAGCAGGGTCTGGGTTGCCAGTGCGATTGGGTCTGCACACACACCCAGGAGAGCAAAGACACTGCCATGTTGCATTTATAATTTTAAACAGATTGGATGAAATAATAGTGGGAGAAGATATAAGGGGAAAAGCTGTCCCAGGACTACATAATAGACCAATGCCAGAGCTGGGAATTGATTGCTGAGACTCACACTCCTCAGCCCATTATAACAAAACCCACTGAACACGAGGAGTCCCTCTCTTTGCTATTATCCTCAGGGTTTGGGTTTATGTATTTATTTATTTACCAAACACAGAGGAATGACAAACAGAATGAGAAACACTGAGTGCTCGAAAAAAACTCATTAAGTCCTTTTCATATCTTTAATCAATCATGACTAGTGTGTCTCCCATCCATTTTTTTTTCACTTTAAAATAGAATAAAGATGTCCCCTCACATCATAATCTGTCTCCAGGCAGCTGTGCTCCTTACATCAGCACAATGACCCAAACTGCAGGGCTGTATTAACAGATACCATCTAGGCTTTAATGGAGTTCAGCCACTGGGATTAGCTCCCTGGAATGGAGTCTGGGCTCTCAGGCACCGCATGCAACTGCGAGCACATTACAAGTTATAGGCATCAATTCTTTCTAAGTGAGAAGCCATTCCAAATTCAAAACACTTCAGACCTAATAACAGGAAATTATCTTGATGAATCCCCTTCAGTGGGTGAAAAAAAAGATGAGGAGAGAGGGTCAGGCGTCCGATCAAAACAAAATCATATCTGTGCTTTTTTTCTCTACTTCAGAGCAAAGCAGGAGTGTGGATTTAGATGTCAGGGAGGGAACAAGTTGTGGAAATGTATGGTGGAATGAGAAAGTTTGCAAACTACATTTGAAAGGAGAAAGGGAAATTTTGCTTGCCTATTTGGGTCAGATGCAAAGTACCAGAAGCATCAGTCTGACCCAGCAGGGACTTCTCCAAGAATCCTGGAAAGTTGCTTCCAGCTCCTTAGAGGGTTTTTCCAAATGGAGCCAGGAGTTAGTTTTNCTGGCCCTGGACACTTCCAGGGATGGGGCAGCCACAGCTTCTCTGGGCACTCTGAGCCAGCATCTCACCACCCTTTTTTATGCTGAGCTTTCGTATTTCAAGGATGTCCAATGTGGGCAATCCTTAACGAGACCAGACTTTGCAGATCAGAAGACACTCAGCGCTTCATGAAAAGCAGGTCCTTTGCATAAGTGTCTTTGCTCAAGTACAAAGTGGGAGTGCACTCTCCAAAAGTGTTCAGTGTCTGAAAATATTGTCCATTTTCCCCTTTAATCCCTATCAGTGATCCAGGGCTAGAAAACCCCAGAGGAGGAGAGGGGGGGTCAGAGTTCCAGTGATGAATGCCGACAAGCTGAGTCACTGGTGAGCTGTGTCCTATAATCCATCATTTTTAAACCTTGCGTGCCCAAGAGCTTTCCGTGGTGTCAAGCTGAGTCATTTCTGCCCATGCAACCGGGAGGAAGGGAGGAGAACCTTATTTCATCTCCCAGCAAACTGTGGCCACGCACCAATCCTGCTGCTGCCCCGTTTTCTCCACATCTGTTCCCCTCCTCCCCTGCACGTGCATTGGCCAAGCCACCATCTGACATCCTTGAGAGAACAAAGCTGCCCCAAGCCAGCAAAGGACTCCCCTAAGGAAAAGGGACTGAAAGCAAATTGAAAGCAAGACAGATAAACCAAAAGGCAGATTTCCCTTTCAGCGCATTTCTGGGAGAGGAGGGGAAGGGAGTCCCTTATGGGCAGAAACTTGCTCTGCCGTTGGATTTCCAGCTCAAGTCAGAAGCCCAGGGAAAAGACAGCTCTTCACCAGCAGTCAGGAGGGACTGCAAACACAACAAAGCATCTTGTAGGCAAACAGCACAGGGAGTCATCAGGGACTGCCTCATTAGTCATACAGCACTTACACATGCTGATGGCTGAAGGCAAAATATGACCTTAAATTCCATTATCACACCAAACAATGTCTGTCAGTGCAAGAGGAGAACAAGGCACAGCAAGTGTACTGCACGAGACGTGAAGGACAGGGCTTTGATGGTGACAAGATGTTACAGCAGCTGCAAAGGGGGATGTCCTTGGTTATCGTCTCTGGCAGGGAGGTGGCTCAGTCCTGGGACTGTGCCAGGTACTGGAGAAGGGCACTCTGGAATAAGCATGGTCTTCTCTAAAGAGCTTGCACCTTAAATATCTAAAATCTCCCACTGGGCGAATATCATCAACAGACAAGACAGACTGAGGAGTGTGATGATAGCTGAGCTGTTGGATATCCAATTCTTCGTGAAAAAGTCAAAGCAGAAATTATGACAGAGTATGGAGGGAGGGGAGTGTATCACAAAGAGTAAGGCATCCAGTCCACTGAGAACTGAGAGTCTCTGAAAACGCTCTCCACACTGAAGGTGATATTTGTCTTCACACGGGGGCTGAGCCCTGAGTAGTGTTGTATTCAGAAAAGAGAGTGTGACTGAAGCGCTGGGAAAAGCTGGGTGCTGGAAACCTCCATAAAGATCAACTTCATGGGCAACTCTGTTGTCTTTTTCTGGTTTCACATATCACCTGGATAAGTCTTTCTTCCAGCACTCAGAAAGATATTAAAGTGCTAAACATCCTGTGGCTTTCCATGAGATGACCCAAACTTGTTTTCTTTTTGCCTGAGGTAAACAAGGGCACTTTTTATATTTGAAATCAGATTTAGAGTAAGATTTCTTGAAGGGACCAAGGCTACTAGATCAGATGAGTTTGGGTCTGCTGACCAGATCGGCAGAGCTCTGTTTAAGTCTCTGAGGGCTGCAGATGTGAAGTCCTCTAACACACACTCAGCCCCTCCATTTTCTTACTTAAGACTAAATGTATCAATATAATAAAGAGAGAACTTATAAATAGAGGTTTAATCTCACAGAGTGAATCCCAAAGTGCCAAGGATGGATTTGTAAAGACTTCTTGAAATTTTTCTCATCAGTAATATTTGCATGTCTCTTCTTCTGGGTCTTGGCATATTTTACATCTCTTTTGAGGGCTTTGAAACAGAGGAAGAACAGATTTAATGGGAAGCAGTGGCCTCCTGCTTCCAGGAAGATATTGTTAGGGTTGGCTCAAATGAAGAAGGATCATCAGCATGTTCTCAGAGCTTCTTGCTGTGGCACTGAGGAAGATTTAGCACGTTCTGATATCCATTTCCTTCCCAGCTCTCATCTTAACACCCACCTCCTGCATGCTAAATGAACATCCCAGCGCTTCATAATGGAGACAGGAAATTAATTCCTCATAAAGGGCTTCTGTCTTTCCTTCCTACCCTTCTTATTAAGACTCCTCAGCCCTGTCAACAGCCAACTGAGCTTCCACAAGTCATAAAGGTGCATTTCTGCAGTCTCATTTCCTCAAGTCTCCTGCTTGATGGATAATGTCCATTAATAACCTTCACATTGGAAGAGCAGCTGCTGGGATTCACAGGACCTTGCTGGATGGTGTAACCCTGACCTTTAGCACCCTGGAAAATGGGAAAAGGAACTCTGGAAAATGCAGGCACGAAGCAGGGGGACTGATGATCTGATGATCTGCTCTGCTCAGTCCCTATTGGAGGCAGCACTCAGAGAAAAAAGACCCTCCCTGGCCTTGCTGACCAAGGATTCCCATGGGAGCCTTCTCAACTGGACCACCCTGCTGAACATCAGAAACGCAGCCTTTGATCCTGGAGTCTGGTGTCACTTTTATCATTTTCACATCTTTAGCACCCACCAAGGGCATGCATCCACGTTGTCAGGATACAGGATGCCCAGAACCAGGTTTTAAAAGGAAAAAGCCCATGGAGTTGTCTAAAAATAATCTTCCCTTGACATATAAATTAATGAAGAAGCATAAAAATCCCTATCTTTTTATCACATTTTTTCTCTCCAACCCATAAATTGTTGAGATTTTTTTTTTTTTGGATGTGAGTAATCTTTAATTATAAAGAATATCTTTTGCGATCATTAAATGGAGCCAGCTGCATCAAAATGACAGATCTGGTTTAAAATTGCGCTGTTTCACTCAGGCTTGAGCTCAGCAGTGGTGGACAAGTGGAGATGATGTTTAGTGAGATGGATGCTAAAACACCAGGCAAAATTCCTGTGAAATAAAAATGGATCATCTCCATGTGATATAGATTTGGAAGCAAACAGGGTGAGAATTTAGAGCAGATATCAGAAGCTGGAGGGCAATGGAAAAGAAACACACAGATTACATCCCCACTCTTAGTAAAACCTTAAAAAATACATAATTCATGTAGCTCTCAAAAATAAAAGCACAAGACAATTCAATGATCTCAAAGCTAGGGAAAACATCCCAAGAACACAACGTTTGGAACTGCTCTTGGTTCCCTTTGCGAATTGTTATGTAACATTTAATTTTGGTTTTTCACATATCTATACCATGTAAACGATGGAACAGCAGCATAATGTGGCTCTTCACAGGATTTTAAAGCTTTTCTAGCAGGCCTAGATGAAATGTTCTGTAGAAAAGAACAGTTACACTGTGGTTGCCTAGCAAATGTCTCTGAGAAAGTGTTTCTGTTCAAAAAGAAAAACAAATTAAGTATAAACTGCCTGCAAGGCCGCCCTCCCCGGGGACAGTAGATTTCTGTAAGACACAGAGGGCAAAATTGTCAAAATCTCTTGTTAAAATAGAGGCAGCACACCACAGCCACGGACACCAGAGATATTAAAGTGAAAAACCCTGCTAGTTCTGGCTCAAAGTCAGAAATAACTGAGTGCTTCAAGATCTCTTGACCCCAGGGAGTTATTAGTAACATTTTTAAAGTCATCTTTAGCATTATGTGTCTTTTGTTTTTAATATATTAAGAAGTTACACCCCAAAGGGGAATGGACTCCTCAGCTCCGTGCCAGTCCATGAAATACTAAGTTAGTGTCTCTAACTCCAGAGCCAAATCTGTGTGTCCATGGAGGGAAACACACCCTGTGTCTGCCTCCTAATGGGTATTAAACTGTCTTTGGAAAGGGATTAATGGACTGGTTCAGCTTTTCAAGCTCTTTCTTCTTTTGCTGAAATATTTATTTAAAATCATTCGAATTCCCTCCTCCCTTCCAAGATCTTTTCCCACCTATTAATAAAACAGAGCAGTTGGCAACGTGGAGTCTCTGATGTGGCCTCTGCTTTTCACTCAGGGGGATCAGGTGAGGGCCACAAGAGACCACTGGGGCTTGTATTTGAAGAGAGAAGCACAAAATAATTTCTTGAGGGATGTCCGAAACCATAATCCTCAATTCCATGGGGTGGGAGCTGGAGAAAAACACTCCTGTTGGTGTGGCTTCATTCTGCTCCAGCCCCTTCCCCTCCAGCTTTTCTGTGCTGCCATAATGATTAGGTGTGGAGTCCCTAATTAATCAGGGTTAAACCTGACTGCCCACCCAACAGCAGTGTGCTCCTTACACAATGTCACCAGGAGTCCAAAAAGAAAGATTTCTGGAGTTCTCAGAGAGAGCCTTTGACCTGTTGACTGCCCACAAACCCTTCCAGTACAGATTAAATCCAGGGACTCTTTATCCTTTAGCAGGGGACTCATGTATCCACCTGGGGCCTCAGCTTTGAGCTCAAATCATGAAGGTTTTGTCTGTCAAGGGCTACTGCCCACATTTCTTCATTCCTTCAGAAGCAGGGGATAATCTTCTTGACCTGGGTTTTTGAGACGTTGGGACAAGACTGAGAATAAATATTCTCCTTCCTTATCGTTCCAGGGGAGTTTTAATTTACACATTTTATGTCTGGGAGTCTTTCCAATCTGTATTAAGCTTGCTGAAAGGAAAGAGTATCATTTAAGCCAAGGGATCCAGGATGAAAGAGCTCAAAAAAAAAAAAAAACAAAAAAAAAAAAACCACCTCTCTGTGTTCCTTCCCCTACGAGCTCTGAACTGCATTATTAACAAACGTTCTGGAGTATCTCTTGGGAGAAAAATCTTGAATATGTGGAAGGGGAAAATGGCACGGACATCCCACAGGGATGCCTGGGATCTGACTGGTTTCCTACGTGCTGCAGAGCAGACACAAACACAAAGCAGAGGATTGCTTGGAGCAGGAGACTCTACCCCTGCCCTGCAGAGCCTTAGTGGACCAAGCCGGGCTGTGTGGTCTCTGCATCCCCACGGCTGATGTAGCTGGCACTCACAAGCCTTTCCTAGGCCCAGAGGAGGCAATTCCCAAATGGATCATTGCTGCAGAGTGGCCTCACTGCCTGGGCGAACATGCTGGGTGTCCTCGAATAAAAAATACCTTGGCAAACAAATTAATTATCTCATTGTAAATATCTGTTTCCGGACTGGAAAATGGTTCATTGGTCTTGTCTGAAGTTTCTGATCCCAATTCTTCAGCTCTCCTGGCTTCCAGTGGTGACAAGATGGGACATGTAGCACATGGGAAAAGCTGCTCCGCTTTTGTGTCCTTCTCAGCTATTTACAGAAATGTTTAGATGTAGGGGGAGTTCGATTTATGTGCCTTATCTTCCTCAAACCAGAGAGAACGCTTCCCTTCCGCTGCAAACACTGCTTAATGGATCTCTAACAGCCCTGCTTTCACAACATCAAATACACCAGAAAATAGGGGGGGAGCAGGAGGAACCAAACAAACAACTCTTTATTGTTTCCAGGTGTCCCTGATAATGGGTGGAGGAAGAAGTGGAGAAGAAAGAGGGGAGAGAGATAAGAAAATCGTAATTGGGTCCTTGGCACAAGCTCATCATGCATAAACACAGCAGACAAAAAATCCTGAGTGTTGGAAGAAGTTCTTAGCTCCTGAAGATCCCAGGTGTTGAAAGGATGTCTGGAGGCAGACTAGCAGCTCTCTGTCAGGCCTGTCTGCCTCCCCAGGGCTCTGCACCCGAGCAGCAAAGGGCCAGGGTGGTGTTTCCCTCACATGGGAGGCTGTGCTCCATCGCCCAGCAAACCAGCCCGGACACAGCACACACTGCAGGAGGAACCAGCTGGGGAAACTCCTTCCCCTCAGCCTCAGCAGGATTAAAAGTCACCCAGTTTATCTTCTCTGGGGTAACACAGTTGTTCTCCTCCTCTGAGAGAGGCTGCTCATTACACACATTTTTATTGATCTTTGTGCTCTCCTGCACAAAGTTATGCTGAAAACAGGCACAAAGAGTGTCATTTCCTTCACTCTGGCACTGTATTTCCTGTCTCCTCTGAACCAGACTGGCCCACAAACCAAAGCAGCCCCAACCTCCACACACCCACCCACACGGAAAATGGGTTGGCCAAAGTGAGTTGGAAAACATTCATTATATTATAACAAAATCTTCTGCTGTATTTTCCCCTGCCTCCTATGCAGTCCTCTTTAACTTTATAATAGCCTCCATTCTTACTTTCCTTTATGATTTTTTTCTTCGCTGACTTAAAAAAAACCCCACTCAATTTGACAGCATTCCGATTGGAAAATCAAGGAGTCCATAAATAAGGCTCAAGAGAGACCCAAATATAGTTGCTAAGAGAAATGGTAACTTCTATGAGGCTGGACAGCAACTTTTCAATAACACATTTTGACAGGCAAATGCCACTGAATGGGATGGAGCACAGAGAAGGGTATTTTTAAAAATGAAAAGTTCAGGTGGTTTTGGTCAAAAGAATTGCATTTCTCCTGAAATGTAGGGGAGAAGCGAAGAGAGAAAATAGAACAAAATATGAAAAGGTGCAAAGAGAAGATTTCATCTGATTTGATCCAGATTCTTTGGTGCATTTCTCTTACACGCCAATTTAATTTTGACTTTACCTGTTACCCTGATGCTGCATAGGAGAAGTTATTGACAAGTCTCATTCTGTAGAGCTCAGAGTAGGGAAGATGAGAAGGCTGCAAAGCAGCCAGAGCAGCCCAGGGCCCAGTTCCCTTAGAATATAGATGAGAATTAAAAATCCATCGTGGTTCTTGCTGTAGTGCAGATGAGGGAGGATTGGGATGGGCCTGGGCTCACTGGTGTCTCTGAAACCCAGAACTGGAGATTATTGGAGTGTTTCTCTAATGGGCACCCTCAGCTCTGAGTGCTCCAGGAAAACCTGTGACACACAAGAACTCTCCTTGTAATAAAGTTTTCTCCTCTCTTTCCTGTGGCTCCTCTGGATCTGAGCTCAGTCTCAGCCTCTCCTGCAGTGAATTCCCTCATTTATTTAGAGATCTCTCTCTTCTCCTCACTTGTTTCCCTGTAGAAAATACATGAAGAAATCAATTGCTCTTAGGATTCTATCTTCCTGTGCTTTTTTGTTTTAAATGGGACACTTCCGAGCAATAATCAGGAGAAGCACACGGCCAAACGATACTTTAAAGTAAGTTTCATTTTCTTTGAGAAACAAGATTTTATAAGTCATATTTTATTAATTTTTTTCTGCAAGATGGGAATTAAACTCAGTAGATTTTGCTCATCCTGCCCAAAGGCTGTTTTCAGTGAGGAGCTTAGATTCCTCTGTTAGTAAAAGCCAAGGGGTGGCAGGTTTGAACTCTCCCTGCCACGTCCACCCGCAGGATTCTCAATACACACACACACAGGAGGGATCCACACACCCATTCATTTGTCCCTGATGGTTTAATCAATACCTGAACCATTCAGCACTCACCTCTTCACTTGTCCTTTTCATTCAAATGTCACCTCACAAACCAGTCTCTCCTAAGGGGTGAGAAGAAGGGGGAGAATTTTCAAATTAAGGAATCCTGCTTTTTCTTCTGGATTAACCACCCATTTAAAATTATATTTGCCCATCAGAGCCTGGAAGGGGAAGGAGCACTTCTAATTTGGGAGATAAAAATGGTAAGAGAGATGGAGGGGACACAGCTGAGGAAGAAAGTGCTTGGATGATGCACAGAGGGAATCCAGTGCAATGTGAGACCTTGGGATCCAGGGAGATTTGCACTAATGGTCTCTGCAAGTCTTATTATTTCATACATATTCTCATCCCTCTGACAGAGACACTGCATAAATCACTTCCCCTTGTCCCAGGCTGACCCCGTAACCTCTGAGAGATAATGAGGCACAGTACCTGGCATCTCCTAACGCTGCCAAGATCCAGATCAAAGAACATTAATTCTCCATGATAACATCTCTATTTATTAATGCAAATGCCTTTAATCCTTCCCCAGCCTCTGCTCCACTCACCACCTTTACTTTTATTACCGAAATTTCTTTGGAATTAGGTAAATTGGCTTAATGTCTCCAGAAGGTGGATGTCACTAAGAGCTGAAGTCTGATGTGTCCCCCCTGGCAGTGACACTGGACAGATTAGCTCCCACATTCATTACAGAGAGCAGGGGCTACATGTTGGGGTTTCCCAGAGGTGCCAGAGTGTTTGTGTTCATTCCACAGAGGTCAAGCAATAATTCATAATGATAGTTTTTTATTAATTTCCCCCCGTTTTTTGCCAGCTATCAGTGAGCAGACTGTGATTTCCCTCTCCCCCCTCTAATCTTCAGTATCCTGTGCTGCTCAAAGTTGTTTTCCAGGATGTTTCTGGGGAAAACAGGGCAGGCCACTTCTCACTGCCAGCTACCACGTGTGCTGGGATGTTCACTTTTCTTAGATCAGTGATTTCTGTGGATTTAGGCTAAACGATAATCTGTTCCAAGCACAGGTTTCCAAGGAAAGTAGGAAAAGAGCCTTGACTCTCACAGACAGGCCAACACAGAAAGAAAGGAAACTCCATCTCCATAAACAGTGCTCAGTGCAGCAGACACAAGGTGGGGTTCCGGAGTGGGAGCTCTCAGCCGCAGCCCCACACACACAGTTTGGCAGATGGGACCTGGAACAAAGAATTAGGGGGCTCTTACAGTGCCATCACACAGTGGTTTGGGCTGAAAACTCATCTCATCCCAGCCTTGCCATGGCCAGGGACACCTCCCACTGTCCCAGGGTGCTCCAGCCTGGCCTTGGACACTGCCAGGGATCCAGGGGCAGCCACAGCTACTCTGTGAGGGCCTCCCTGCCCTCATAGGGAAGATATTTTCCCTAATATCCAATCTAAACCCACTCTCTTTCAGTTTGAAGCCATTCCCCCTTTTCCTGTCACTCCAGGCCCTTGTAACTAATCTCCCCATCTTTCCTGTGGGCTCCTTTCTGGTGCCATCCTTTCCTGTCTGAGTGGAGAACCACTCTGGGGGTAGTGCCTGGTGGTGGGAAGGTGAGGATAACCTTCTGCACTCTGGGGAGCAGAGAAAGGGAGCACAGCCAGCAGAGCAGCAGCCGGGGGGGAGGCTCAGGAGCTTCACAGGGCGCCAGAGACAGGCAAGAGATCAGGAAACCCCACAGCGTGAAGAGTTTGCACACTGCTGCTTCAAAGCATGACTCTGCACCAAGGAGTGGTGAAAGAAATGACCCTGAGGAAGAAGGTGACAGGAAGCTGCTGGGTTAATTATACCCCTCTTTCTCCAGTCAGTGCTGGCTGTACCCTCAGGCACAGGGGGACAGGGATCTAGGCTCTATTACTGCCACATGAAAAGCATGAAAAAGTACTTTGCCTTCCTTGCCCAGCTCCCTGCCTGTGAGGGAAGTTTATAAAACTTTCCTTCCTCTCCTTTTCCTTTGGCTGCTCTACTTGTCAGGGCCCACACCTTCTGCTCTTAAGTTTCTCTACAGAGAGCAGCCCTGCAGGGTTCAGGACTCAAATTTAGTCTGTGAATGTGACATCAATATTACTACTTAATAAGCATTAGACATCAGCCTGTAAGCAGAGAAGAACAAATGCTTCCTTCATACAAACTGGGATTATTGTCCCAGAAGGCACTGACAGACAAAAGTGGAAAATCGATGTAAGAAACTGAATATCTGGACTGAACTCCAGTTTGTCCTAGGGTCCAATCTGTCACCTATTTTCCTCTTCCTATTCAAGCCTGAGTCCTGTCGACATCAGTGGAAGCTTTTTTGCAATTATGGAAGGAGGGAAAAAACATAACACACTCTGTAAGGCTGCAGCTCCATCACCTTTTCCTTTCTTGGCCATCAAATGCTGAAAGAGTGACCTTGTTTTCATTAAGAGGAACACCTTGTGAATGAATACAGGATGTCAGGTGGGAACACAGGCACACAAGGCAAAGAATTCATTAGAGAAAGTTTCAGTACTGCAGAGTGAGACATTCATTATTTTACAACGAGTCCCTGTGAGTTTTAATTGAAGAGACCAGGCAGTTTGTATATAAACTGCCTGATATTGTACCTTAATATCTCACTAAATATGAATCCAAAGTTTTCCTAGTTTAAACATTTTTGTTCTATCGCTGCACCGTACATGGCCAATCCCACCCTGAAAGCTGGGAGACAAAGGAGTTTGGAGGGTGCAGGCCCTCAAGAAAAACTATTCTTAGGAGAATCCTGGCCCAGTTTTGTAGCCCCTGGAGATTTACATAATTCAGGATAACCCTGGAGATTTCAGTTGTACGGATGTATAGAATTAAATCTGCAAACACTTCAGGCTCCCTGGCATTGCAAGTTGAGAAAATCACTTTAAAAAAGGCAGCTCTCTGGAGCACTGAACTGGATTGTAACCTGCACACTCATCACACGGCTGAATTGAAAATCTTGGAGATTCTGGGGCTCCATATTCAGGCAGCATCACTTCCCTGGAGGCCTTGGCATATCACAGCATGGGATGGGTTGGAAGAACCTTAAAAATCATCTCATTCCACCCCTGCCATGGCAGGAACACCTCCTGCTGTCCCAGGCTGCTCCAAGCCCCATCCAGCCTGGCCTTGGACACTTCCAGGGATCCAGGGGCAGCCACAGCTTCTCTGGGCACCCTGTGTTGAGGCTCTGGGCCTCACCACTCTGACAGGGAAGGATTTCATCCCAGTATCCCATCCATCCCTGCCGTCTGGCAGTGTGCAGCCATTCCCCCTTGTCCTGTCACTCCAGGCTCTTGTAAACAGCCTCTCTTCTTCTTTCCTACCAGCTCCCTTCGGCTACCGGAAGGCTGCAATTATGTCACCCCTAAGCCTTCTCCTCTCCAGGCTGAACAATCCCAGAGCTGCTCCATCCCTCTGATCCCCCGGTGCCACCTCTGGATCTCTCCAGCAGCTCCAGCTCCTTCCTGTGCTGGCCCAGGGCTGGGGCAGCTCTGCAGGTGTGGTCTGAGCTGAGCACAGGGGCAGAGGGGCAGAATCCCCCTCCCCTCCCCTGCTGCCCAGGCTGGGGCTCAGCCCAGGGCTCAGGGGGAGTTTCTGGGCTGCTAACACACTTATATTTGCAGAGACTTTTGGGTTTCCACTGCAAGGGACAGGGAATCACTCTGTTAAAATAGGCTCAGGCTCACACGCCTCTAACCCCACACAATTCACCTCAGCAGTCACAAATCCCTGCTGCCCATGCCAGGCAGGGGAAGCTCCCCACATGCAATGGGACTGCTGGATAAATCCTTTGCTAAAACCAGCCTCAGGACTTCTGGATTGAATAATATGAATTCCTGCAACCTGTATTTACTGAGGAAGCATTCCATTAATCTCACACACAGGTGACCTGACCACCAGTCGCAGCTGCTTGTGGCTAGTCAGGATAATTCTTGCGCTGGTAACTAAAATTCAGAGCCCCTGCAGCCCAGCCCCTCTGGGCAGTGATAACTCCTCGTGGGTGGCTGCTCAGCGAGGAACCAACACACAGGCAGGGGACTCAGGAACATTTTGTCAAAGAGATGCAAAAAGGAAGGATCACTTTAGGCTGATTCACCCCTGTGTCTGCGTGTGGGTGTCTCTAAATCCCTGTGTGCATGTGTGTGCCTGTGTGTTTGCCTTGAGTGAGTGAATCACCCTACCTGTTACAGTGTAAAACAGCAAACATTAGTAAAACCCATAATAAGCCTAGTGGTGGTGATTCAACCAAAGCTAGCACATCTGTCACTGAGCAGCAGACTGCCAGGCTTTTCATCAGGGGAAATACAATTGAATAATAATGTAGGAAAGGTAAAGCAGCTTCAACAGAGCTTTCTGCCAAATTAAATACAAGGTGCGCTAAAGAAAAGGGGGGAAAAAAAGCTACACAACTGTCTAACCCAGCTTGAATACAAATCCTGCAGTAATGGGGACTCCGTGGCTAAAGACACATCACATCTGCAGTGTGAGCAGCTTGTTGAGGGCTGGGGGTGGATGTGGGTGGATGGGTGAGCGGTGAGGATGCTGACAAACGTCCAGCTCTGGGAACACGAAATCTTCCCCGTGCCAACAGCCAAATAAGGAATTGAAGGGGAGGAGGAGATGGGCTTTTTGACTAATATTTGGAGGCTCGATTCTCCAGTGCCATCTGGTCACTTGGCAGTGCTCTTGGCAGTGCAGAGGAGACTTAACCCCGTCCAAAGTGCTCTCAGAGGGATTTCCCTGCGGTAAAAAGTCCTTTGATGGCAAAGGAGTTCTGCCGTGCTCGTAGGAGACGCTAAACCAGAGAGAAAAGACAACATTGCTGGAGGCCCTCTCCCCAGGCCCTGGCTCTCCCCAGCCTTGGCTCATCAGATAATGCCAAAGGATGGGAAGGATGGGATGAGATCCCGGCCAAACCACTGCCTTTGGGCCTGCTTGGTGGGTCAGAATAAAACCAACAGAGCCATGGGGTGGAGGAACAAAGTCAGGATCCATGGAGCCAGAGGAGGATGGCCCTTCTCCCACCCGCGCTCAAGGGCATGGGGACCTCAAGCTCGTTCAAGCCCATAAATCTCATGGACTGCAATGGTTGTTGGAGGCAGCAGCACTGACTCACAGGAAGGAGCCACTGAAAGGGCCTTCCAGACACGTTAGGGGTGTGTGAGGGTGGCAGTGCCGCTTCTCAAACCAGCCCGCGGCACCCCCACATCCTTTTGGTACTGCTGTGCCTGGTGGGGGTAACGTTGTGAGTGACCCTGACCTGTTTCTGCCAGAGTGAAAATAAGGGTAATGGGCCATCAATCCAGCAGCGACAAATGAAACCTCTCTCTACAGACAAAAAGAAAGGAAGAAGAGAGGCTTGTGCTGTCAACACTGTCCTGTCTGCAGAGACACTCTTTTGGGGCATTTCATTTTAAACATCCCTTTTCTTTACATCTTCTCCTTGCCTTGTATACAGAGCATTTTATTCTGTTCTGGTTTTGTTCCCATTTACTTCTTTCTCTTTTAAGCAGAG
This sequence comes from Donacobius atricapilla, assembly GCA_013397315.1. Classification (NCBI taxonomy): domain Eukaryota; kingdom Metazoa; phylum Chordata; class Aves; order Passeriformes; family Mimidae; genus Donacobius; species Donacobius atricapilla. The sequence continues at coordinate 321,079 of WBMY01018023.1, read as the reverse complement.
GGGCATTAAAAATCCCAACACCTTTTAAGCACTTGTGTTTACCATTTGCTCAGCTTTGAAAACCGCTGCAGGGCTGGAGATAAAACCACACATGCACACACAAATATCCAGACCCCTTCTGGCTGGAGCAGGAGGCAAAATAAACCCTTTGGACTATTTCAAGACGAGACAGATTTGCAAAAAACTCCGACACAAAACCCACAACAATCAGCACAGCCACAGGTCTCCCGGGATGAAAGGAAGCCCTCCTGCAAATTTCATTGGAAAACGTGCCTTGCAATCGCCTCTGCCGAGCTCATAAACAGCCCAGCCAGGCAGTTCCAGCTGAGTCACCACTGCAGGCCAGTCCCTCTCCTGCTTCTCCCTTTTCTCCTCTTTTCCACTGCCTGGCAGCAGAAGGATCAATGCACTCTGCCCGGGCTACCTGCAAAAATCCAGGCTAAGGAAGGCGTTGGATGAAGCAGGAGACAATAAAGCCCCCAGTGCAGAGCAGGGCTGGGCTGCGTTTCTTCACTCCCTTCAGAAGGTGGATGATGACGAGCAAGCAGCCACAGAGAAGCACTGAAAGGTGCCATGGCAATTTCCTTGGGATGGGCAGGGCGGTGAAGGACCCCTGGAACAGACCAATCAACAGAGCAAACTCCCAGGAAGGCGAGGAGCAGGACAATAAAAAGCACCAATATTTCTGAGTGAGGAGCTCACCAGTCATATTTACTCATTATTGCACCCATATGCACATGGATTGCACTCACTGTGGTGCGGAGAAGTGCAATTCTTTTTGCCAGGGTCAGGATTAAATGCTCCAGGCTGTATTTCCTGTTTGGACTCAGATGTTTATTAATTCTTATCTACATTACAGTCCCACAGGCCGTGAGTTCTACAGCACTTCTGGCTAACAAACTAAACATGGAGCCGTCTCTCTCTCTCTCTCTCTCTACAAGGCCTTTTAGGGATAAACTCTCTCATTAAGAAATGACACCTAAATTATTTTTTTTTAACCCCATAACCAACCACCTGTGGCTGTCAATGCGGACTTTTCTATCCAATTACAAAATACCACCCAGCCCCACGACGGAGGTGAAAAAGAAGGATTTAGCCTCCACCCTCAAACCTCCATTTTGCTTTATATATATATTACTATATTCTAAACCCTTAAACTCTATATTTTCCATCATGAATCCCCCCACAGCCAACACCTCTGTGAAGGGGCTGTGTCACCCCCTGGCAGAGCCCTGCCTGTCCCTCCTTCCCCAGATGCAGCCACGGATTTATGGCTGCACAGTGCCCGCTCCTAACACACCTCCCTGCTGTCCATCTGAAAGCAAGCGCCATAAAGGAGAGGCTTTGGAGCAATTCAGCCCCACTGGCGAGCCAGGGAACAGCCCCAGGGTCTCACTGCTGGGCAGCTCAGGGTGGGTTTGTGTAGTGGCCAGCACCTGGCACTGACAGGGGAAGGGAAAATGAACCTGTAGTGCACTTCAGTCAGCTGCGCTCGAACTGGGAGATCTGGCTCTGGTTTTACCCCTGTGAGAACTGCAGCTGGAGGAAAGCAAACCTCAGCAAAGGCAGCCACCGCCACCCTTCTGAGCCCACACATCAAAATGCATCGCCCACCTGCACGGGTCACCGAGGAGCCCATCAGCAGAGGTTGGAAGAGTTCGACCTTTTTTTCCCTCCCCCACTAAAAAATTATTTAATCAGCTTTTTTCTAAAAAATATTTATTGATTTTTTCCTAGCTTTGTTCATTTATATTAAAAAAAATACAGAAGAAAATGTTATTGCTACTGCTTTTGATCCTTCCAGTTCTTAAGAGTTTGATAATTTTCCAAAGCAATTATCTCAAAATCAAATGTATTGTTGAAGAGAAATAAAACAAAAACCTCTAGATGTTTTCAGAAGCTGTTGAAATAATTATCTTGTATTTCATATTTGAAAAAAAAGGAGGAAGAAGGAAAGGAAGGAGACCCAGTTATGCTATTGGTGGTTTCCTTGCCCATCCCAAATGGCACTGTTCTCAGGATCATCTTAGCTGGAAAACATTGGACTGCCTTCATGCCATGCCATCCAATTGTCTGGCTCCTCTCACTGCAGCCAGGCTGATGTCCTGGGCAGCAGAGAGCCCAGTTCTGCCCTCAAACATCAGCTCTTGAGGCTGAATCTACCACTCAGACTATGCCTGGGATCCAAAACCCAAAGTTTTTGCTCTTCTTTACCAGAAATAACTTTCCATCAAGCATGGGAACTGCAACCACCAAGACTAAAATCACTCTCCAAAATGAGCTCAGTACAGCCTCCAAACCCTGGGTTGGATTTGAACCAGGTTTCTGGAAGAGAAGGATAAAAAAACAAAGAAAACAGATGCAGTCTGGAGAAAAACAGAAGCATCTTGTGTCTGTTTTAGAGCAAGATGATTTGCCATGAAATATTACTGCTTTAAGACACATCATTGCATCATTCAGTGGTGCTTTCAGACTGTTGGCCTCACCCATTTATTTTCACACAGAGACCAGACTGTAAACCTCTTGGGGTGATGAAAAAAGGAAAAAGAGAAGTCATCTGTTTTCCTCTCAATTCTTGCAGATAGATTATACCTCCTTGTATCTCAAAAGAAAAAGAAAAATCTGCTTGGGCCAACCCTTTACTTGTGCAAACAGACGTGGGGGCATCGAGGTGGAAATGCGAGCAAAAAGTTCTTGTTCCACATGTTGGGTAATAAGCTGGTATTTTTAAACCAAAGCATTAAAGGATTTTCAGACTGTCTCTTTTGCAAAAATAACAGCACAATTCTAACCCTCCTCACTTTAGTAAGAGGAAGGGGAAAGGTTTAAAAATGCAGCTCCTACATTTATCAAGGCGAGTTCTGCCAAATAAAAGCAATCTTCCATATGCTGTTTTTTTGTGGTTCTTATTTATTTTTTTTCTATTTTTTTTTTTTTTTGTTACATTTCATGATTTTGAAGTTTTACACCACAATTCTTGTATGCTCAGGGTTGGCAGTGCTGCAGCAGGGAAGTGTCACTGTCAGCCCAGCCAAGCAGCTTTGTTTTGGGCCGTATTCCATTCCTTTCCTGGCTCCTGTGGGATCAAAAACTTCACCAGACATCCCTGAGATGACCACGGGGCAGGTACAATAACCTGGGGGATCTGAGCCCTCCTGCTGCTGTTTCTCCACAGAATCCTGGCACAGCATCCGAGCAGCACCAGGGTTCTGCTGCATCTTACATGCCCTTAGTGCATTTTAAATATTAAGTAATAAAAATATGTATAAGTAAAGAGTACATCCATAAATAAAGCAAATGTATAACTCAGTGAATTATTTCATTACTAGCAGCCACATTCTCTAGCAGAATAACTAAGAGCAGAATTTCTCCTGACTTAGCTTCTCATTATTAAAATACTACCAGCGATTACTTGCAGGACATGCATTCCCGAGCTAATCATTTGAGGATTAATTTTATGTGTGCATAAATAACTCCTGTTTTGACTCAGGGCCTTGAAGCAATGTACTTGACAAAACACACTTGTGTTTAAATACCACTGGCTCAGCCAGCACACACACACAGAACTTGTGCTTTTACGCAGCCGTGGGAGGATTAATGTCCCTTTTCTCTCCTCTCTCACCTAAAGAAGCTGTGGAAATGATCCTGGAAATGTTCAAGGCCAGACTGGACAGGGCTCAGAGCAACTTGGTCTAGAGGAAATTGTTCCTACCCATGGCAGTGGGGTCAGAACAAGATGATTTTTAAGATCCCTTCCAACCCAAACCACTCTATAATTCTCAGAAACCTCCGTATTCCACAGCGTGCTGAGGTTATTCTTTGAAAAGGGCTGGCAATTTTGTTGCCATCCTGCCATAAAAATTCAGAGTATTTAAATGCAGCTTTTGAAATCGACTCCCAAGCCCTGCTCCATTTCAGAGAGCAGCCTCTAACCACATATGCAGGAGAGACGTCATGGCCAAGATACACCACGAGAACGTGGATGATGTGAGGACAATTTTGCTCTGCTGCAGAGCTGATGAGACATCAGGGCACCAGTGCTCCACACACTGCTGGCACCTAGCAGGGTCGTGCAAACTCATCCCTAGCACCTGCAATAAATCTATTTTTCAATGGCAATATGTTGTCTAAGCCAAAGCTTTCCTGTCTTCCCTGCTGCTGCCTGTGAGAGGGAGCCTGTGCGAGCAGAGGTGTCACAAACACACCTGCACCTGCCTGGGCAGCTCCAGCTTTCCTCTGCCTCATCCCCTGAGACTTTAAACACTGCAGACATGGAACATTTAGCACAGAAGGGGTTGAGCGCGATGTCAGTTACTATAAGTGATAATATATATATCCACTCCCATATTCACACGTACATTTGTGGCCTTACCCTACCACTCAACTTTATAGAAGCACAAGTTCCATCAGTTTCTAATCTGTTGAATAAATTATTTCAGAATTGTCAAGTAGGTTATTTCTCACCTCTTTCTCTGACTCAAAATTACTTGGGTGGGAGAATGAATTATACAGAAAATTGTCTGTCTTTTTATATCTGGCTCAGGGAAAGAAGTTGAAATTTTCATATTTCTTATTGAATTAAAATTTTAGAGATGATTTGTTGCTTAAAGTATTTTATTTCAATTGTGTTGCAACATTACATTTTAATAGGGAAATGGTCCATTTTGGTTACATTGAAGTAGCATAATATATTACAGAACAGTGGCCGTAGACATTTTTATTTATTACAGTGTGAACTGTCATAATAAATGCAGTTGACATTTTTTTATTTTATCAAAACAGTGGAGTGATATCAAAACAAAATCTAAATGTTTTGTTTCAACTATTCCCAGCTGGAACTATCATTGAAACAGACTCCCTCCAGCAAAATATTTTGGTTTTGACAAAACAAAAATTTTTGGACCACATACTATTTTCTCAAGATACACAGTGGAAGACACCAAATATATCTTTGATATTGGCCGTGATCTGAGCTCTGATTAAAATAAAATGGAGACAGATCCATAGTTTTGTTAGGTTCAGTTGCAGTGAGAGTGCTGTAATGCAGGCTGGGAATATCCACACCTCTGTGAGATTCTGTGCCCTGGGATGGGCATCCTTGAGGAGTCCCCCCATTACTTAATTCCTGAAGACCTTATTGATTGGGAAATTCTGGTCTATCAGGTTCAGCATGGGATTTCTACAATCCGAAGGCCAGTTGACTGATCAGTCATCTCTGTGAGATGCCACCGGGAATCCAGAGATGTTCAGAGCTCTGGAGATGGTTCATCCCTGGGCAGTTAAAGGGCAAAACTCAGCCACAAACCAATTCTCCATCTTCCCACTGTATTAGAATGAATACAAAGGTTCAAACCTTTATTTTTTGATTTTGGAGAGAGGCAACAAAGCTGTTTTTTTTTGTTTTTTTCTTTCTTCCCTGAGGACAAAACCAGAGGGATTATTCACTTCCCATCCCCTCCCATCCTCAGTCTCTCCATTAAGCGCAGGGACACTGACAGAATTGAAAAGCAGGAGAATAAGGAGCATCCACACACCTTAAAGGCTACAGCCTGCTACTGCTGGACTGCCCAGCAGTGTCTCCATGCCCACAGCACTGACTGTTCGGGGCAAGGTGAGGGGGGAATGATTTGGGGGAAAAAAAATGGAATAAAGGGGTTTGGAGTAAAAGGGTTTGGAGTAAAAGGGTTTGGAGTAAATCCTTCTCAGTGCTTGCTTTCAAAGCCTCACCTGCAGCCCCAAAGCAAGGTGGTAACAGCAGTGAGTTGACATTTTGCCTGGACACACTGGAGAGTCAGTGCTGAGAAGGCCCCTAGAGCACTTTCCAGGTGCTGCAGCCCCTCTGCTCCTGGGGGCTGCAGGGAGGGCGCCCTGCCCGGTGCAGCTCACACTGCTGAGACACAAACCACCCTGGGCCTTCTCGCTCCAGCCACCGCCACATCCACCCCAGAACTTCCCTTGGTGCTGCTTCTGCACCTTGCCTTCACTCTGGAATGCTTCCCTGCCCTTCTCCTCCCTCCTGGTCACCGCTGTGCCCGGCACAAGGCCATGAGAGGTGTGGCTGTTGTTCTGCAGGGCAGGGAGCCCCCACATCTCCCACCGCTCTGAGGGGAGAGCCAGCACTGTCCTCCACACCGAAGAGGGGGCCATGGGGTATTTTATGGCTCTCCTTCATCTCAGAGACGTGGCCTTTTGCCTCGGGCTGTGGCAGCTCTTGGATTTAGATGAGAGGTCTGCGAGTTCAGTCCGCAGCACTGGTGACTCACACGGCGCTGTCACCTTATAAATCCTGCTGAACTTTGGGATGCAGAGCTGTTTGTAAACTGCAGAGCAGCTCAGCTGGCCGGGGCTCTCACCAGCAAAGCCAGGCAGCTGAGAGCCAGCGGGGACTGGAGAAGGACTGGAGAAAGCCTTCAGGAACTGGGGATGCACCGCCAGGATCTCTGCTGCAGTAACGCCAGCTGATGCTTGCCTTTCTCTTACCACAAAATCCCTTCTACTTGCTTACTCCTACCTGCACCTTTTCCTTTGCTTCCAAATTGGCTTCCAAAGCCAATTCCTTGTCTTGCCTATTCCTTACCTGCATCATTGCCCCAGAGGCGCTGCCTGCAGCAAACAAACAGCAAACAGAAGGGTGACACAGGAGCCAGGACAGCCAGGAAGAATGTGACACATCAGGGGCTGAGGCAAAGGAGTGAAAAAAAAGGAGGAGAAAGAGAGAAGACTGGAAATGAATGCTTCTCTTGTCTCAGGGCCCCCATGGTGGATGTGAAAAGTCATTAAACACCTCAACAGACTGGCACAGTGGAGTAAAGAGGGGCAGCTAATAGGACAGAGGCACTGGCGCTTTATCTCTTGCCTCTCTTTGGGTTCAGAGCAATGAAGGTTTCACATTTTCATGGCATCCTCCTGTTTTTAATATTCTCCTATCAGCAAGATAAAATGCTCCTCACTCCTTTCCTTGAAAATTTCTTACTGGAAGAAAACTAAAAATTAAAGAAAAAAAAAACAAACACAAAAAACCACAAAACAAAACAAACAAATGAAAAGGTGCCTTGCTCTCACTGCATGGGGAATTTCAAAGCCAGAGTTGTTTATTTTCTCCCTGTCCCCCCAGTTGAGAAGCCTGGTGGGAAAACAGCTTCACTACATGTCCTTGGCCTGGACTCCCTGCAAAAAAGCCACCAGAAGAGCAACAAGACTCAACAGGAGAAAAACATCTCTAAAAACCTGCAAAGTGATTCCCTCTGGGGCCTTCTGTGAGGAGCAGCAGGAGGATAAGAGCAGAGGAGCTGGAAGTGGGATCAGACAGAGAAAGGTTTCATGTTGTTGCTGTAAATAATGACAATAATTATTTTTTTCTTTATTAGAAGTCAGAAAAAGCAATCACATGTGAATCTCCACCCGGCTACATCCTGTGCAGAACTTACTCAGCATCTGAACAGAAAAAAAACCCTCCTAAAAAAATAAATACACTTGGGAACCTGGGAGAAGGCTATGGAGGACCTGACTGCAGCAGCAGATCCTTCAGGGTGTGCACACAAAAGACAAAATGGATGGAAACCTTCCCACAAAACCTTCAGAAAGAGAATCAAATGTCATTTTCCCTTCAGTACTCCAGGAAGCCGAACACTGAGGCAAGTTCCAGTCCACTGTGTCCTCACTTTTTGCTTACAAATATCTCATTTAAGCTACTACTCTTCTTTAATATGGATTTTTAAGCAGTGCTTTCTTGCATTGTCCCTTTTCAGCAGTAGAAAGCCCCCTCCAACAGCCTTCCTGGTGAGTGAACCTCTGAATTACAGGGAATATCTTTGCTATTACTTAGAGCAAGCGGTGCAAGCCTTGAACACAGACTGAGAAACTGGGCATCACCTCTTTGCCTTGAAAGGAGGGTTCATGGAAAGTACAAAACCATGAATATTTTACCCCAAAGTGCAGGTGTGGAACACTTCAGCATTCATGTCCCTCGCTGTCCTTGAGCCCCTCTGGCTGGGGAGCAGGGTCTGGGGACAACCCAGCTGCAGAGCAGCTCCTGTGCCTGTCCTGCAACACCCCCAGCTCTGCTGCCTTCAGGGGAGAGCACAGCCCCATAAAGTGGATCTTCCACAGCCCATTCTCTCTCGCTACTAGTTTTAATGCTGCTTTTAAAGCCTTTTTTTTTTCCTAGCAGGGAAATAATTTTATCTCTAAGGGTGTATATCAGCTCTGCCTTCAGCTGTCCCTCAGCTGCCCGGAGAGCTGACTCGGGGTGAGTTCTGCTTCCATTCCCTACCAAGGACAGCGGAGGTTCTGAAGACGCTGATGGTCCTTGACCAGCAGTATTAAGACACTAAATTACGCTGACATGGCCCATAAATCGCTAAATGAGGGGCTCCCAGACAGCGCGGTGGCGTGAGCCGAATGCCTACGAGGGCTGCCCGTTTGCCGGGGCTGGCCTGGCCAGCTGGCACACCAGGGATGCTCCAAGCGCCCTGCACACATCCCCGGGACACTCTTGCTGCCAGGAGGGGAGAACAGACCACCACAGGGCTTGGTCACTGCTGTCTAAGTGTCCCGTTTGTGCAGGACTTAAAGGGTTTGGTTCTGTTTTCCTGTTAATGCTGGCTGTTATTTGCCTACGTTGGGTAAAGGACAACTCTCCGGGTAGAGGCACACGGAGACAGTCTCCACCTCTAAAAATAGAAGGAAATTATTGTTTCTAAAGAGGAGGGAAAGCCTTTAATCGCCTTAAGATTGTGCCACCTGCCCACTAGCAGGCAGGAAAATATTATTTGGATATTTTTATTTTATTTGGATTTATACATAAGTTGATAAAAGGCCCAAGGCAGCACAGAGAACTTTTCCCAGAATGAAGGGGATGGGAATATGGTCTAATTTCCAGGAGTGGTCATGGAGGTCTTGCATGTGAAGATGAGACAAAACCTACCCTTGGCTAAAATAAAAGCAATACACTTCAAAGTCCCAACAATTACATCGAGGTAAGACACAAGTTGTCCTAGCTGGAAATTATTCATAATTTCATAATTTTGGGGCTGTGTGAATAGGAAGCCACTACCTGTCCTATTGGCCAGATTGGAAAGGGTTCTTAGCAACCTGGTAGAGTGGAAGGTGTCCTGCCCATAGCAGGGGGTTGGAATAAACTGATCTTCAAGGTCTTTTCCATCCCAGACCAGCCTGGGGTTCTATGAAGTGACCTTTATGAATTTCCTCCTTAATTGATGCCAGCCAAGGAAGAGCTAAATGTAAAGGACAAACAGGCTGTGCCTGCTATAAAAGCACACTGTGCTCTAACAATGATGTGCTCAAGAACGTTTTCCCTTCAAGGAAATCAACTTTCCTAAAGTTACCATTAAATAAAGGACAGTGTCTTTCCTCCTTTTAGGAAAATATCAGGGTCTTACGTTTCGATTTAGAACGAGGCAACACAGGGGATTTCTGCTGTGCCAGGGGTTCAAGGATCCACAGCTGGCCAAGTTCAGGAGTTTCAGTGGTGCCATGGTACTGGGGGAACATAAATCACTATTTACAGCAATGGTGCACAGCCCTTCTACTTCTGCCTGCTGAGAAATCAACTTAAACTTTATTTTTAGGATCTCCCATTTGCTGTTTGTCACAGCTAAAGTAAACCCTGCAGAGAAAAGACAAATTTTGCCATCTCTGACCTAATTGAGACCTGGTTACAACTTATAATAGCCTCAACCTCCCAGGTCCTGCTAAGGATTAAGACTTTTAAAATACTAAAACTGTCCCCATAAACAACCCCATTGTCAGGATCCCACAATCAAAGTTAAGATATAAGGAAGGCAGTGGGGAAGACACTGAGACAAAAGCAATGATGCTCATTTCCCCCTGCCAGCCTTTCAGATGATGTTTCTCTTCTCCACCTGCATTTTTGGCTGGTTAATGGTCTTTTGACAACAAACCGAAGTGTGAAGGGAGAATAGGCAATCTCAATGACAGTGAAGTTATTTCTTCCCCACCTAAGCTACGTAAATTTGGATGACCTCTGCGGCTTTATTGGAGAGAATTGTTTTGTTTTGTAGTGTTTAAACTGAAGCAAGTAACTACCCATCCTCTCCCCACAGCCAAGATTGAAAATGCTATGGGAAAGATGTCCAGAGAGCTGATAGAGTCTGGCATCATTTACTCTGGGTACAGAGTGTGAGGAGGAATAAAAATGCAGACTCAACACTTTCAGAAAAGTACCAGCACAGCAAGAAAGGCAGGCGGACAGACTGCTGGGATAGACTCCTTCTTAGCAACAAGATCTATGGCAGCACAGGTTTTCTGTTTGTTGTATGGTTTTAAGAAGGATGTATTTTTGCTAGGATTAAATAAGAAGGAATATTCCGCTTTCCCTAATTCTCTGCTACCCTTCATCCACAGAGGTTTGCCTTCAGCTTGAGTAGAAGGAGAAAGATTATTTTTATGCTCCAATTTCAGAAAGCTGCTTTCGGTTTGGAAACAGCTGTTAATAACTCCGGGACTGGGGTGGGAAGAAGATTTTTTGCTGTGGCAGGAAGGAGCTTATCTGGGTCTGAGAAGCTGCTGGCTCCATTCCACCCTGCCATGCCTTCACTGGGCAACTTGGAGCCAGTCTCAGTTTGAGCACAGAGGTTTTTTTTTCCCCCCGGGAAGCCCAGAGAATGATCAGATTTGCTGTTTTTTCACTGCCCTTTTTGCTCATCAGCACACAAACTGCCCCTGGATTGCAAACACTGCGATTCACTCTGGATTCACACTTTGTGCCAGCAATAGCCCCCAAAGTTCTGAAACGCCAAGAATCTCATCCAGAGCAAATGTGCTCCGTGTGGATGTGTCCTGCTGGCTCCCAGGCCAGGTGGTGTCCCATGCAGAAATTCAACATCTTATTCTTCAGCAGGTGAAATGCTCTGCTGAATCTTCCCTTTATTCATAGGAATATCCAGCCTTGCTCCAAGCCCAAGCATCCCATAGCTTGACCCAAATACCATCTTCTTCCTTTCCTACCCCTGTGCTGAAGCATTCCAGGGTTTCACATGGAAGCTAGAGCCATCCCATTAGTCCTCAGCTCTAAAGACTCTTTACACAGCACTACACACCTCCAGCCCCACTAATAAACCCAGAAAATCTTTATTTATTCTCCCATTTCAGTTGCACCCCATAATGCAGCATGGTGAGCAATTTAGCCTTGCCTGCTGATGGGGTGGAAGGGAAGAAAAGGGAATGAATGACACAACAGCATCGTCAGTTCTGTGTTGGTGTGTGACTGGGTGTGAAGAGGATGGAAAGTCATTTTCCTGACTTGCCAGCAAGAACGTCTGCAGTCACTGCATTCAGCTGCCCTTCAGCAGAGCAGAATATTTCATCTTTCAGTACCATGGACAACATGCCTGATCTCAAATAGAAACTGTCCTTCCTTTTACACATCCCTCATAGTAATCTGATTTATCCCAGACAGCTTTTTCCATAGGATGTATCTCATGCTGACTCTCACATTCTCTTTTGAAGGCAAAAAAGCATATTGCACCTGTTATGAAATATTCCTTTGATCTAAGGGAAATCATGAGCAATTTGTGTGTGACATTTACTAACTAATGTGCTGAGGGAATATTACTCCTAGAAAAACACTCTTTTCTGGTAGTTTCAATATCCTGAATAATGCTATGCCAGTGGTGATTCATCTGGAAAAGGTAACTATTTCAGCATGATGAGCAATATTAATAACAACGCATAATACACGGTGCTTCTCAGGCAGACAGATCCTAAAGCCCACTGCAAACCTTTTCTATAAAGACCATTCAGTCATTCATTGAATTGCAGGCACCTGTGAGTAAAGGAGGAACTCCATTTCTGTACATTCCATACAGCAAAAGGGAAAAGGAAAGCAGAATTTGTGCTGAAATACTAATAGAAGAAGAAGAAATGAATAAAATAAATGTCCCAAGATGGAATCTGACATTGAGTAAATGTTCCCAGAACCTTATAAAAGGTGTATTGGGTTATTAATTGTCCAGAGTGTTCATTGAGGTCCTCAGGAAATATAGATGTGGCATAAACTTTAATTATCACTTCCTTATAAGTTGTATACATTGCACAGGGACATTATTGCTGCCATCCAAGACTTTTCAGGACCCCTAGAAGCTATGCTCTAATACCAAAACACCCAAAAAAAATCTGCTGCAATTTGAACAACACATCAATGTATTAATGCATTGTGCAGGAGATAAAAATACAGTCACAATCCTTGCCTACAGGAATGATCTAAAGCTTTGATTCAGCAAAGTGCTTAATCAAGCACTTAACATTCAGACAAGCACCAATGCACTTCCTTTGGGGCTTGGCTCCATGTCGGAGAAATCCTTCTCCCCTTGCCTTCCCCCAGATCTTGCTCCTGTGCTCCCATGCTTGTAATCCTCCTGAATCCAGCAGAGGAATTTTAACTAATTGGCTGATCCACCCAGAGGTGGATTCAGCCCCTTTTGGAACGAGGTGGTGCAGCCAGCTGGATTCACGTGAGGATGAGGGCACTGCACAGGTATCCCCCACTCACACGACATCCGGAGCCTTCCCTCCTTTCCAGAGGTCACTGCTACCCCTCTGCCTTACAGCCACGGCCAACACCACCTATTGCCAGGTTTTCTGTGGGGATAAGCCCCAAACCAGAGAGGTTTTGCTTTTTTAAGGCTGCAGGAGAATATGATGTCCCTGCTTTGTGCACCATGGCAAGGCACAGGCTTAGGGGAGTGACAGCGTTTAGTTCAGGACTGGGGGAAGGGGAGGCTGAGAGAGATGGGCTTGTTCAGCCTCGAGAAGAGATGGCTGAGAGGGGATTTCATCCATGCCTGCAGGGAGGGCTCAGAGCAGGGACCAGGCTCTGCTCCATGGGGCCCAGCACAGGACAAGAGGAGCTGGCAGGAGCGGATGCCCAGCAAGTTCCACCTGAGCAGGAGGCAGAACTTCTTCCCAGTGCAGTGCCTGAGCCCTGGGCTGTCATTGTTGGACACACACACACACACTCACTTTGGTGAGAAGGCATGGACTGTTTATTAAAAGTTCTGACTCCACTTTTATAGTATTTCTACAAAGGCCAGGGATTGGGGGAGAAGGCTGACACCTCTCCCCATCCCATTGGTCAAGACAACTGTCCATCAGCTGTCCGTAGCTTTAAGAACAGGAACGAAAACTAGCTTGAATTAAGGAAAACATTGCTTCTATTTATAACACCCGTGTGTGAGAAACAACCTAAGAACTATGAACTGTGAGACACGAACAGAAGGCTGAAAAATCAGGGCGACACTGGACAGATCCCAGAGAGGGTGCGGAGTCTCCCTGGCTGGAGATCTTGCAGACCCACGTGCCCACCCTCCCGTGCCAGGTGCTCTGGGATGCCCTGCTGGAGCAGGAGGGTGGGATCAGATGGCCCCGCTGTGCTCCCTCCCAGCCTGAGCCATTCCGTGATTCTGGGGCACAGTCCGTGCTCTGGGCAGTGGAGCAATAGTAATCTCTGTCTTTCCCATGTTGGCTTTTAGAAAAGATATAAAATTCCAGTCTCTGGGTTGCCCGGGGCAGCTATGACACCTTTGAAGATGTACAGCACAGAGGGATCCACACTCAGCTGTGACTTCAGCTGCCAGCACAGGCCTGGTCCCCCCTGACAGCCCCAGACATTCCATACAACATTCTGCCCAGCCAACCCAAAGCCAAGCTGATTTTTTTAGGCACAAACTATTGTCCAAAGACTATTAGTCTGGTTTTGCACCTCCCCTTCAAAGTTCACTCTAAAATCTTGTTTGGTTTTGGCTAAGAGTAACCCTGAGTTTATTTTCCCATTCGTTTCCCCTGCTCACTTTGCATGCTCAGTGCTGTTTCCCTCCCATGGGCTGCTGTACCCTCTGAGGAGTTGTTAAAGCTGAATGTGTTGTAGTTCTACTTTTGTATGCTAATTGATGCACTTTTTAATTTTATTTTTGCATATTATTTGAGTTTGTTTCATTGTAAATTAGATTCTAAGGGGCCCCTCTAAACAATTGCTGCTTGCCAGCAGATCTCAGACAAGCACAAGCTCCTTCAGAGGAAATGTTGATTAAATTCAGTCTGGCTTTTGAATCACTGATGCAAAAATCCCACCTTTAAGAACGAAGAAGGGAGGGGAGAGCCTCCATTAATATAAATACCTAATTTCCAGTGACATTTACAGGGGTTATGATAGCTTCATGAAAGCAAAATATAACCCAAAGGATTATCCTTAAAATATCTCTACAAGCCCACCTGATGTTTTCTAGTGCTCAAACACTTATAAAAGGCTGTTCTCTTAAAACTAAAAATTAACTCAGGGAAATAGGGAAATGATACAAAAAGATTTGTTTTCAAAGTTATTTCCTCAGACTGGTTCATAAAAGAACGGTTAAAATCCCCAGGATTAATTGTCCTATTCACTCTGGTATCTAACAGTGTCCCTGCCAGCATTCATTTCTCCAAATATACATGGAAAAAATTCTTTCCTGTGAGAGTGGTGAGGGCCTGGGACAGTTTGTCAAGAAAAGCTGTGGCTTCCCCATCCCTGGCAGCTTCCCAGGCAGGATAGACAAGGGTTGGAGCAATCTGGAATAGTGGAAAGTGTCTCTGCCCACAGCAGGGACTTGGAACAAAATTATCTTTAATTATCCTTCCAACTCAAACCATTCCAGTATTCTCTGATTCTAAATATTTCAAAGAAATGGTAAAAAAAAGAAAAACAAAAAAAACAAAAGAAAACACCTCAATAGAGGAAAAGCTGCAATGAAAATTTTATGGTTTTTTAATTGTAACCTCAAAAAAAAAAAAAAAAAAAAGAAAAATTAACTGTTTTGTCTTTCCTATGGCACAGTCTTGGACCGGAGCACATCCTGCCAGGCTAGTGGCACAGAGCAGGCTGTGTGCCAGGCTGGAATGCAAAGCCAGGCTTAGGTAGACTAAAACTGGTGCCTAGGCACAGCTCACCTCTGCTGAAACTCCTCAGAAACCCAATGCACACACACCTCACATGTGATGAAGTCCCAGCTGGCAGTGAGCCCCTTCTGGATGACAGGTTAATTTAATCTAAATTAGGGAATAAGGGAGAAAATTGCTCAGAAGGCTACACAAAGCAGCAAGATTCCCAACTTAGCTTTCCTCTAAGACTCTCAACAATATTAAACATGTTAAAGGATGAAACCTCCCTCAAAATATGTCCTTCAGCTCCTTAATGGATCCTGAGCACTCTGCAGGGAGCAGGGGAAGGCTCCAGCCAAGGGGGCTGCCTTCCAGCAGACCTAGCAAGGGCACTGATTTACTCTGACAAGCACTAACATAAGAAGAGGGAAAGAGCAAACTTTGTGATTCACGGTTATTCCCTTCCCTTCTCCCCTGGATCTTCCTCTGGCCTTGCTGTATTCAGGCTCTCACACAATGGGGATGGGAAAATTCTCAGCGCTAGTCCTTACCCTTAGTTTTCCACTTAAAGTTGAGTAGAAATCAAAGTCAGTGGAGCTTGAAGGAGATGAGATTAAACTGGAAAATATTTTGAGATCCAAGAAACAAGAGCTTGTCTGGGTACCAAAGTGTTTTATCAGCTTCCCATGAAAGCAGCTGAACTGTATCCCTTGCTTTATTCCAGCTTAAGATCTACTATAGAGGCCGAGGTTTTGGCTCCCAATAAGACAGATGTTTAGAGAGAAACTCCCAAAATATTCTCTATATGTACTGGGCACAGTAAATTAAAGAAAAGAACAATTGGCTGAGCAATTATTGAGCTCTACTTGTATCTGAGGGCTGGCTTGTTCCCTGCAGTGTCCCCGGAACCCTGAGCTTGGGAACAGCTCTGTGGGGACAGGACAGGTGGGCTTTGGTGTGGGTGGGAAGAACCCAGGTCCTGGTGCTGCTGTTTGCCAGGGGAATTCAGCTTTGGTTGTGAGAGCCTGTTGGCAGCCAGCTCAGTCCTGTAAATCTGACTCAGGTCTTTCGCTCCCTGGACTATTTTCAGGTCTTGTTCCCTTCTCAGAGGAAAGAGCAACCTGAACCATTCCCAGCTCCTCTATCATTAAGAGATAACTGGCTTTTCCTCAGCTGCTCTCCTTTGATCTCCTTTTTCCTTTACTCCATTTGTAAAACCGTTATGGCCGGACAGATTCGGGTTTGCAGCATCTCAAAACTGGCTGCGAAGGACAAAACAGTGACTGAAGATCTTATGCACTGCAAGACCATGTTTTCCTCTGTAAAAATATTGGATTACCAGAGTAAAAAGACTCTCTGGGATTCAGCAGTCGTACTGACTAGAGCTGAGGACAGAAAAAGGAATGACAAAGCAAACAAGAGTGGAAACTCTTCCAGAGCTGTGCTTACTAACCAAATTTCCTTTCCCTTGGAGGCAAAAGTTCCAATAGATGATTTTCTTTGCTCTCCACCTCCAAGATCAATAGGCAGGCTTTAACTAGGTCACAGATGAGATACCCAAAAAAGAAAACTGCTTTCTAAGGAATATTTTCTCCTCAGCAAATAATTGGCAATTTCTTTGCCAAAGAGCCTACAGAGACAAGAAGCAGGGCTGCAGATAGATCAGTCATTTTGACCACAGAAGAAATGGAAGCCAGCTCAGGTTCTCCGTTTTTAATTACACTTTTCCCTAAATCCATTAGAGGCAAATCCCAAATAATTCTTTTCATCCAGCTAAACTTCAAATCAGACACATTTCTTCAAGAGAATGAGGTGTTCCTTTAGAAACAGAACCAGAACCTTCTGTCACAGAGAGAGGGAGCTGCAAGTGTGGAGAGACACAGAGTTTCTCTCTCCCAGTGTAATATTTTCAGTGCTGGTTTTTCCTGCACTTACTCATGTCCAAATCTGTTATTTGATCAACATTTCCTCTGCCACCACAATGTCCATGGGGTTTTTTAATATGTTCAATATATCATGAATCCAATTTTCTCTACGGATGCTACGGATCCAATTTAAGCCATTATTGTCCTGCCCTGTGTTAATTCTCTAATGTCTCCAGACCAAATTACTGAAACTGCAGACCCAGATTCCACTGCAAGCTTCTCATCAAAATGGAGTGATGGACAGGATGAAGTAACCTAAAAAAACCTTTCTGCTTTTGCTCTGCCACAGGTGCTGGTACCAAACATGGTGAGCCAGGTTCCAAACAGCAGAGATGAACCCTGAATCCTCAATGCCACCTTCTCTCCTCCAGCCATGCTGGGGTCTGGGATCCTCCCGTCGGGATGGGGCAGTAAGGAGAAGCCTCCCATGAGTTTTGAATGATGTATTTTTGTCTCCAGCTATGAATAAACCAGACCAATGACACCTGCATGTTTTATTGGGCCTCCTGTGCAATGAATTGGGAGTGAGACAGGCAGGGAGATGGAGCCGACATGCAGATGAGATTTGTAAGTGAGGACATATTGATTATTTCCATCTCAGTTCAGGCAGTAATTCCACACAACGCCTCTTCCCCTGTTTCAGCTCATTATTTATGCCATAAAAACACTATCTCAATGATAATAACAGGCTTCATTTACAAGGCAGAGCATAAAGCATTGATGCTTAAGATTTCAGGAAGTGAGTTAAAGGAAGTGAGAGAGATTTAACAAGTCCAGGAGATGCACAAAACTGCTGAGGCTGATCTTGTGGCTTTTTATGCCCTCCGAAAGGAAGATTGAGAGCAGGTGTTAGATTACCAGGTTTTTTATTAATAACTCCAGGCTTGTATGAGGGCTGATTGATGGCCCAGTCAGCACTTTCCCAGCAAATAAAACTCTCCTCACTTTGTGCCATCAGTGACTGTCCCTTCGTGAAGAGAAAACATCAGGGCTGCTCCTGATCCCTCAAAGGAGATTCCCCAAGAGACTCTTCCCTGGAGAAGATCCCATGTGAACCCTGTAGCACAGACAGGATTTGTGGCTGTGATTTATCCACAGTGAGGTTTTTTCCTTCGTTACAATCACTACCATCATAACCAGAATGACTCATCCAGCAACAGCCTCACCCTCCGGACCACCCGAGGAAATTCTTCCACCAGAATGGGTCCATGATAACACCTAGGCTGCAACCTACCTGAGAGAGCATCACTCCAGACATCCACAAAGGAAGGAAAAACACCCCACATTTTAGGAGATATTTCTTCACACCTGTCCTTTGCAGCTGTGTTAGAATAACAACATCAACCTCAGCCTGCCTCCCAAACAGCCAGAGGGCAGCTGGGGTTAATACCCTGTAGGAAAAGCCTCGTGCCTTGAGTTCTCTCCCTTAATTGCTAGAAAATGGCCCTTGAGCATGAAAACAAGGCTGGCACTTGTGTGTTTCAATCCATGGAGTTCCCATGTGGGCACAGAGAGCTGAGGGCCCAGCCAGGCAGCCCAAAAGCCCTGTTTCAGACTGCAGTTAAGGCCGTGCACATGTCCACTGCGTGAAGACAAAAGGAACAGCCAAAATCCCTCTTAAGGCAGCAGAAATTGTTGACTAAAGCAAGATCTATCAAAGCACAGAAGTGGAGCTAAAGGCTGCTCAGCCGCTGCCACCTCCACGGCCGGGCAGAGCGCTTGATGAACGCGGTGCTGCAGCACAGGAGGGCTGGTGCTCTGCAGAGTGTGATTGGGGTCTGCTTCCCTCACTGCTGCCTCACTTATGAGCCTTTAAGTGCTTAATGAACCCAGGTAAGAGGAACAGGGCTGAAATATTTATAGCTACAGCACTGAGCTGAGTGCACATGAGTGATTAGAACAATACCAGACAACATTATTTGCACAGTTACTGCCCAAGTCCTCCCTACTCCAAGACAAAGCAGCATCAGCATTTTACAGGACAGCAGGTGTACGGATTCAAATTCTCATTGGATTTATGTTCCTGACAGGACTTTAGGAATTCTTCTTCCGAAGTACATCAAGGAATGCCCTTTTAACCTGACTGTTGATAATTAGGAGAGCTAAGAGGGTCCCCAGTTGCTCTAGGAGCTCTAACTTGTCCTTGTACATGACTTATGGACTGAGATTCTCTTCAGATGTTCTCGAAGCTTTCCTAGTTTCAAGTAAAGTTTCAACCCAGTAGTCCCAGTACATCCAGGAAAGTGCAGCAGGGGAGGAAGAATTTTCTCTAAAAATATTTAGAGCAATATGGGAGAAAAGTGTCCCCTCACAGAAGCTGCTGATTTGCTCAGGGCAAACTCTGACAGCAGAGGCCAGGCATTGCTGAAGGGAAAGGGATGGCTTTGTCATTTCTCAGGCATGAATGACAACCCTTGTAATGAAGTTAAGATAAAAACTGTTCCAGAACTTGTCTAGGAACCAGAAATGAGTCCAATCTCAAGTATTCAAGAGGCAAATCTCACATTTCCCCAAAGTCAGGGGAACGGGTAAGAAATACATTATTGATGAAGCCAGGCAGGAACCGCAGCAGGTTATAAATGCAGGTGGTCTTATTTAAAACCTTCCTGAAGATAAGGGATATGAGCGAGGAAACTGAGAAATTCTAGATTTTATTGTGCCCCTGCTAGTCACCTGGGGGCACAACCTGGCCTCTTCTGAGTCCACAAAGTTAATAGGAAACAAAAAAGCTCGCGGCATCTTTGCCCTTCCCTGGTCTCTAAAACATCTCAGGTCAGCGAGGCTCTTCAGGACATGTCACCGACCACACTGCTGGGCAGGACACTGTAATTATTCAGCCTCTGTGAATTTTTAAATATGAAACCTGTGTGCATGTTATTACAGCACATCAGCTGGAAACCTGCCATCCCCAAAGGCCAAGCTCAGCTCTGAGCTAAATTATGAGACTAAGAGCAACGAAAGGAACACCTCCCTGTCAGCTCCTTCCCTTATTGCAGGCTTATGCAAATGGACCAAATACAGGCAGAGCTGACCCCAGACACAGAATAAATCCATCTAATAATAGCAAGGAAGGAGGAGGAGGTGAGGGAAGGATCTGGACTAGGGAGATGTGCAGTTAGAGAGAAACGTCTGTGGTACAGCGTGCCCTGAGAATCCTCTCTCTGACCACACCAAGTTTTTCTGATTCATTAAATCTCCTAACCTGAGACGAGTTTAACTTTTGTGAATGTCACTGCAATCAGTGGCAAGAAGGAAAACATCTCTGGAGAGAGACAGCAGAAATGATGAAGGTTTTACAGCTCTCCCCAAAGATATTCCCTTCTCCAGGAGAGGAGATGAGACTCTTGAAAGGGATATGAGAAGAAAGAAGGGGGAAATGGGGCCATAACAAAATGAATCTTTACCCTCCTGAGCCATGACTCTCCTCTAGACCATCCTGCTTCTGCCCTGCTTCCCCAGCTCTCTGCTCACCCACAAATGAAAGAGCACAGCCTGCTCTGAAATCTTCCCTGCTTCCTGCCCCTGTGCGGAACTGGAGAATGAGAGAGGTCGCTCAAAAAGGCTCCCGGGGACTGAAGTGGCCGTGGTGGTTTTGATGTGGTCTGTGACACCTCTGCTACCTTTCCGTGGCTGCCAGAGTCTGATTAGGCTATATTTAACAGCTTCCCAAGGACGCCAAGGGCTCGGGATGGGTGCGTTTGTGTGCTGCAGTTTGCAGTTCATTGCGATTAATACACACCTACTAAATACAGGAGTAGCACAAGGACAAGCCAGGGGTCTTTGTTGGCTTCCTCCGTCCCATAATGTAAGCTTCGCATCCTGCTCTAAGAAACAAACTTGAATTGCTCTTTTCACCTTTTTAAACATTTGTGTAGCAGCAACTCCTCCATTCCCCTAATTCTCTCTTCCCTTTTGAAAACAAAACTGTGAGCCATTCTTCTGCAAGAGCTACAGAAATTAAACTGTTGGGTTTTCCTCTGGCCTCTGATCTCAGCTAAACCACTGAATTAAAGCTAAATACCCTTTCTGCAAAGCAGGTAGCTAAACCACAGCACTCTTCAATTCTTACAGGCACTCCACGGAGTGACAGTTACCACAATATTTGTCAGCTGCTTTGTTGTTACCCACTGGCACATCCAGCCTTAATTAGACAGGTACAAGTCAGCACATTAACTGCAACAGTGCTTCTTTTATTTTGGTTCTCTCCTGCCTGCAACCACAGCCCAACACTGCAAACCTCTGCGTGCAGATTTCTCCTGCAGCATTCCCATTGGAGCCTGGAAATTTGGGTTTAATTAACCTGTTAGGAGTCATTGTCATCTCCACACCATCCAGAGCAAGGGACAGAGGTCACTCAGTACGGGGCTTTGCTTTCCAAGCAGCAGATGATGGACCTCTTCATTCCTGTGGAATATTTGGTTTGCACAATACTTTAGAAGTGCATCAGGAGTATTTGCGCCAGCAATCCCCCTCCCACAACACTCTGAGTTAAAAGATAAATGTCCTGTACACACAGGCTGCTTCTCCACAGAAAGATACGGGGTTTTCAAAGACCTTAAAAAGTCCCAGTCCTACTCACACAAGTCTCTAAGGGTTAACAACCCTCCTGGAAGTTCGGGCTAGTATTCAGCAACTCAGAATATTTTGGTAGATGACAGTAAAATTTTACTCCCTTGATGCTTGCCAGGTTCTCTTTTTCACATTAAATTCTCCTATCTGTAAATGCTGCTCGGCTCTTATCACCCCAGAAAAAAAAAGGCTCCTGTCTGCTGCCTGCTGGGCTCTGCTCACCTCCACTCCGAGAGTCCAGCAAACTTCTCTGCACCTCATTTCTATGCAGTGGTGTCAAAGGGGCTCCTGCTCAGAATGACAAACCCGTCCACAAATCACTTGGGAATCTTCTCCACTCAATTTGCTCCAGCTCTGCCTGGCAAACAAGAGGCAGGAGGCACATATACATTACTACTGATTAGTCCGTGTCACCGGTATCAGCAGCCAGGCACTGGGGCTGACCGGAACTTTAAATATTGATAACCAAACTCATCTATCATAGGCCTGGGAGAGTGACAGTTTCAGTGCATAACAGCAAAGGCTTTCTACAATAATCAAATACTCAATAATTCATGAAAATATATCCCTCCCAAATCAAATTGGAAGCTATTTTGTGTAATATATTATTTAAAATTCAATATCATAATGCACACAACTCCTGCTCCTACCACAGAGGACCGTTTCAAAATGTGATTATGTGCGGACTCTATTTAAAAGTGACAATTTTGCTTTTCATTTGTTTAACAGCTTAAATGGAAGAGCTCAACTGGAACTAAGTCGTCTGACAATGAAACCAAAGCCGACATAAGCAACTTTGCAAACTTCATGACAGCTAAAAAGGCTGAATCTTCCTCATTGGTAACACAGATGAGATCCCCACTCTGATGCTCATCTTTACAATTTTTTGATGCTTAGTGAAAGGAAATATTCTGAAAAACTGCCTGACAAATATTTTCAGTTCTGCTGGTCTGCCACCTTGGACGGGGCAAAAAGCAAGAAAAATAAAAACCCTTCTTGCACTCCAGGTAACAGAAAACAACTTAGGCTTTGCATCTGTTTGCTCCTGTTGGAAAACGCATTTCTGTAAGGGGCAGCTGTCTGGTGCAAAGAGCCCAGAGAAGGGCGGGGGGGTTACCCTTGTAAACTGCATGCACTGGAGCATAAAATACAATCAAGATTTGTGACAAAATCCACGGCATGCAGACACCACTCCCTGGTGGTGGCGGGGCAGGGGTGAGGTGGCACCGTCTGATGGAGGGGACCAACCTTGTGAGGTGCCGCAGAGGGAAGGTTGGCAGCCAGGAGCCTGGGCTGTAGCTTGCAGCACCCAGAGCAGCCCTGATGGGTAAAACTGCTTTGGGAAGAGGAAAATCTCAGCCCGTTTATGGAGCACTCACAAGGAGAGCCCGCAAGAGTTCAGAGCTGGGCGCCAGCTCTTCAGTCAGGTCAAGCATCTGTCTGTCCTTGTATGTCTGCTGCAGGTTAAAGCTGTCTGCATCCCTCAAACGGTGGGGTTTAATGAAAGCTAATTTGAGGGAACAAACACTCAACTCTCTCGTTTATTCCTTAAAGGCAAAAGATGAATGAATTTTCTCCTCTCATCTGTTGCTCTGTTATGACCACTCCCCACTCCTTTGGACACCTGGGATATTTGATGTCCTTTTGCCTATTGTATTCCTTTTGCTCTGTGCTCCCAAACCAGAACAAAGTCAAGTGTGAGCCCAAACACTGCTCCTTTCACTGCAATGGGGGAGCTGAGCAGGGCTGTGCCTCCCCCGGGTGACAAAACAAAAGCAAACATCCTCTCACTGCTGCTCGGGAAAGAGGAGGTTGAAGTTCCGGGACAAAGCTGGTGACCATTAGAAGCAACTGTTCCGGCTGGAAAGTTTTGGTTCATGCTCTGCTCCCATCCCTCCGTTTTTCGGAAATTTCTAAGTTAATATATTTCAGCTGAAGGCACTGCTCTCGTGCACTGCACAGTGTCCACCAAACCGTGTCCTAGGACCAGTCCTGCCAGTCACTGCAGACACTTGAAGGTGTTTTTTTGCACCAGAAATTCTTGTTTATCGTTCCTTCTCATTATCAATTTCCTATATACTCTGTGAGACATTAGAAATCAAGAATTTAAAATACTTTGGCTTAGGCTTTTTTTTTTCTGTTCTCGGCCTCACATCAAAGGTGCCTGGTGCTTTGTAACTGAGATTCTGCATAATGCTAGAGCCCAGCACAAATGAATGCACAGAGAGGTCAAAGGACTCCCTTAAAGGTCTGTTTTCAGAGCAGGTGAAGACACTTATTGTGTTAAAGCAAAAGATTAAGAGGTGGTGCCATGACAGTGAATGAAGATTCTTAATAGGAACATGCCAGATATGAAAAATCCTCTGACAGCAAAAGGCAAAACAGAAATAGTGACTTCAAGTTTTAAAGAACATGCGAATCACCTCCTGTCCCAGCAGGAAGATGAGGTATTCTGTGCTCCCATCTCCCGGAGGATGTTTGACAGCAGCAGTGACTTCGTAGTGGGGAAAGACAGAGAGGAAATAGCAAGAAAACACAAATCTGTGGAATGGCATTACCAGTTTGAGTCATCTTTTGGAGGTCAGAGTGGTTCCTAAACATTCAGAAGGTGTAAGATTTTTATCAGTGGACCTCCAGACTGCCTGTGCCCTGAGCAACAGCTGCCTC
The DNA here is from genome assembly GCA_013397315.1 of Donacobius atricapilla. Taxonomy (NCBI): domain Eukaryota; kingdom Metazoa; phylum Chordata; class Aves; order Passeriformes; family Mimidae; genus Donacobius; species Donacobius atricapilla. The sequence goes on along the minus strand of WBMY01018023.1, from coordinate 297,026 downwards.
TGGGCTTTCCCCATGAGCTACCAGCTGAATTCCTGGCACCACACTTGGGAAAGGGCCTGAAGTACAGCAACAATCCCACACTTCCAGTGCCATGACCGAAAGTGTTTCATGAAATTTCCATCACAACAGGACTTTGCAGATGTGTGCACGTGGGTAGAACCAGGAGAAACACCCATTCTTATGCAGAGCTCCCAAGACCTAGGAAAAGCTCCGAGGGACTGGCAGTAGACAAATATAAAAATATAACAAGAAATTCAGCATTTTGGTCTTTACAGCAAAGTCCCCAAACCACAAGGCTGCAGGCATGGCAACAATGTGTCTGCAAACCTCCCGTGCCCAAAGAAGCTGAAATAACTGGGGAGCGGCGGAAGATTTGGGTACCAATATCCCCCTGGATGATGCAGTCAGTGTGGGTGAGTGAAGAGCCTTGTCTCTGAAGGGCTGACCACAAAGAGCTCCCCAAACTGAAACAATCATCTCTGGGGAAAAAAACCCCTCTGGAATCTGCAGCAAAGTCAGCATGTGAGCTGCTGAAATTCTTTGGTGTGACGTGGCTCTATATATGCATTCACACATGGCTGCATCTCACTTTTAAATGTCTCTCAAGAGTTGTATATTAAACAGAAGAAGGATTTTTCCAGGAACTAACACAGTTGGCAGCCTTTTGTCTCTGTTTTTTTAGAGTAATTTATGAAAGAAGAAAAGTAGCAGAGTCAATTTAAAAAAGGCTGCAGCCTGGACTTTGATAGATGAACAGATCTACCAACAAAACCTCTCAGTTTTCACTGAGCTCTCCATCTTCTTATCTGCTAATCCCGGCGAGGAGAGAAGAGGGAAGGCAGGTAGCTGAATAGAGGAAAGACCTGGGTAATGTTTAAACTGGGGAATAATCAACTGAGGGATCAACCCCGCTGCTTTTTTCCCAGATCCAAGCAGATAATCAGCAGAGCGTTCCCTGCTCCCCTCTCAGGAGGGGCTGAGTGAGATGACAGCGATTCACACTCCAGCCTGTTGGCAGAGTCCAAGATAATTCCTTGCTGAGCAGCCCCAGAGCTCCAGGGGCGTGGTTCCTCTGACAATCTGGGACACTGTGCCGGGGAGTAATAACAGCTCCAGCTGCAATTTCTGGGAGGTGACAGCAAATAACAGCACTTTTCCCAGCTGGTTGTGCAGATCTGCTCTCAGGCAACACTGGGTTTGCTTCTGAGGGTGTTGCTTGAATAGTGCCACATCTGTGCTGGTTCCTGGTGAAACTGTCTCAGAACTGTCTCTGAACAACCGGAACTTAAAAACATTGGAATTAATTAGGAGTAATGTCATTTTCTATCCAGAAACCTAGTGAGGGAGGCTAGGCACTTCCAGGCAAAATTTAGAGGAGCATTTCAGGTGCAAGATAAGATTTCTGGGGTGGGTTGACATCTACTGGAGCACGTGGAAATGGTAACGGTCCTTCCAGCGTTCAGGTGCCACTCTGGAATTGATGCCCACAGTCCCAGCTCCATCAGCAGTTCTTGTCTTTCTGCATCCTCAGCAGAGCCCCTGCCCACCACACAACCAGATATCCTCACACAGATCTCACGTGATGTTTTTAAATACATTTCATGTTTTTCTTCTATGTTTAAAATCTAAGTAACTTCCAAGGCTCAGCATTTTTTGTTCAGTGAATGTCTTGATTCGTGACAAGTGCTATAGGAGGAAGCAACACACTTGTGCTTCAAAACCTGTTCCTGTCCCTCAAGTAGAGCCTTTCTCCTAAACTGGAATTTGTAACCCCATAGTCTATAATGCAGAAAACCCCCGTAGATATTTGAAAAGAAACAGAAATCAAGTAAAAAAAAAGAATAATCACATTCTCATGACTTCAAGTAGGTTGACTTCAAGTTCTGCTGAAATTCCACGCAAGCAGTAACACCAAGAGAAGGCACAACAAACAAAACAAATGCATATGTAATTGGAAAAGGATCTGCTTGATGAGGACTTCCTATATTTCTGTAGCAACACTGAACGTTTCCTTGTCCAGTAAAGCCCTTATTGCACCACAATAAGATGGAAGAATCTCATGCAAGCTTGGGTGAAAGCAGTTTTAAGGAAAAAAAAAAAAAAATAGTTTCTTGAGCAAAACACATAATGAAAGTGAAAACTGAAATTAAAGGAAGCAGTCATTCAAGTATCAAAGGAACCCAGCTCTGCTCCTGCTGTCCCTGTGACTGTGCTTCCTAAGCTCACATCTGCAGATCCCATCATTCCCGTTTTTCCTAAAGCCCCAGATCCTGGAGTCATTTGATGACACAAGACTCACGTGTCAAATCAAATTTCACCCTCACAAGGAAGGAAAAAAAAAGCTTGAAAAAAGACCTCAATTATTTCTCAGAATAAAAAATAAAGACTGGTTTATGAAATAAATTATTTTTGAGCCTCCCTAAAAGAACATTGTCTCCCTCCTGCTGTGCTGGGTAGAGGCAAAAGAATGGCCAGAGCTGCTGTGCTCCAGCCTTTCAGCATCCAGGCAGTCCTTGCTCGTTCCCCAAATCCTACCTGAGCTCTAGGATCTGCAGCACAGCTTTCCCTCTTCCTTGCTCTGCACTGCATCATTCCTCGAGGCTCCTTCCCTGCATTCCCTCCCCCGGCTCCGCACAGCTCCTCTGCACTGCAGCGCTGCCTGCACCCAGCACTGCCAGCATTGCAGCGCTGACTGCACCCAGCACTGCGGGCACTGCCGGCACCCAGCACTGCAACACTGCCTGCACCCAGCACTGCAGCACTGACTGCACCTGGCACTGCAACACTGCCTGCACCCAGCACTGCAGCACTGACTGCACCCAGCACTGCCGGCACTGCCGGCACCCAGCACTGCAACACTGACTGCACCCNCAGCACTGCAACACTGCCGGCACCCAGCACTGCAACACTGCCGGCAGCCAGCACTGCAGCGCTGCCTGCGCCCAGCACTGCCTGCACTACAGCTCTGACTGCACCCAGCACTGCAGCACTGACTGCACCCAGCGCTGCAACACTGCCGGCACCCAGCGCTGCCAGGATCCAGCACTGCCGGCACTGCAGCACTGACTGCACCCAGCGCTGCAACACTGCCGGCACCCAGCGCTGCCAGGACCCAGCACTGCCAGCATTGCAGCACTGACTGCACCCAGCGCTGCAACACTGCCGGCACCCAGCGCTGCCAGGACCCAGCACTGCCAGCATTGCAGCACTGACTGCACCCAGCGCTGCAACACTGCCGGCACCCAGCGCTGCCAGGACCCAGCACTGCCAGCATTGCAGCACTGACTGCACCCAGCGCTGCAACACTGCCGGCACCCAGCGCTGCCAGGACCCAGCACTGCCAGCATTGCAGCACTGACTGCACCCAGCGCTGCAACACTGCCGGCACCCAGCGCTGCCAGGACCCAGCACTGCCAGCATTGCAGCACTGACTGCACCCAGCGCTGCAACACTGCCGGCACCCAGCACTGCAACACTGCCAGTCCTTTTCCCTGCTCTGTCCTACCCCGGAGCCTTCCAGCCTGCCCTGCTCCACTGCCCGTCCCCTCAGCCTCCCTCATCTCTGCTCCAGGGCTCAGATTTTCCACTGCAGCGCAAATCCCCTGGCTCTGCTGCCTCCCACCCGTGCTGTGCAGCACAGCCCAGCCCTGGAGCATCGCAGCTCCCCTTTTCTTCTCTGCTCTTCCCCTTCAACACCGGGCTGCAACACTGCTGGAGCATCCCACAGCTTTTTTTGACCATCTTTGATTCTCTTTAACCCACACCTGTGGCGCTACAGGGATTCCCCTCCTGCCTCAACCCACCCCTCCATCCTTTAGCCAGACCCTGCCCTCCAGCCCCACAAGCTTTACCCCTCCCTCCACCCCTTAAACTCAGCTTTAAAAATCTCTGTATTTGTGCAGAAGTCCACATTCCCTCCTCAGGGACCTCGGAGAGCCCTTGGCAAGTACAGGCTGTTTGGAGAGTTGTCCTGGATTTACTGACGGGAGGTCATGCCTAACAAACTTGATTAATTTCTTTGAGGAGGTGACAATGACAAGGGACCGGGCAAGGAAATAAAGCATAATTCAATCAGACTTCAAGAGCCCTTTGATACAGTACCACATAAAAGGCTAATTTATAAGGTTAATATGGATGGCATTGATAGCAAAACACTTATCCATGTAAACATCTTTCTTTTAATTACTCTGCAAAGAAAGTAGGAGGCAAAGCAAACAGCGGCTGATCACAAGAACAGGAAAAGGAAATTATCACAGGAACTTCAGCTGTTTGTGCTCTCATACCCATGGCCGGTAGGATTTCTTCCAGCACCTTCTAAGATGATTCCCTATAAATGCCTCTCATCTCGGTGACCAAACAGGCTACACGTGGTGAAGGGGCAAAGTCACATCCTCATTGTGCCTCTAGGACACCTGGCATTGTGTCATTTACAGCTGCATTAATGGGGATTTAATAAAAGGCACCATGGAGAGGAGCTGCTGCCGTTCCAAGCACAGGAGGCTGGGCAGGTACGCACAGGGTGTCAAACAAAACCAGGAATGAAGACAAAAGTCAAGATTTAAAAACCAGAACACAGCCTTAGGCTTTCCAAAGCAATCCTACCTGTCTGCAGCTCCCCAGGGCGTGCTGCCATCAGCTGCCTTGCCCCGAGCTTATCAGAGAGTGAGGGTCACCAGAGCAGAGCAGTTCTCTTGCCTTCTACTGCAGCCTGCGTTCTTCTTGGCCATTAAAAGATGATTTAGCAGGATGAAATCACCCTTCATTCTCAGTAACAATGGAAAAAGAAGATCTATTCCCTTTCCTGGTCCAGCGGGAGGCACAGGCAGCTACAAAGGTGCCCCGTGGAGCCCTGCACCAGCACCCAGCTCCTCCACAAACCAGAGCCTTCAGCCTGGCCACTGCTCCCCCCTGCCAGCACCGCCAGTGCTTCCCTCTGTTTTCCCAGAAAAAGCACATCTGTTTTCTGTAAATGCTGTAAATTAGTTAATGTTTGTAAAGTGCTCTGGTGGTGTGAAGTGCTACATAATTACTACGTATTATCAATATAATTTGGCTGGATTGTGCCACAAACGCCTCCTCTCTTCATTTGCAGCTTGGAGGGAGTTTTCTTAGACATCAGCTCTTGGTGCCACCCATCTCAGAACAGTCCTGACCTCCCTGGAAGAGCCCCAGAAAGGAAATAAACCCCAGCCCCGAGGCACATCCCTGGGACCTTCACCTGCCCTCATTTCAAGCAGGGTAGGAGATGCCTCCTGAGGAGGAGGAGCTGCTCATTGGGGAGGGCTTTTAGTCCACAATTTAATGCCCCCAGGACTTATAACTGCTACTAAAAGTGTGCTAAATATCAGGAAAGCAGCAGCCTGTGCAAGTGATGGGCTCAGAATGTGGGCTGGAAGTCCCTGGTCTGGCAGTCATTAATAGGGTGACCTGCTCAGGCACTAACAAACCTCACTGCTCATCTTAATGCATCCCCTAAAATGAACCAAACATGAGCAACCATGACCTGCTTTTCCCAGCTCCCTGCTCCCTAGCACCCTCTTCCAGAAAATCCTGGATTTTTTCAGGTCTCAACAAAACAAAGCCTGTATAAAATGCTTCCTAGTTCCAGGCTATAAGCTGATAGAAAAGAGAAATTTTGATATAAGAGAAATAAACTGAATAATAGGCAGTTTAACTCTCCTTAAAAAATACAGAAAGAACCTCAAGAAAGTCCTAAAATTTATTGCTTATAGAAAATGGAACCCTAAGGAAAAGAAATGCTAAAGAACACTAAAACAAAAAGATGGGGTTAAAAAACAGCTACTCCCTGCCTCTTTAGAGGGGTTGCTGCCCGTCTCACCTGGGTTTAAAGGGCTGATATGCAGAAGTAGTGTCATCTGGGAAAACAATTAGGCAGAAAAAAAAAATCAACATTTTGAAGGTACTTTCTAGTTTTATTCCTAACTCCTGGGACAAATTGTCTAACTTGAGGACAACATTCCCCACAGATCTGTCAAATTATTAAAGTGAAATGGTGGGAAAAATGTTTGGCCTGTGAAAAGATGTATTTAAAATTGCTGAAGTGAGAAAAAGAAAAAAAAAAAGTTACCAGAATATCAGTTCTTTCTAAAAACAAAAGCTGTTAGACTATGAACAAAGTGTGATTGGGAAGCCAGAAGTTTTCTGGTGTACATAAAATACCTCACAAGGCGCTAAATGTGCTGGTTGGCCCAACCTTACATCAGTGCTTTTCTACAAGCGTTACCTGAGGAGGAAATTTTCTCCCACGTTCTGTATTTCTGTGTGGTAGGAAACTGCCCCAAGTGTGGAGTCTCATGACCACAGGGAGATAAATCTGCCCAGGTAAGCATGGACACTGATCTAATCCATCCCAAGTTGCCTGGGAAACCCATGTTCAGGAGGAAATGGCTGAACTAAGCTGTTCAAAACCATGGAGAAGCAGATTTCCAATTCACAGTTTACGTGTCATGGATTTGTCTCTAAGAGTTTTTGATTTCAGAGGTTTTAACATTTGAACTCTCACTTTCTGAGAGCCTTCCCTCTGCGCTCTGATGGGATGGATGGGAAGACTGGATTCCAAATGCCAAAATGCAGTAAATCAGACTGATAGCTGATTCTTCTGGTTAAATCTGTGGCTGATATCAGAGCAGCATTTGAAGGTCCAGCAAATGTAAATATAGCGTTCAAATTATTTCAGATAAATTTGAGACTATTCCAGTGTTTATGAAGCACGTGCCATGCTATGGTTGGGAGGTCTGAGCTGCTCCCTGGCTTTGCCAAATCCCTCTGGGTAACCTGGACCTTTCCAGTTTCTCTCCCTGCTTTCAGTGTCGCATGAATGGAGGGGTCTTGGTGCTCTCAAATCTTTCCAAGAGAGACAAGGAGTGTGCAACCCTTCTGGCATGGGCGTGATTATAAAGCAGCAGAGGGGAAAATGGGTCTATAAAACAGAGGTCCAGATCATCTGCAGGTGCAAATGGGTTTGACTCTGTTGAGATCAGTGGAGCAACATCAATTTACAGCTTCTGAGGCTCCTGCTTCATCTCCAGACCTGGGCTAGAAACTGGGGCACAGGAGCTGCAACACCTGGATTGCAAATCCTGAAGAAATAGGTATCGGAGGAAGCTCTTGCTTATGGTGGAGGCAGAAGGAAAGATATTTTCTTGAGTTTTATATGGTTGGAGGGACAAAGAATAGGATTAAGTGTCTGTTTAAAAGGCAGGACTGGGCAGAGACAGATCCTTTGGAGGGGGTCTGCACCAGACCCTTCTCCTGGTCTCTTCCTTCTTGTCCAGCGTTGCCTGTAACTGCTGGTTGGGGCTTTTTCTCTCTCAAACACATTCCTTGCTTCTCATTTTACAAAGTGAGAGGGATTGCTTTAAGAAAAAAAAAAAAAAAAAAAAAAAAAAAAAAAAAAAAAAAAAAAAAAAAAAGAAAGAAAAAAGAAAACAAGAAGTTCCAGATTATAAATGCGTCCTATTAGGGTTTCTTTTTCTTTCCTTCCAGACAAAAGCATTTGTGCTTCCAAGCTTGATGGACCTCCTGACCCCGCTGATGTGGGTGGATGGCTCTGCATGTTCTGAATCATTTGCTTCCTTTTCAAGTGTTACTTCCCCCCTTATTTCAATTACCCTTCCCTTGTAATTGCTCGGGCTGCTCCAGCGAGCAGAGCGCTGCGGAGCTGACAGCCCGTCCGAGAGCGGGGCAGGCTGCCTGCGCGATCTGCATCCCCATCCTGCCCGGGCACCGGGAAAAGCGGGCGTGGAGCAGCCCAGCAGGGATTGCTGGAGGATGCTCAGGCTGGTGCAGGGTTCGGTGCCCAGCCTCTCTCGGGCTGGGCTGGGCGGCACCGCTCTGCCTGTCCCTGCAGGAGTTACAAACCAAGGGGCAAGGGTGGGCTCCCCGCATTCTGCTGAGTGAGTGCCCCGCTGGCAGCAGGAGGCGCTGGGGCTTGATCCGCCCCTCTTTGAGCTCCGGGGAGGCTTCTCAGGAAAGCCCAAAGGGATCAGGGTAGCCCCCAAAAGGTGCGAGCAGCTCCGATGGCAGGAGGGCAGGAGGGAAGGGGGCAGCGAGTGATGGCCTGGGTGGGCTGCTGAGGATGCCAGGCAGGGGGAGAGCTGCTGTGGGGCCAGGCGTGGATCTGCTTCCAATTCAATTTTGTTCCATGTGGTTTCTAGAAAACAAACAAATACCTAAAAAAACCCCGCCAAAAACTCAAAACAAAACAAACAAAAAAACCCAACCCCCAAATACACAAAACAAAGCAACAGCCCCCAAAACCTCAAAATGAAAATCAAATACCAAACAAGAAACAACCAAAAATCCCCACAAATCAAACCAAAATAACAGCACCCCCCAAAACACCCTCAAAACCAAAGCTAAACAAACAAAACCTGCAAACCAAAGCAAAAACAAAACAAAAACATAAAACCCACAAAAAAACTCCATCAAACAAAAAAAAAAACCCCAATACCTCAACTTTTTAAATTCTGGTTTTCATCTCATTCACTACCAAAATTAAATGGTAGGTTTCATACAGGAACTTTGCAAAGTGGCACATTTTTGTTAAATATCAAGCTTTATTTAAAAGAGAGGCAGAGGTTCAGCTTCTGTGTTACAAGTCAAGTTTCCAGAAAAGCTCTGCCCTATCTATTCTAAGAAAATGCTTTATTAGGTAGTTTTCCAAAAGTTAATATTATTTCCGAGGCTTCTTCCTGACTTCTATCCCTGTAAAAGCTCCTTTCATTGAATATCCCATCCATACACTCTGCTAATAATGTGATGGCTATTATTAGCACTTGGATATATTGGAAAAATATCTATTCAAAAGGTCCTAAAACCCATCCCCAAACAAAGAGGAGCTGCAGCACTTCAGAAAAGGCCCAACTGACTGATGTTGATTGTAGAGAATGGGATTTTTTTTTTTAGCCAACTAATTGCACTTTTCAAATTTAATCTTAAATTGAAATTCTAGGAGGCAACAGCCTGGAGAGAGGGTGTCAAAAGCTTTCCCTAGCAGCAATTCCGGGCCCTGCAGAAGGGGCTGGAATTGCTGCTGCTGCTCTGTGTGCTTGGCACAGGCACCTGTTGGCTATTCACAAACTCAACATCGCCTCTTGCATTATTTTAGCTCTCTGTGAAAGACATGGGCTTGAGTGGCTGGGCAGTACCAGAGGAGAAAAACACAGGGCTATTTTTGCTCTTGACTCATTTAGGGAATTAAAGGCGCGGCAAATAACCTGTGAGACTTTGGGTTGTACCAAAAGTGATTCAAGTGATTCCCCTTTTCTTTTTTTTTTCCTTTTTTCCATTTTTTTCCCCTTTTTTTTCCTTTTTTTTTCCTTTTTTCTTCTTTTTTTTTTCTTTTTTTTTTTTTTGCTACCTATGTGCACAACTTTCTGCTGGGTTCTGCTCTCCCTGTGCTCAGGCAGCAGGTAAAGGAGAGCCACAGATGTTGGCAGGATAAAACTGTGGGAGGAAGGATAGGAGAGAAAATGAGCAGGGCAAGCGAGAAGAAAAAGAGAACAGCCAGGTAAATTTGGGCCCTTTTTTCTTTTTTTCCAACACTCAAAAGATTTCTAAGTAAAATTAGGAGTGCTGAGGAAGATTGTTCCACTCTGGAGTAGGTCAAATTCATTTTTATTTGAGTTTTATTGGATCCGCCTCAAGAATAAAAGAGCAGCACCACCTCAGACATCTGTACACAGCTAATCAAGGGGACAAGGGACACAGCTTCCCCAGCCCAGAGGAAATGCCGTGATGTGTTGGGTCCTTGGTGGTATGGGACCAAGTATTGTTATTCAGGGACTATTTTTGTATTTCTATACATATTTTTCCTTTTGGGTGCAGCGACAGAGGCGAGGGACTGCTTAAAATTTCCTTTGACCTTTCCAAGTGTTCCTGGGAGCCAAAGGTGTGCCCAGGAAAGAAATATTAAATTACAGCCATGGCTCAGACCCCTGAAAGAGTCTGGCAGCTGCAGGAAGCAAAGGCAAATAATACCCAGGACTCTCAGAAATGACCCTGGATCTTCAGACCTTTCTGAAAGCTGAAATACTTATTTTAATTCAGTATGAACAGGTTAGGTCCAAGCAAGCCCAGCACTATGGGCAAACCTGAAAGGAAAAGAATGATTCATCTTCCGTTGTTTACCTCTTTCAAAACCTGAAGGTTCATGCGTTGACAGAGTTATGTCTGCAAAGGGATCAAATGGTAGAACAGATGAGGGAAAACACCCTCACATTTCCCCTACTCAGGGAACCCTTGGGTTGTGGCAAGAGTGAAATCTCCTGTAGCACAGGCTCTGTAAAGGATGGATTTCAGCTCTCCTTGGATGCCGTGGGAAGGGAAAGTGATTTCCACGATTTTCTGAGAGCAGAGGAGCTCCTCCCGTTTGACACTCACTGAGAGAGGGTAGGAGAGGACACTTGCCTGGGGAAAGGGTCAGTAGGCTGAGGTCTGCAACACTTGGGCTCATTTAAGGATTTTGGAAAAGCCCCAGCTGGTGAGTGGCTAGGACAAAGCAGCTCTGTGTCTGCCACGGGCAATCTGCTGGTGCCAAACCACAGCTCTTCTTCCCACCTCTGGCCAGGCAGAGCGCTGGTCCTACAAGCACAAAATGATGAAGCGATTTAGAGTTGTCTCTTTGTCTCTCCAAGACTCTGCTGCCACACCGGGTTTTAATTTTTCAGAGCAGTCCGACCCTGCCCTGATTCAGTCCCACCCTGAGGATTTTCCAGCTTCACCTGACACTGGGAAACAGCAAATGGGCGGCAGGCTTGATGTGGTTGCTCTTCCTGAGCCTTCCCCCATTCCTGCTGCTCTGTTCTGCCCTCCCTTGCCTTCTCAGCCTCCTGCTTTAGCTTTCTCTGGCTTTCACAGTCGTCATTCTTCAAAATCCAAGGTGGGATTAAACTAAAACCTTGAGCTAACAGTGGAGTGCCAGGCTGGCATACATTTCTCTCCCAATTAGAATGGATGAAAAGCTCAGGGGGAACATTCAGTGGGTCTGTATGGCTGGAATTTACACCAGGAAATCTCCGTGCAGGTCCTCACCCCACGAATTGCCTTGGCTTTGCCTCACCTTTGTTCGCACAGCAGAAACTCATGAAATGCAAAGTCAGAGAGCTTTGAATGTTAAGCCACGTGGAATATTTGTTCTTCAACCAGGCAAAACTTTGATATAATCAGGGTTCAGATGCAGGTGTTTGCTGGATTATACTCTCTTTGCTGTGCACACTGTCCTCTGTTCCTAGGGCAGGCAGATCAGAAAGTTTGCTGGCTGAGCAATTCAGAGAGTGCCTAGAACATGTCAGAATGAAGAGACATTTTGCTTCACTAAGATCCTCCAAACTTCCTCTATAGTGCAGTGTCACCAACAAAAACAAAATAGACAGATGAAGAGCATGATCATCACTACAAAATGCATTTCTTTCTGGAAGAAAGGACTGTTGCCCTGATTTTTTAACCTTCTCTTCTGTTTCACGGTTTTCATAGTTAGGTTGTTTCTCACGCATGGGTGTTGTAAACAGAGGCAACGTTTTCATAAATTCAAGGAAAGTTTTCATTCTTATTCTTAGAGCTATGGACAGCTGATGGACAGTTGTCCTGACCAATGGGATGGGGAGAGGTGTCAGCCTTCTCCCCCAGTCCCTGGCCTTGTAGAAATATTATAAAATGGAATTAGATCTTTTCATAAACAGTTCATGCCTTCTCACCGAAGTGAGTGTGTGTGTCTGTCTGATGAACAGCATCAAAGGACATCCCCTGAATTTGCACCTATTTGTAGATCACCTGCGGTGTGTTTTGGGGCTTCTACTCACTGCTTTGAACCCCAAGTTTGGGTTTTCCAGCGCAATAAGAACCCCAAATTTACCTTCTGCACCTGGAACATGCAGACTCAGAGATACAGAAAAATAACCCTGAGAGCTGCCAAAAGATTTTTTTTTTCTTTTTTTTTTTACTTTTGGAAGGCTTTGCCCTGGCAAATCAGTTCACTGTGTACCAAAGATAATTAGGGCATCTTATTTAAAACTTATGATCTAATTAGTGGCTTTAATGGTAGTTAATTACACAGAGAGCAACAAAGCAGTTATATTTCCTACCAGGCTTCTTCTAAGTCAAGGTGCAGGTACTTATCTAGGGCCATAAAGGAGAGTGGCTACCACACTTAACATCTAATTATACAAAATTGTCCACAGTAATTATGAGCAATGTGATTTTATTTATCTGGCTTAATTACGGGGGCTCTGCACAGTCTCTGACCTGGCACGGTGACAGGGAGGACAGAGAGAGGGAAAAGTGCCATCCCCACTGTGGTGGAGTTGCAGCCTCCTCACCCTGAGCACAAAGACCAGGCCTGGCCACAGCCCAGCAGTGCTCCTGAGGGTTTGGGGACCCTCTGTGCCCAGGGATTCATGGGAGCCATGGATACACAGTATGGACAAGGGGGTGCCTTTGCTGAGCCCCACGAGACGCTCAGGATTGGATTTCTCTCACCACAAGGAAGTCACTGTTTCCAGTGGGGATGAAAAGGACCGTTCATCCTTTTGTTCAGCAGAAGGGACACTTTATTCCCTCCATCCACTTCTTACATCTTTCCCAGATATCATTCCTTCCTAAATACTCTCTAGAAAAGTTCAGGGCACCTCCAGAAACTCAGTGCCTGGTATAAAACCACTTTTCACTCTCAGAGGGAAGCAGAGCAAGTGTTTTGGCTGACTTTAGACTATTCTTGCTCATCTCCTTAAGTTGTAACTTGTGTGTGCATGGACATAAACCCAGGTACAGCTTAACCCTTCCCTGTGACTGTCATGACAGAAATCTGCCCTGTATTGGGACCAATCTCCATTATTTACAAATCCCAACAGAATGAGTAACCACAGTGCATGAACCCATAAATACAGGAATAGGTTGTGACGAGTATGAGTGAAATGTGGTTCCTTGGATTTGTCCTTTTACCTCATTGGGCCAGGTGGAAATTTGTTAGTGAGAGCTGTCCAAAAATCCTGCCAGCCTGTTACACTTCTTGTGACAATAAAAGTAATGAGTGCTTAAACAGGAGGCTGAGAGATTCTTCAGTTTATATCAGTATCGCCTGTTGCCCAATCTCTGTCCTCTCATTAATTAATTACCCCTGATGAAAGGAGTACCTTTGAGTTGTAAAGTTTAAAGTGATAGATATGATTTACATGCCAGAAAGACAGCTGGCCCCGTGCCCACAGCCTTGAAAAACAGCATTTTCAAATACTTTCACTTCATAAAATTGCAGGCAGCCGCATGTACAGCTCTGGTTCTCAACTCATCCCCTCAGGACATTCCCATGTTATAGCAAATCACTCGTTCAGTGGCTCACTAAGATTTTGAATTAGTAGTAAATACATTTTGACCTTATTTTTCTCCTGATAATTGCTCTATTTATAGAGAAGTCACTGGTTGTCATGCTAATTTCTTCCATTTGAGAATTAGATTGGCTCCATCAGAAATAATGTGTGGCATATCCCATTTTAAAAAAGAAAAAAGGCGAAAAAAGGAAGCTGTCTCCTTTAAGAGTCGGTTTGTTCTCGTTCCGTTTTTAATGAAAGCTAGAAAAAATACTTACTGGTGAAAAAAGCCATGATAACTTTCACTGACAAGTTAGGTCATTCTCTTTCTTTAGATATCAGTTCCCTGTATTTTATGCCTTTGTTTTCCATAAAGTATTTGAGCATCAGCTTAGAGAGGAACGGCCTGTCATAGTGAGATGTTTTATAGTCCTCACACTACACATCAAAATATCTGTGGCCAGATTAAAAAAACAGCCCAACTTTTCAGCATTCAGGGCCAGAGGCCAGCGCTGGACAAGGACAAGATTTTTTTTTATAATTATTATATTATCCCTTTTCAGAAATCCAACCAGCAGTCTATTTCCTTTGCTCCCTCCCTGAGCTCTCAGCACAGGAGCATTTTGAGATGCCTGAGCGAGGAGTTCTCGACACACAGAGCACATCCCTGTTGTTGTTCGACAGACACACTCACTTTGGTGGGATGGCATGAACTGTTTATGATAAAATCTGACTCCACTTTTATAGTATTCCTACAAAGGTCAGGGACGGGGGGAGAAGGCTGACACCTCTCCTCATCCCATTGGTCAAGACAACTGCCCATCAGCCGTCCATAGCTCTAAGAACAGGAATGAAAACTACCTTGAATTAGGGAAAACATTGCTTCTGTTTGTAACACCCCTGTGTGAGAAACAACCTAAGAACTATGAACTGTGAGACACGAACAGAAGGCTGAAAAAACCATGGTGACACATCCCCAGCGCTCTGCTCTCCTTTTCCATCTCCTGAGCACTCCCCATGCTCAGGGCACCTCTGCCCCGGGGCCCTGAATCACCCACTGCTCGGTGGCCTCTGGCAGCGAGGTCTGGCTGTGGGGACAGCCTGGTGGTCCCAGCCTCTGTTTCCATTGACACGGCAGCGGGGCCAGCCATAAATCCGGGCAGGATTTGTGCTGAGAGCCACCAAGTGCCCCACGGGCTGCAGAGGGATGGAGGCACCTTGGGGTCCCCTCACCGCCAGCATCACAGGAGGTGGCTCAGGCTGAGTCACGGCGGGTTCCAGCACCACGAAGCAATTAACAGCAGGCAGCCAGAGCTCCAAACCTGTGTGAAAACTGTGGCTGTTTATCAATGTGTCAGCCTGGTGGCAGATTCAAGAAATCTAAATTTACCAGGTGACTGCTTCCCCCGTTCCTGGCTGCAGCTGGTGGATCTGCGGGACACGCTGTCCCAGCTGGGCATCTGGACCAGGCTGAGCAGGGGAAATGGATGAATGGCACCAGCCCCAGAGTTCAGGGCAGGGGAGGCTTTTTTACACCACAGCTGCTTAATGATTTTTCAATTGATTTCAGCAGTGCTGCTTTTCGATTACTGATTCCATCCTAGCCACTGGGCAGAAAAATGGGCTTAGGAAAATTATAGACAGGAAAGAGGGCTTAAAAAAATGATCAAAAACTCAACAGCTTCCACAATGCAGTGACATTTGTCCAGATATTTTGTGCTGAATTGGGAAAAAAGAGAGAAATGGCAATTCCTCCCACCTCTCAGCCTGTGCTGGGAGGAGAGTGCGCATGTTCTCCTTTGCTTTCAAGCCCCAGTTCATCCATGCTCATTGACCTGCTCCTTGGTTTGGAACCAGCTGCAGAAAGCAGCTGTCATCCCCTGTTACTCTGCCAGCCCTGTTCTTAAGGCAGCCATCAAATCCTGGCACTGACTGAAGGCAATTCAATTAGCTGTGACGGTCAAACAGAAACCGAGGGTCAACTGAAATCTCTTTTTTCCTCCTCCTGACCATCTCCTCTCTATTTTCATCTTGAATCTGGAGGTGCAGAAGCCCATCCCCATTTTGGAAGTTGTTGTGGGGTGAGGATGGGAGAAGGAGGGTGCTTGCACAGGAGACCTCTACTACAGAGAGGAAAACAGGAGAAAAGAAGGGGAAAACATAGCAGGGATGGGGGTGTATCTTTCCTCTGTCCTGCTCAGCTCTTGTGATGACTCCTTAAGATGGAATGAGCTTGGAAAGTGGTGTCATGTTGGATGGCTTGTGATGTGCTTTGGGTACATTGGACAGTAAAGATGAAATCTCCCTCAACTCTGCTGCTGCCAGGCACAGCAGCCACTTCAGGCTTTTGTCAGACCCTGGGGCTCATTCCCAACACAGCCAGAGGAAGGAGGGAAGGTGAGAGGAAGAGGAGGAAGATGAGGAGGTAGAAGCAAGAGCTGGGCCACGGCAGAGCTGCATTCAGAGACCCTCTTTGCAGCCAGCCCCCACGGCTCCTCCCTGGTGTGCAGGTAGTGGTAAAACTAAAGGTCGAGCTGATAATCCTGATGAATATTTAACAGTTACTGGTTTCATGTCTCCCTTATTGCTGCAGATTGAATGTCTAACACTGGTGACATCTGGAAGGGAGCACACACAGCCTCTCCTGGAGCAGGGGGAGCAGGCACCAGGGCAGCGTGGGGGGACAGTCCCTTGGAGCCTGATGCCACCAGCTCAGCACCTCCATCCCCCTGCAGAGCCTGGCTGGAGGTTGCACAGGAGCAGCTGCTTCCAGCACAGACCCATCTGCTTTGGGTTGATGCCTTAAGTTTGAGCTTTCCTGTATTTCAGGTTCTGTGCTGCCCAGGGTGCAGCTCTGAGCTCACACTCAGTGTCACTCAGCTCTGCACACAGCAGGGACACAAAACAAATCCTGCTCCTGCTGCACACCAAGGACAACTTTCAGGCCCAAAAGCACAAACAATGGTGGATGGAAGGGAGGAACAAGAAGGATGGGACCTCACAGCCTGAAGCTGAAATTGGACAATTAAACCCCAACATGCAAATGGACCAAAACTTATCCTCACAGATTACTCTCCTCAATTCCCTGTTGTTCATACTTTTTGGCCCTGAAGCTGCAATAGTGTCCTTGGTTCTTGGGCTGGAAAAGCATTGTTTTATCTAACTAAACTGAGGAGACCTTGCTAACACTTTATATGAAGTTCAGAGTTACACACTAAGGCAGTACAGAATCTGAAAGATATGAAAGCTAAAACTTAAGTCATCACCAGCAGATGAATAGTTAAAATATTGTGTGAGTTTTTCAGTTTTCCATGCACTGATTCACTGTGATCAGTACAAAACTCCAGGTGCCCTGAGAAAGAGGAACATGGTTTGGACATTTTCATTGGGCAGTTTCAACTCTGAGACTGTGCAGCACAAGGCCTTGCTATCATTCTCACTTCATGGAGAACCTGTAGGAAGGGTTTTGCTGGGGTCTGGAAACGGCTGGCAGCAATGGATCTCCATGTGGAAGAACTAATGACCTTGAATAAGAAATGAATCACTGTGACAAAAGGAGGAGAGTCCAGCTCCACGCTCACTGCTTTGCATGGCCCAAGCCTTTGAGCAGCAGATGAGAAATGCCAAGGAAGTGCCTGGCGATACATCACCCCCACTTGAGTGCTGGAGTAATCAGTCCTGCTCTGGGCAGGGTAGCCCAGGGATTTAGATCCCTATTTCAGCAGCCTAGAGACCCTCCAGGATGCAATTTTTGTTCTGAGTATAAGCTGGTCTTAAAAAACTTCCTCATAATCTTTCTGCAGAAATATGAATTTCGTTCACTTCTTTTTTTCCTTTCAACCTGTGCCTCTAAACATTCAGCTACACTCAGAGCTCTGTGTGCCTCCCTCCTCCCCCGACCCGATCCAGCCCTTGTCTCACTCACATTGCAAGGAAGGTGTCATTAACATTTGACAGTGACTCTTTTCCCTCTCCATTGCTACAATCAATTTTCTTTTTCTTTTGTTGAAACCTTGCTACCATATTTTTCAGGCTACACAATGTGGAAGTTGGCAGAAAACCAGGCTCAGCTGGAATTCAGGGCTGACTTTATGTCTGAATTCAAGAGGTGCCAGCATTGGGGTAGCATATCATGCTCCCACACAGCCTGACACAAACAGGGTAAGCCTCAGTGGCAGTTGAGGACTCACTCAAATATTGTCTAAAGTCCTCAATGAGAGAAAAGCGGAAAGAAAAGGAAGACTGATGGTTTTAACTTCAACAGGAAATAGTCTTCTGTCAATATTTCAACAGGTTGATCAGAAGACACGCTGAAAACTTGCATTGCTCCAGAAAGGCAGCACATTCCCTGCTCAGCAGCTAATGAACTCCCGTGGTGTCGAGGCAGTAACCTCAGGGAGGTGCAAGGCAGATGCTGTAGCCATAAAATAGTATCCAGCAGTAAAACACAGAAAATCTGGAGCTTATATATGAAATTATGACCAATATTGTATTTTCTGAAAGAGAAGGGAGCAGGAACTCTTTGGGATTGGCCTACAAATGGGTATCAGCAAGGTCTCTCATTGAAACCTTGTTCACTGAGTATTTTAGGAGCATAAGACTGAATAGTAACTCCTAAGTCGGCAAATAAATCTCATGTTCCAGCCTGTCTGTGATCATCCCTGTACCCAACTCTGTCACTCCCAAAAAGCACCATTGACCATCTCAATTCTCAGGTGGTGTTCCTGCTCTGAGCAGATAACCAAAGATTTTACAATTAAAAGTCTGTCAAATATTAAGGCATAATTAAAAGGACAGAAAGAGGGGGAAAGCCCTTTTGCCCATGAAACTTTGCAGGAGCAGTTACTAAAGTGCCTGTGGCACTTTTACTTTCTTTGCATTTACTTGAAACAAAGGCAAAAACTATCACTCAGTGAGTGTTCGCAGTAAAATAGGTCAGAAACGCAACTGGAACAAATGTGTTTGAATAAAAAAGCCAAGCAAACATCTCAGGTACCGGAACTGTGCAAACACAGCAAATAACATAAAGCTTCCCCTCAGGAGAAGAACAATATGCAGAAATCTCGATGCTTTTGTTCACTTAGTGCAGGGCCCAGCAGAGAGTGAGAATGGCTGTGTCCTGCTGGTTAACACATTTTAATTCCTGAGGGAATCAGGTTCTGTGGCTGTGTGTACACCTGGAAGGGACAGCAGGGAGGCAGTGAGAACATTTGTCTTGTACAAGTTGGAGCAGCCTCGTGGCAGCTCTGGATTGGGCTGTGATAAGGATTTCTCCAGGAAGCCATGGATTATTGAGGTGTATTTTGTGATAAGTGGAGCTCTGCTGTCACCACCCATTAAAACCCAAGGAAATCCCATCCATTATTTCAGGGGAATGACTTCTCATGAGCCCTTGGCTTGTGTCCTTGACACTGCTTCAGTCTCCAAAGGCCACATCCCAGGAGAGGCCCCAGTGGCCATCTCCCACTGTGGTCAAACCTGCCTCATGTCCACAAAAATGTGGGTGTTGGTGCAAGACGAGCCCCCAGCTATGGAAGCAGCAGGCTTTTGTGTCTGAGAACCTGGGAAAATCTCCCTTGCCCTGGAATTCTGGACTATTTCTTTTGTTCTGAAAGAGCCTTCATGTGCCCTTCACAGAATCACAGGGTGGTTTGGGCTGGAAGGGACCTCAAAAATCACCTCATCCCACCCCTGCCATGGGCAGGAACACTTTCCACAATCCCAGGTTTCTCCAAGGCCTGTCCAACCTGGCCTTGGGCACTGCCAGGGATCCAGGGGCAGCCACAGCTTCTCTGACCAGCGCCTCACCTCCTTACAGAGAAGAATTTCTGCCTCATTTCCAATCTAGACTTATCCCTTTTCAGTCTGAAGCCATTTCCCCTTGTCCTTCCTGTAGCACATCCTCACTGCTGGTCCTACTCAAGGGGTTTGAAAGCTAAACCATCACACTGATCTTTGCAAGCACCTTGCAGTTCTATGTCACATACTAAAAAGCAAACAAAAAAAAAGACTCCAAACTGGAATTTTTTTTTCTGCTTTTGCCCTCCAGTGGATGGCACCAGGAGGAGCTGGCCCTGCCTGGGGGGAGCAGAGTGGCCCAGGGGCTCCCACTGAATCCTTGTGCCCGGCTCCCTCCGTGCTCACTGCCTTTCACTTATTGAATTAGAATAAATTGGAACTTTCATAAAGGGTTATACAAATCATTATCTCAAGTTAGCAGATGCGGGCTCACCAGGGTAGAGCTCTGTTAATAACTCCTTTGGATTAGGGCTGATTGGTACAATTTGAAACTTGTTTCTCTCAGCTTGATCAGTCTCGTCGTAACTGTGGCAATTATCCCATTTCACTTTCAATAGCTCAGCACAGAGGAATTGCTGCCTCCAATCCATCCCTCTGTAATGAATCTGGTGTGATTTGTTCAGTCCTGTGGACAAATACACTCTGAACTGCCCCCTACTCTGAAAGAAGCATTAAAAAAAAAATAAATCCTGTGTCCAAATGGCACATAGGAATGTGACTTTTAGGAAGTGAGATGCTGAGTGTCTGTGTAAACATCATTGAGGTATTTGGCCACAAAAAGCTTCTCTTCATTCTTACAGCATCATTTGCACTTTTTGGCAGCCTTCCTGCCTGGGAAATTAGATTAAAAAACAGTGGTTTATCCAAGCATTGAAGCTGCTTGAATAGATTCTGATGAATGTGTTACATGCTGAATTGGTGGGGTTCTGTTAAATAACTCATCTGGTGATATTTTTCTTTCTTTTCTTTTTTTTTTTTTTTCTCCAGGAGTCATTAATAAATGATTTAATGAGGGAGCACAGAATTTCATAATAATATATTTGACAAGTATTTGCTTTCAGTCCTTTATTTGACTCCAACAACAAGGCTGGGTCTTGGTTTAACAGACTCATGAAGAACACACTTAATTTTGACAACAATTCCACACTAATTTCTTTTTAGAAAGACATCTGAACAACTGTTTGCTTTAAGCCCACCTTTAGGTCTTACCTGAGATACCTTGCTGGACCGCGGGATTTAGCAGTAAGGTGAACCTTGTGCTTAAATCACTGCAGTGATGGTTTTCCTGCAGTTACCAGTTCTGCTCTTGCCTCTTTATAACCTTTCCATGTATATTAGGAACACAAATTGCAAATGATTTCCAGTTTCCTGGGACCAGGAGCTGCACAAGTGTCTCTGAACCATCCCCAGCTCATAAACTCTAAAAATATTCCCTTTGTTTCCAACCACTGTTTGGTTTTTCTGCTTGCAAAATTCTTTAAGCCAGGACTGTTGCTCACTTCTTGTTCACACAGCACCTCATTCCATGTTTTATGAAGCCAATAAAATGTTAGAAATTTAAATACATGGACTGATTTGTCTTTTCTTTCCAGCACCAAAGCTGTGCGTCACTGATTCCCACAGAACTGTGCCAGTGAAAGCAACACTGTGATCCCACCCAGCTTTAATTCCTAACTGTGGGAATTCAATTTTCAATTCAGATCCAGTGCACATCTGCTTCTTGAAATTGTTTGAGGATGTAGCTTAAATAAATGCTGGTGTCCCAAAGTTTTGGAGGAGCATCCAATCCCTTCTCCCTGCTCTTGCCAGCTGCCTCCTGCTTGGCTTGGAGTGCTCAGCCTCTTGCAGGGGCTTGGACAGCTCTGAATCACACTGCTTCCAATATGTTTCTACTGAAAATAATAGTAGTAATTAATGCTCTTAGTTTTAGTGCTGCCATCTGCCTTGGTGCCAGCCACAATGGCTTTTTCCCTCTGAATTCCCCAAAGTGGGAAGAAGGAGGAAAGCAAGGACAGAGGCAGCTGCTTGGGCTTTTCCCAGCACCTCTGTTTCAGCTGGCAGGGATTCTCCTGACGGGGACAGGGAGAAGGGGGGATTGTCTGATCTTCAGAGACAGCAACGGGCACGGAACATCCTCAGAGCAAAGGTAACAGAGATCGAGGAGAGGCACGGATGGAAGGGAGGTGGTTACACATGAGGTGTAACCTCTCCTGAAGGTACAGAGCTAAACAGCCCAGCATCCTTAGGAGGTGCTCTCAAGACAGGGAGCTCCACAGAGCACTGTCACCAAATCACAGAGTCATTTAGGCTGGAAAAGCCCTCCAACATCATTGAGTCCAACCTGGGCCCCTTGCCCGCCTTGTCACACAGCCCAGAGCACTGAGTGGCGTTCTTTGGACACCTCCAGGGATGGGCATCCACCTCCTCCCTGGACAGCCCCCTCCAATGCCTGACCACCCTTTCAAGTGAAGAAATTCCTGCTGCTGTCCACCCTGAGCCTCCCTGGCCCAGCCTGAGGCCGTTCCCTCTCCTCCTGTCCCTGTTCCCTGGAGCAGAGCCCAATCCCCCCGACTGTCCCCTCCTGGCAGGGAGCTGTGCAGAGCCACAAGGTCCCCCCTGAGCCTCCTTTTCTCCAGGCTGAGCCCCTTCCCCAGCTCCCTCAGCTGTTGTGGGGCTCCAGACCCTTTCCCAGCTCCCTTCCCTGCCCTGGACAGGCCCCTGCCCTGTCCTTCCTACAGAGAGGGGCCCAGAACTGGACACAGCACCAGGATTTTGAAGGGATTTATCTCTCTACAGATCACACAAGACAACAGTGAGAAAGGGATGGGTGTTGGAAGTTTGCACTGTCTCAGCTCTTGGGATGGGATGGTCAGAGGTGAGTGCAGGAGCCCCTCTCCCCTCTCCATCTCTGGAAAAGTCTCCTTCCCCAGGCCCTGCAGATGTCAGGAGCACGCAGGCAAGGTGGGGAGTTAAACAGAAGGAAGTGGCGGCGTGTTTCTCAAACAGCATCAAAAAAGGTTAACAAACAGCATCAAAAAGGGCACCTGTCACTGTGCATCACCTTCTGCTCCTGCCAGGCTCCTGCCACAGCCTTTCCCTTTGCCTTGCCTGTGCCCCCTAATTGCAGAATTTACTGACCGGAGGGCAAAAGAGCCACTTCAGGTTTGGAGGATAGGAGGTGTTTATAGTGGAAAAAACCCCCTCAGCTGCCTGGGGACACTAACTGCAGCAGTAAAAGCAATTCTTACTCCTGGCAGCAGGATTTGGGATTGGGGATGACAAAACTGGCAGACAGCAGGGCCCCTTCAGCTCTCGAGATAGGGGACTTCTAAAGGCTGCACAAACCTCTTCTCCCTGATCCTTGCTCAGCAAGCTGGGGAGGCCTTTTTCTCCCATCAGAGGAGAAGAGCTATCGCACGTCAGCAGCCACATCTCTCCTTCACACTGAATGACACTTCACAAGGCAACCTGTTGATCCCAGTCCTATCTGCCACAAGTGTGCTCTGAGAAGCTTATTTTGACTACAGCAAGGAGAAAACTGTTGTTGAGGGATAGGGAAAAAAAAAAAAGAAACCAAACCAAACCAAACAAAACAACACATAGGAAGTGCAGCAGCTCAGGTTTTGACACGTCTGGCCTAGAAGGGATATATTTGATAATTCAAAATCTGCACAGCTGCCCCAGGCTCCCAACCCTCCACAGCACTTTGTAACCAAACTCAGTCTGTTCTCTAGCTGGGCCAGAATGTTTAACTGCCAAGGTCTGAAAACTGCAGAGTTTGAGCAGGTTTTGTGCTCAGGGCCTATGTTCCTTGCTTACCTTCTTCCTTGCATCAAACCCTGGTGTCTTAAGTGGGAACACCTCTCTGGTTCCCTCTTTCCTCTCCCTCCCCAGATGCTGCTGAAGGGATTTAAGGTGAGAGTCTCAGCCCAAGGGCTTTTCTTGCATCCCAGCAGTCACTTCCAGCCAGGGTCTTGGGTCACTTACTGAGAAGAACTAACAGGTCTGTAGCTCTTTCATCTCTCTTCTCTGTTTTTTATTTTTGGGGTTTTTTTGATTTTTCAATAAGTGTCTGTATAAAAATCTGAATTAGATAACAAATTTCTGCTTCTTAATGGAAAATAAAAAAAAAGTTATAAGAAATGTCAATTATGATTAACACTTCAACGTGGAGAAATGACATTATCACAAGCGTTGTATGGAATTAAACAGACATCACCTGGCATCTGCCATCAGGGCTTGGCAGCTCTCCAGACAGGTCGCTACTTAGCTTTAAAGGTAGTAACATTATTCCAGTTTTAAAGTTTTGCCATATTCTTTCCACTTCGCTGGGAAAAAAAAAAAAAAAAAAAAAAANAAAAAAAAAAAAAGTCAAACTTTGCTGCGAAAAAAAATTCCTGACAAAAACCACAAAAAACCAAACCAAACCAAAACCAAAACAAACAAACAAAAACCAAAACCCAAAAAACCCAATCACATTCCCCTGGCTTATTTTCAAAAAGAACAAAAAAACTCTGCTCCATCTCAGCTTCAGATTAGGAACTTTCTATTTGTGGATGGTGTCTATTTTGTGTTTTAACAAGCTGATGTTGATCCCTCCATTGTCCCTCTGTCTTTGTACTTAGAAAACAATGAGGAATCATTGAACTGTAGAATCCTGGAATGGTTTGGGTTGGGAGGGACCTTAAAGACCATCCAGTGCCACCCTTATCATGGCAGGGACACCTCCCACTGTCCCAGGCTGCTCCAAGCCCTGTCCAACCTGGCCCTGGGCACTGCCAGGGATCCAGGGGCAGCCACGGCTGCTCTGGGCACCCTGTGCCAGGGCCTGCCCACCCTCCCAAGGAAGATTCTTTTCCTAATATCCAAAAAATATCATATAATCTAAACCTACTCTCAATATGAAGCCATTCCACCTTGTTCTGCCCCCTCACACCCATAAATAGTTCACAGGGATCCTGAACTAGCCCAATATTCCTTGCCTTCACACCCAGCTCCATCTCCCTCCCCTCCCCTGGCATGGCCCTGGAACAAGAGAAAGTGTAAACAAACACAACAACCTCCAAAGTATTTCAATAACAAAATAACTAAAGCAATTCTCCGAGGGGCTGGTAAATAGCAGCCAAGCTATCAGAGCCCAGAGGGGGAAAAGTTCAGCTGAAACTAGTTACAAAACCTCCAGATGCAGTGTGACAAACTCCAGCCTGCTCCTGCTCTTGCTCCCGTTGCCATTTTCCCACAGAATGACAGTTTTCAATTACTGGGCTGTAGCTAAAAGCAAATTGTGCACTTCAGCAGCTGGAGTTCTCTCTCCTGATTTTCAGATGTGGCTGGGTAAAATGTACAGGGGCAATGGAAATGGCTTTCTGTGCACAGCTAACTGAGCAAGGACATGCCCAGAGACTGTCAGGAGCAGGAGAAAGTCAAAAGGAACTGCAGGCAGGGAGGGGGGATTGATCCCAGCCCCTCAGCCCCCTCTCCTCCCCCAGCAAGAAGACTCCAGCTGTACATGCTGCAGGAGCAGACCTGTGTCGACCTGTCCACCTAAACTTTAAATGTGATTTAGATTTTTTTTTTCCCCCAAATGACTAATTCTCTGAATAGTCTGAGATCTAGATCACGTTGTCCTCATTCTTACACAGGTAAAAAGCTTCCCCTTTCCCCCATTAGAGGGTCCCATTGGAGCAGAACCTGGATTTCTGCATCTGAGGATGTACCTCAGCTAAAATACATCCACGAGGGTCAGCCCTCCTTGTGTGACCCAGGCAGGAGAAGGAGGCAAACCCAGATTTAATGGTGTCCTGCAGGTGTTGCATGCAGGTACTGTTAAACTGACAGGTGGAATAACCTGGGGGAAGCTACCATAATAAAATATTTGTCCTAATAAAAGCCAACACCGAGAGACTCACCAGCCTTTTTCTCCCTATTCTGGGCAAGGCAGCTTCACCTGAGCAGAGACACTGAAGTCGGGGCAGAATTTTTGCTGTTAGCTTTGGGACATCTTGGGTCTGTAACCAGCTGCAAATCACAGAATCATTTAGGGAAAAGCCTTAGGATTATTGAAACCATCAAGGAACAAACAGGGTTGAGGGACACCCCAGGCTGGCAGCACCCCAAGTTTGCCAATAGCTGCCTGAACATTGTCCACGAAGTGGAGTCAGTGAAATCTTTCCTGCTGGACACCTTGGGGTCAGCCGTGTTAATATTTTATACTTTAAAATTTACAACAAATTACGGTTTTAACCTGACTGCATTGCTTTTTCCTGCAGAAACGTTTGCCCTGTGAAGAGGAGACTGAATCCCACAGGCTGCTCCGTGTGACATCACCTTCCTTCATCCCCCATCAGTGAGAGCAACATGGCTGGGGAAAACAAAATGTTACAAGCGCTCTGCTGCTCCAGGAGAGGCAGTTCTTGGCTGAGCCCTGTGCCTCCCCTCATTACCATCCTCGCTCGTGCCTCCTGCATGCCTTGGACAGCTGGGGAGCCTGCAATTCTCCTGCACCCGGTGAGTCAGGCCAATGCTGCTGTCCAAACAACGTTAACCGGCTCTGACAAAGCTGCAGAACCTGGAGAAATCTCCAGTCGCATGTGACGTCCCCTAGCAGTGCATCCCTGCCAGAAGGGAAGGGGGAAGGCAGAGGGTAGGGCTGGATGAGCACTTTTCGTGGTGACGTGCCATTTTTAGCCATAATTATGTAAATTACATAATTCATCTCGAAATATTGAGGGGGTTTTTTTCTGTATTTACTGCAATTACGTCAATTGACCTATTTATGTTATCTGACGTGCTTATCATTAAAATGGGACAATATATCCCATTAGATCCTCTTACTCCGTTGAATGGAATGATGATTAATTATATCATAAAAAGGAGCTGTGCTACGTATCTCTGAGCATGGAATTTGAGGCTTAAAATAAAACAAAGTAGTCTCGTAATTTCCTGTCTTAAAACTGCATCTTACCCACTTGGGAAATATGCCCAGGGTTCCCCACATGGCATCATTCTGGTCCACATTCATATCAAAAAGATGTTTATGAAGCCAAACGTATTTATTTCTTGTAGCACCCACTGCTCTGTATTATGCAGAGACAACGTGTCCAAGGAAAAATCCAACAAACCTGGCTCATCTGTGACTTCATTAGTCTGAGAATCTCCTTCCAGAGTGGAGAAAATGGTGTTTTCCCAACTACATTGGTTATAACTTCTTGGAAACCACTTCCTGCTTTTCTCTCAGAGTCTGAGTCTGTCAGGCCCTGTTAGTGAAACTGTGGCTCTGGGAATGCAGGATGGCAGGAGAGGAATGCAGTTTTAATTCCTGCACTAAATATCAATTTGCAAGTGCACGATAGAGCAACTTGGTCATTTATTTTTCATAAATAAGGTCTTTATCCCCATCTTTACTTGAATCAAGCTCTGCCTATTTCTCTGCATCTAAACCTTGTCCTCCTCCAACCTCCACTTCAGCAATATCTTTTTTTTTTTTTTTTCAGCAAAGCCTTGAAAGCTTAGACCTCAGCCCAGACAGAAATCCATGTGTGGTGTTTTAGATGCGTGCTGGGACTCAGGGTGACCACTCAAAGACACCAAAGGTGGCCCCATTCTCCCGGTTTTGGGGCACTTACAAAACTCCTCTAGTTCTTCATTTCCTGGACAATGGTGCTGGCCCATTTTTTAGTTCCTGACATTAAAGTCCCTGTGCGCTGCTTTCATTTTCAGAATGAGCAATGACCACATGTCCTTGGGGGGCTCAGGGCTGTGGGGGCAGGAGCTCTCTGAAGGACCATGAGAGGGATCCATGGAGCTCAGTGCTGGGCACTGTCTCCTCAGAAATGTCTGTTAAGTTTCTTGGTACTGTTCCCACTCAATCCCAAACTATCTGCTGCTCCTTCCAACAGGCAGAGGTGTTTTCCCAAGGCTTTTCCCTAAATGATTCTGTGATTTGCAGCTGGTTACAGACCCAAGATGTCCCAAAGCTAACAGCAAAAATTCTGCCGACTTCAGTGTCTCTGCTCAGGTGAAACTGCCTTGCCCAGAACAGGGAGAAAAAGGCTGGTGAGACTCTCGGTGTTGGCTTTTATTAGGACAAATATTTTATTATGGTAGCTTCCCCCAGGTTATTCCACCTGTCAGTTTAACAGTACCTGCATGCAACACCTGCAGGACACCATTAAACCGGGGTTTGCCTCCAACTCCTGCCTGGGTCATGTCACGGTAGGACATGAAATAGATTGACTCCATATTGTTGTCAGAAGAGAAAGAAGGCTTTATTTGCAATTCCAACAGTTTCTTTTATAACGTGCTGTGTAAAAAGGTCTATTATTGGTCCATGGCACTGACACTGCTCTCCGTTGGTTCAGGAATAGGAAACAACCCCTGGGACAGTTGTTATGGGAAAGGGAACACTGCTTAATCTGTTTGGAGAAATGGAGAGAGATGTTTTGAAGAGAGAAAACTGCTGACAGCTTTCCCTTGGGAAAGGACCCAGCAATGGTTAGCAAGCTAAAATTCAAGCTCAGAAATGTCAAGCCCACAGGGTCATACAAGGAGGATTGACCCCCGTGGATGTATTTTAGCTGAGGTACATCCTCAGATGCAGAAATCCAGGTTCTGCTCCAATGGGACCCTCTAATGGGGGAAAGGGGAAGTTTATTACCTGTGTAAGAATGAGGATAACGTGATGGACAGAAAGGATTGTTGCTGTGTGTCCCTTCTCAGCTGATCTCACCCTCCCTCAGTAGCCAGCACGTGGTCCCTGAGAGAATGGTTTCAGCTTGTTTCAATCCAAAGGAAAGGACTCGAGAGCACCTAAAGAGGGTTTCATCCTCGTTTGTTTTACTCAATTAAAAACCTGCAGACACAGATTAGCTCCCTGCTGCTCGGTGTAGGAACTCCTCTAACACTGCAGTGATTTACGATCTACCAGGCCGCGTTTAAGCAATGTCATGCAGAACGCAGAGCTGCTGAGCACGGGGCTGGTCACTCGTGTTAATGAAAAATGGATTGGAGGTGACAGCCCCTTGCGTGGCTGCATTTTGATAAAGGATGACAGAGTGGGGCTGCAGCCGAGGGAGGCTCTGTAATTAATATTACAGTAGGATCAGGTATGTAAGGGAGAGCTTGACTTGGAATTAAAATCAATACAACAGCTGTTGGGACGTGTCATTCCTGGTCCCTGGGCCCTGAGACGTTCTGCCAGACGGAGGAAGGGCTGATGGGAAGGTGATGACACACAGTGAATATCCATCTTGTGTTCACTTCAGGCAAGAAATTATGCTTAGTGGAATGTGTTGGCAGCTTGGGGATGTTATATTGGCTTTTCGTTAGGGTGTTCTTTTTCCTTTTTTTCTCTTTTCAGTCAGTGGGTGAACAGGAGGGTCCATGGGCCACCTCTCTCTGCTGCTATTGCTAATTTTCTTTTCAAAAACTCTTTTACACCAACCAATTACTGTGGTGTTGTGGTGAGGGAGGTTTTCTGGTTTCCTTTATTTTCCAGTCTTCCTGCAAGTCAGAAAAAATCAAGTCTAGTGTCTATGATGGTCGTGGCTCTTATGAAAATAGAACACAGCTCCATGTTTCTGACAAAGCACATTGTGTCTCCTGCAGCAGCAGGGACATCTCAGTCTATTTTCAGCCTCCCTCTTCTGTTCCCCTCCTTCCTCATCCACTCTAATGGCCAAGATCACCTCCAAAGTTGCTGTTCTCATTTTAACAGAAGTTTACTTTGAGGCATCAGAATTTGGAGAAGTGAGAAGATCAAGTGGCATCTGAATTAGGACAGCAGAGAAATCATTTGTGTATTTCTAGAAAATTCTTCTAAAGAAAAAATAAACTGTAAAATAAAAATTCAACTTTTTAACTAGTACCATGAACTAAAAAAACCTGCATTGAATGGGGACATAAGTTATGGATGATCAAGATAGATGATGCTTTGCATTCCACACCAATGTTGATCTTCATCCCAGCTTGGGGGGTTTGTGCTATAAACTGGAATTTCCAAACAAAAAGTGGAAATCCATTTCTGTTCAGAAATGCCAATGGGAACCATATGACAATGATGGAGATTTTTCTGCACTTTCACAAATTCAGTTAAATTTAAATGTGGCTATTTAGGAAGCTGGGCTAGTTTTACAAATGGCTCTAGTTCCAGCAAAACAAAATCAAGCCCACTGATCATAGTAACACTCCAAAACAGCTTCAGACAGCATCTTTTTTGGGATGTACAGTAGAGCTGCAATCTGTAAGCATTATGGTTGGACACTGTAGCAACCAAATACCACAGCAGCCAGAAAAGGAGCAGCAATCTCTGTCTATCAGATGAAGGGAGATCCATTATCTCTATGCATTGCCCTGAGGCTGGAGTTCAAAGCTCAAGCCAGCTCAGAACGAAAAGTGACTCAGAAATGATGCCCAAATTCCTGTCAGCCCGGCCAGCGTGACAGAAGTGCTTGTTAACATCCAGCCCTGAGGTCAAGGGGGTGATTGTACCCCTGCAGCTCGGGGTGCCTCGGTCAGTGCCACCTCCAAAGGCCATCAAAACCAGTTAAAAAAAGA
>WBMY01018023.1:199121-267327 GCA_013397315.1 Donacobius atricapilla | reverse complement strand
AAAAAAAAAAAAAAGGTCTTGACTGATTTAATTAAGTTTTGGAACTCCTCTTAATGAAAAGCCCATCTGCTACTCAATTCACTCAATTCCTGAATCTCTCACCTTCTCTTCTTCTTCTGCCTGCCAAATAAAAATCATGTCTCTCCTGACACCAGGGAACTTTTCAGCTTATTTTTGACCTGAATTCCCATAGTGTGGTCCTTTTGGGGTAGCTTCATTTGCAGGTTTCTTGCTATACAAAGAATTCTGAAGAAATGCACTTAGTTTGGTTATTTCTCTCTACAGACTAAACCTTCAGCCGCAGATGTGTGAGTGGGTTCATCCAACAAGCCAAGATCTCCCACTTTATTTTAACGTGTGAATGATCCCTGAGGGAGTTTAAACTTTATCCCAAGTCATCATCTGTGCATTTTACCAGTCCTAAAAGGCCCAGAAACGCCAGCTCTGATGTGCTGGAGCTGCACCTCGCAGGAAGGCTGGCCCAGAGAGGGAATCAGCTGGGGATGCTCCTCTCTGGCACCAGAGGCAGAGCAGGAGCCATGAAAGCTGTGAGTGAGAGGGCTGAGGGGTGCAGCACACCATTTACCAGCCAGACCTGAGCCATATGTGAATTTTTATTCAGATCCATGATTTTTCCTGTGAGTTCAGGTCTGTTGTTGCTCTTTCAACTCTTTCTTTTTACTGAGGTGTCTTCATCTGCACTATGTGCAGACGCTGCTATGCCTAAGATGTCTGAACAACTGGCCTGACCATCAGAGTAAAGCTCCCAGCTCCTCAGCCCTGGAAATCGTGGGAATGACATCTGTTCATCCAAACAGCTGCCCCGGTGCTGCTCCAGCTCCAGCTCGGGTTGGTTTAGAACAGCAAAGAAAGAAGGAGCAAGAGCACAGATCTCTGCTGCCTGTTCACCTCCTAAAGCACACTGACATTTGTGCCATCTTTAAACACCACGGCAAGATTTTGTCTGAATTCTTGGCTGGATTTGAGAGCTCTGTGAGTGAGAAATGCAGTTATTCCATTCCATTTTATGTGGGCAAGTAAGTGCATGCATGTACTCACACAAAATTCAGATACTTAACCTCTGAACGAGGAGAAGAAAATCAGTAGAGTCCTTATGAGACACTCCTGACTGTACAGCAGCATAACTTGAGTGGTTACTGAAATAACGATTTATTTTGGAGGGTCTGTATACAAACAAAAGGAATCTGTGCTTAGAATAAATTATTTCCTTTCATGGGTTAAGTCACAAAGTATCTGGAAGCGAAGAGTTGTCAGCTGCAGGAACTGGCAAATAGATCTGAATAACATATGAAATCTGGAGAACTTTGTGATCTCTTCAGACAATATGTGGATATGCATCAGTATGCCATGTTCTTTGAATAAATTATTCCTTTTAAATTATTCACTCAGTTCTAGTGATTGTTAAGATGAGGGGATTTTGACATAAAGTGCTAACTGGTGAGATTAAAAAAAAAAAAAAAAAGCTGTATACTTCTTTTTTTTTTAAAATCTTTCTAGCATTTTCTACCTGCATTAACATCACTTCTTCCTTTTCAGATGAACTTGCCTTTTTCTTTTGATTTGCCTCTCTTTCTCTTCTTCTGTCCACCCCTTTCTTCCTCTCTCTTGGCAGCGCTGCCTGAAGACAAAACAATTTCTCTGAAGGAGATCCTTTTAGGCTACGAGGGGATTAGGCCTTGGAGCAGAGATCTTGTTTGGATCAGCTGTGGAACTCACAGGAGCCCTGTTAAAGGCCTATTAAAATTCCATGTAATACCTCAGTAAGTAACATGTGAATCCCCAGCTCATCTTTGGGAATTAGAGTGTGCAGAGCTTCCCTGGCTGCTGGCAGGAAGGTTAGGCAGACCCAGGACTCATTTGTCTGAGGAACAGGACATCACCTGACTGCTTCCTACTCCTCCAAGAAAACGTTGGAGGGAAATATTGCAGAGGGAAGTCGATCCTGAGCTGAGGACGTGACTGATGGTCATCCAGGGCTGGCAGCTGACCACTGACCAGTGCCATTCCAGGGGTGGCACCCAGGCACAGGACACATGGGCATCTCAAATCCAGGTTTGGAAGATGAGGTTTCATTCCGATAACTTTAATCAGAAGCTCTCTGTAGTATAAATTCAGCAGGGCATCTCAGAACGAGCTGAAATTGCTCTCAGCAGGTTGGTATCTGCCTTGAGATCTCCTAATTCTGCCCAGACAAGAGACATGATAAGAATAGACTTTTTCTCTGCTCTGCAGACATTTTCTCTGCTTGGATTTGAGATCTGAAAGTATTTCTTTTTCTTCAGTTTCTTGCTGTTTTCAAAGTTAATAAATTAGGGATAGCTCTCAAAATGTGCCTGGGTAAGCACAATACTTATATATTCTTATAACACTGTATTCTGGTGATCACCCAGCCAGAGCCTGAAGGGGGAAAGGAAAGGAAAGGAAAGGAAAGGAAAGGAAAGGAAAGGAAAGGAAAGGAAAGGAAAGGAAAGGAAAGGGGAAAGGGAAAGGAAAGGGAAAGGAAAGGGAAAGGAAAGGGAAAGGAAAGGTGAAATGTGAATTTGGAAAGAAATAGTCTTTGGTGTCTCAGAAATTAAAAAGCAGCTGATCCAAGCCCTGTCAAAAGTAGAAGCCCATGCTTGGTGGAAGGCTGGCACTTCCAGCTTGGCATCCACTTCCAACTGAGCCCTCTGAAACTCAAAATTTCTCTTTTCCTATGGCATGGCCGGATGTGCCTTAACACCCAGCCTGGCCAGCACTGACCTGTCAATGGAGCAGCTTGTACCTCCTCTCACTCACTCATTAGTCTTGGCTTATGCTGAAACCTTTTGTGGACATTTCCTTTTCTAAGAGGACCTCAGAGCTTTTTACAAATCTTTATTGATTAAGCATCAAAACCTTCATCTGATGTAGATAAGTTTAATGCTATTATCCAGATTTTACAAGGCAGATTTTATTGAAGACAAGAGGAAGGTAACCATCTTCGTCAAGGTCAGACATCAACGTGTGGTAGGACAGGAAACAGAGCTGTGCTTAGGTGGAGGCACTCTGAGCTCTCCACACGTATTTCTAATTATTTTGCCTTTGGATTATTTCAGGCAATGTATGGATTTTGCCAGCAGAACGCCAAGGCTGATACGACCCCAGGGCATGGGTGGTGTGTCAGCCACGGCTACCACGGCCCTGGGCTCCTCCACTTCCCCCAAGGTGGGTCCTCAGCTGAGGAATCAAACTGCCAAAGAGACGCTGGAGGAAAATCTAACACTCGCTGGGCAGCAGCCCGAGAGCCGTGGCGAGCTCTGGGAGGGCTGGGCTACGCTGCTGCGCGAATTTTTATAGATATGGGCACCCATAAAATGAACCCTGGGGCCCTTTCCCCTGCGGCAGAGCCCTGCCTGGGGGCTGAGCCCCGGTTCCCATGCCGGTAGGAGGGCGCGGAGCGGTGCGGAGCGATGCGCGGAGCGCAGAGCGCATCCGTCCCCGGGAGCCCAGCGCTGGCACGGATTGAAAGGATTCTCCTTTCTTTCTTGCTCTGGGTGCAGCCCTGGCATCCCTGCCCTGCCAGGGTGTCCTCACCAGGCCAGGCAGAGACAATGATTTTTCCACATTTTGATTCTTTCTGCTTTGCTCTTGGCTGAGCACGCCGCCAAGCACACGGTATTTTGGTAGTTTAAAGTAAGCTCGTGTTTTGGAAAGTGTTTTGGGATCCCTTGTTATAGTCACGGGATAAAACGAGTAATTATTTAGGCAGAATCTGTAAGAAACTGTGTGGCTCCTGAGCTCCTATCACCCAAGCCTCATATTGACCACAGAATCATTGCATCATTTGGGCTGAAAAGGACCTTAAACCTCATCCCATTCCATCCCCTGCCATGGCAGGGACACCTCCCACTGTCCCAGGCTGCTCCAAGCCCTGTCCAGCCTGGCCTCGAGCATTGCCAGGGATCCAGGGGCAGCCACAGCTGCTCTGGGCACCCTGTGCCAGGGCCTGACACCCTCACAGGGAAAAAATTCCTTCCCAATATTTAATCTAAACCTACCCTTCTTCAGCTGAGGGCCATCCCCCCTTGTTCTTGTCCTGTCACTCCATGCCGCTGTAAAAAGTCCCTCTCCAGCCCTTTAGGTACTGGAAGGTACCCACCGTGGCCTCCTCTGCTTTTCCCATTTCTGTGGAAGCCTGGCCATGTCTCAACCCTGACTCACTTTTTTTTTCGTGAGTTTATTCTCCCTCCACCAGCTTCCAAGAAAACTTCTGAGCTGCTTCCTCCCCTGTGCCCAACTAGTCTGAACAGTTAATTTTCTAATGCCTGGATATCAGAGAGACATCCCAGTGTGTGTCAGCTCCCAGGAACTCAGCAGTTAAAGCTTTACAGGGGTTGCATCCTTCAGGAACCAGCCATTGTGCCTGACACCTCACTGCTGCCTGGATTACTGCACACCACGTTGTACATTTTGATGAAGCAAATGATGCAGCATTCTGCCCTGGCAGATCATCCCATCCAGGGAAAAAACTGAATGGGTATGATAAAACCAGTGATTTAATAGGATGTCTGCCCTGCTGTTCTCCAGTTTGGGGGATTCATGTAAGTGAGGAGCAGATGGGATCTCCAGGGGGAAATTCTAGTCTTGCATTACTGAAACCAATGTAAATTTAGTACTGTATTTCTAAAGTGTTGTTGAAAAGCAGCCAGGAGTCTGAAATGTATCCAAGGTTTTCACCTCTCTGATTCCGATATATATATATTATACATATAACTATACATAAAGTAAATTATATGTACACACACTTACTTATTCATGTGTAGTTTCTGAGTGGGAATATGAGGCCTCATTCTCATGTGTTTGTGGTTCATCTTGCTTTAAATGATACCTGACTCTCCATTTTACCCTTTTTGAAATTAGAGAGAACATCAAAGTCTTGACCAACTGCAACTACCAAGGAAATGCTTCCACTGCTCCTGAGAACAGTCTCTGGCAATGCTGTTGTAACAACCAAATTTTAATTTGTACCAGCCCAAGTTTCAACCTTCCAAGTCCCCAAATGCCTCAGGTAATCAAAATGGATAGTGACATCTGTCACTCTTTTGTGCCCAGCTGCCCAACAAAGTGTTGCTCACAGCTACTGGATCATCATCCCTCTTCTGCCCCTTGAAGACAGCTGCTCTAAAAGAAACCCTGTTCTGCTTCCCTGTCCATATTATACATTTTATCCAGCTCCTGAAGGAAGGGGGGACTGCTGAAAACAGAGAATCTTCTCTGGAGGTTGTTAGGGTTGCACCCAGCCTGTGGGACAGAACTGATTTCCATTAAAACCCTCTCAGGCCATCCTAGAGGTAGCAGCTTTCCCCTGGCACTCTCTGCATCCCGTCCCTCAGGCTCCCTTCCCAGCGGTGCTCTGAATGATGTGAAAGTACCAGAGCCAAGAGAAATCTTGGCCCCATCCTATCTAATCTGATGAACAGAGCAGGAGTGATAGAAATCCACAAACCCTGCCAGGAAAAAGGTTTTCTTTGGCTGGGGCTGACATTTGGCATGAAATGTATCTGTGATTAAAAAACTAATCAACAGGAACGTCCCTTGGAAATCAAAATGAAGACTGGATGATATAAAAGCAGGAGCTGACGTGAAACAGTCTTCTTTGGTAAGGGGTATCAGGTCGGCTGACGCTCCACACTGGTTTTGGGTAAAGCCTGAGGATGGAAAGACTTGGTGTCACTACATGCCACCCCCATTCTGGTTGTTTTTGGAGTCCAGGGCATGTGGAAAACCCCTCAAACTGCCCTGGGGGCTCCGAGACCCTGGCTGGGACCCCAGGAAAGCATTGCCTTTGATCTTAGTCCATGGGAAAAACTTCCAACACTCAGAGATTAATTGAAAACAACAAAGATTTAAAATAGATAATAGTTAAGTTTGTTACAGGGTGAAAATTTGTAGTTTGGGGTTTTAGTATGGAAGTAGATCAGAGCAAGATGAAGAATTTTGGGCAGTGTCTCATCTTCTTTTTCATCGTCTGCTCCATTTCCTGCTGTGACGGAGGCACAGAGACATTGGTAGGATGGATTTGAGGTAGAAATTGCATGTTTAGAATAGGTGACAGTAATTGGCACAAAATTGTAAATACAGAATGCTTTAAGAGTTAATTGGATTAGAAATCTTTAAAAACGACCTTGGACTCTCCGTCCATGTTCCTGTGGCTGCTTTCCTTCAGTGCACTGAGACTGCTGTGAGGCCTTGAGATCAGAAATAGAATAAACACCTTTGGAGAGCGAGCCACAGGTTCCATCTCATCTTTTAAACCCTGGTATGGGACTCTGAGGGACAGAAAACCCTGAATTAGGGGAATGTTGGGATGAAAATCCCATCAGTTGTAAGGAACTTGCACAGCACCAGCACCCTCAAAGCAACAGGGGCCTTTCAACCAGCCCTGGCAAACAGGATTTATTGCAGCTGTAGTGCTCTCCTGGTGGTTTTTCCCCACAGGTATGAATCACAGGGTGGGTTGGAAGGGATCAGAGTGGGTGATCTGGTCCCACCTCCCTTCTCCAGAAGAGCAATCCCAGTGCACAGGGCACAGGAGTGGGTCCAGAGGGTTCTGGAAAATCTCCAGTGAGGGTGACTCCGCAGCCTCTGGACAATCTTCCAGGGCTCGGGCACTGAGCAGGGAAAAAGTTCTTCCTCATGTTCAGGTAGAGCTTCCTGGGCATCAGTTCCTGCCCCTTCCTCTTGTGCCGTGGTTGGGCCCACGGAGCAGAGCCTCAGCCATGCTCTTGGCACCCACTTTGAGTATTAATGAGGTCTCCTCCCAGTTGTCTCTTCCGGAGGCTGAACAGCCCCAGCTCCTCCAGCCTTTCCTCATAAGATATGTTCCAGTCCCTCCATCATCGTCCTAGCCCTCCGTAAGATGAAGCCTCCTATGTCTTTTCAGCTGAAATCACTACAGAAGTGTTAAATGTGATGTGATCGCCGATTTGCCAATGTGCAAGTGAGATGCAGTGATCTGGATTGGGAAATGAAAAATCAGTATTTTCCAACCCCCTTCAAAACCCTTGTTCAGATGTTATTCTTCAAGCTCAGTTTAAACGACACTAAGGAGTTAAATTTGGCTTCTTGCTTTGTCCCACCTTGAATCTTGAAACTTTTAATGAAAGTCCTCAAAATTTTTTAAGAAATCAATGTATCCCTATTAAACATCTTGGTTTCAATAAATCAGCATTTTCCAATAGAAAATCTGTCTGCCTATTCTTATTTTATTTTTGATCAGTGTTATATTTCAGAGAAATGTATATTGCAGGGCAGCCTCAGAAACAGGTGAATTACTGTGCTGGCTCAGATCCATAGTTCGATTAGGTTCATATTTTGCATCTGACAGTGCAGCAGAGAGGTCATTTCAGAATCCATCACCAGAGGCACAGGATGGAGTTTCCTTCTTTGCGTGGATTTCCTTCCCAGCTCGTTCTTCACAGACGTGGCGGAGCTGAAGCTTCATGAACAGTCTCGTGGTCTCCATGATCCTGGTCTGAGTGATTTCCCATTCCTTAACTTCTCTATTTAAATCTAATTCTCCCAACACCTACCAAGGTGACACTGATTTACCCCCTCGTGCGCTGAGTGTCGTGCATGGATGTCCTGGGCTCTCCACCAAGTGACCCCTGGCTGCCCAGGGACCCCGACTCCACGGATAACCTTTCCTTCCCTGCTTCCCTGGGGCTGCCATGACCTTTCCTTTCCTTCAGGGAGGAGACAAAAAGGCAGCCGCCTCCCCTTGGATGGAGCTGCTGGCTCCTTCAGCAGATGTCTGGTTGTGTGCCACTGAGAAAATGTCACTGCCTGCTGCCAGCTCCAAGCAGGTGATTAATGCCAGATTGAGGATTTTTCTCAGCTACATTCGCGTCCTTCTGTTCGCTGCTGCTCGGTGAAATGACAACCTGGCCCCCGTGCCGCTGGAGACAAGAGGAAAGCCTGGCACACGATGGAAGCAGGGACCTTTCGGGTCTCACAGGGGCAGGATGAAGGTCTTGGCAGGAGCCCTGTGAGCTGGAGATGAATGGATAGCTCATCTGGGGAAATTCGTGCAGCCATGGCTCCAGTGAGGGCTTGTGGACACCACCCTTACTCTGTTTGCTTTGCCTCATCAGCTACTAATGGGTCATTAGCAAAATGGTGCTAATTAGCTGTCCTCGCCCCCCAGAGCAGGTGTTTGAGCAGGTTCCCAAACCATTTAGGATGGAGATGTTGCAGGATGCAAGTGGTGGTTGGAGTATCAAGGTGGGTGTGAGAAAGCCTTTGAGACTGGGGGAAAAGTGTGCTCTTTGAGAGGTTTGATTTTTATCCTGATAGAAGAGAGAAACGGAGAGGGAAAGGTGAGAGATAAGGGAGGAGTGACCATGAGAAAGTGGCGCCCTGTTGAACCAAAAGGTATCACAGGAGACCTTTGTGGGATCCTAGGGAAGCTTTATTGTGCAGACCCCCACAATAACCCTATTGTATTGCCCAGACTCAAATATGGATTTGTCCCTTCAGGGTGCTCCTTTTCAGCCTAAAAGGGTCAAACACTATGGTGTGATGTCTTCTGATAGGAGCAAAGAGATTCCTCCATCCCTTTAGAGGCTTTAAAAACCAATGCTTGTTCTAAAATACAGTTTTTAAGCAAGCATGCAGTATGCTGATAATCATCCCAAGCACATTTTTTCGAGTGGTGGGGGTGAAATAAGGAAAAAATCAGCACCTGTTTTTCCCTCCTCCCTCTTCCCAGCTCCTGAATACACTTAACTTTGCTCCACGTCCTCCCATGCTCAGCCTGATTGCCTTCCCTGCCACATGAGGGGCTGTTCCTTAATCTGGCAGTTCCTTTCTGCAAACTGAAGAGTTCCGGATTTGCTGGTGCTGCTGGCTTCTGTATTTTTAAATCTCGTGGCTGGAAGGAGAGAAAAGAAAATCAAGGCTTTGGCCAAGTTCCCAGCCTTGTCACTTTCTGACCTTGAGCCAATCACATGAACAGAATTCTAATGTCAATATTCCCATCTGTTAAGCCTCACAAATGCACTGTAAAGCAAAATTAATAAATTGTATTGGGATGTCTACACTTAGAGTCAGGAACATTTCTTCTATGAGTAATCCCATCGACTTCAGTGCATTCACATTGAGCAAAGAATTACTCATCGGGAGCAAGGGGCTGAGAATCCAACCTTTAATATTTGTGAAAAGCTTGGGGATTTTTATGGAAGAATCTGGAGAAAGAGAAAAGCTCTGTGATCCAGGCTGCAAATATGCAGGAATTCTTCCCCCATCATGGTCAGAAAGGCAAGTAAGAGTCACTCTCTTGTTGTTGCTGACTCTCTTGCACACTGTCCTTGCTCAAAGGGGTTTTTAAGACTTTTCTCATTCAGATTAAAAGTCTGGAGGAGGAGGAAGGACAGGGAGGTGGTGGAATTAGGAAGCCCATGGAGAAGGGCTGTGCAATACCACATCTGAGATCAGATTTCTAACTCTGTTGGGCACCTGGAACACCAGGGGCTCCAATAGGCTTTAGAAAACCTTAAACCTCATGGGTGATAAGTTAATTCTAAAATTTCACATCACAAGTGCTCCTTCATGGATACAAATCCCTCAGGACAACATCTCCTGGTAAAGTGGCGTTCTGGGGCACGCAGGGGAAGTTTGGAGAAGAGTCCAAAGTTGGGGAAGTTATTAGGGTTATAGGATTTATGTGGGTTTTATGGGATTTATGGCTTGTATGGGCTATAGAGCTTATATAGGCTACAGAATTTATTTGGGTTATATGGGCTATGGGGGTTATATGGGTTATGTGGATTATATGGGCTATAGAGGTTACAGCGGTTATATGGATTATTAGGGTTATATGGGTTATTTGTGTTACAAGGGCTATGTAGACTAGAGGGGTTATTTGGGTTATATGGGCTATAGAGGTTATAGGGGTTATATGGTTTATTAGGGTTATTTGGGTTATTTATGTTATAAGGGTTATGTAGACTACAGGGGTTATATGGGCTATAGGGGTTATAGGGGTTATATGAATTATTAGGGTTCTATGGGTTATTTGTGTTACAAGGGCTATGTAGACTAGAGGGGTTATTTGGGTTATATGGGTTATGTGGATTATTAGGGTTATTTGTGTTATAAGGGCTATGTAGACTACAGGGGTTATTTGGGTTACATGGGTTATATGGGCTAAAGGGGTTATGCAGGTTATATGGATTACTTGGGTTATACGGGTTATATGGATTACTTGGGTTATATGGGTTATACGGGTTGTATGGATTACTTGGGTTATATGGGTTATACGGGTTATATGGATTACTTGGGTTATATGAGTTATACGGGTTATATGGACTACTTGGGTTATATGGGTTATATGGGTTGTATGGATTACTTGGGTTATACGGGTTATACAGGTTATTGTGTTACACAGGTTATTGCACCTTGTTGGTGTTATAAGGGTTATAGAGGCTGTAAGGGTTATCTGCTTACACGGGTTATACGGGTCCCTGCCCCCTGCATAAACTACAGGTCAATTTTGGCTCTGTTCACAAGTGCAGCTTAGGGCACTTCATCTCTTCAAATCACCTGGGCAGTTTCCTTCCCAATTTCCCTGCTATCCCAAGTCTCCAGACCTGGATGTGTCCCCTCCAAGGAAGGCATTGTCCCGTTTCCTGCTGTGGCTCTAGAAGTAACAAAATGAGGAGTGGCTCTATATGCTCACTGTTCTGAGGGTTCAGGTTGTCACTGCTGCCCATTGCTGCTGTCATTGCTTTCCTCCTCAGAGAGATTCAGGAAACTCTTGTTGTTCTTTGCCTCCAAGCTAACAAGCAGCTGGAAATGGCACAGGTTAGTTATGTTTAAAAAGGAAAATTATTTTCTTTTATTTACTCTGTTTTCTTCTTAATTTGCTCAAGTGACCTTTTCTCCATTTAATGTTGAAAAGGACAAACAGAGCAGCTGATTGACCTGAATATCTTTATTCTTGAGCTGTTGAACCCAGGTGCTCACTCACACACAGTTCAGCTGACTTCTCTGGGATTTCAGCCTATTTGCTTTCACACAAACAAAATAAAAATAAAAACTCAAACAAACAACTAAAAAAAATCAAACAAAACCAACAAGAGCAGTTTTCAGTTCTTTTCCTTTTCTTTCTTTTGCACTTTCACCATCTGGATGCCCCTGCAAGAGGGTGACATGCTGGTGTTGACATTTTTCCTGTGGATGACTAAACGTCCCCCCTTAACTGCAGAAACCCTTTCTTTTCCCTACCTCCTTTGGCCCTCCTCAATTTCTCCAGTGCTTTCCTTTCACTGCTGCTCCCATGTGATTCTGTTTCCCAGGGCAAAAACATGCAGCTGCTGTTACAAAACAAGGGAGGAAATACAATATCTCTCCAAACAGCTTTACATTCCATCCAGCCCTTTGATGATCACTGTGCACTGAACACGTATCTTATGCTGGGCTCCCCACAGCAGCCGACATCTTATTTCATCTCAGAGAGGATACAATTCATTTGAATGTGAACAATTCCAATTGCTCTTCCCAAAGTCTCTTGTTGTTTGCTCAATCCTTGGCAGGAGGGGTTTTTTTGACAGTGTACAGCCCACTTGCCTCCTCCTCTGAGGTCTCTCTTAAATTAATTTCTTGCCATCTTCCCCAGACCTGAGTGACCTAAAAAGAAGATGGGGGAGAGGGGAAATTTTGTTCTTTGAACAAACATTGCCCTTTTTCTGCCACATCCTCAGGCTCTTATAACATCTCTTTAACAATGCTTGTCCTGGGAGCAGTCCCTGGAGCACCTCCCACTATTAACCTCTTTCCATGATGGGAATTGGACTTTTTATTACAGCTCTTTGATTTTTATGTCATAGTTTGTTTTCAATCCATGAAAGAACTTTTACCTCTTACCTCAAGGTAACCCACTAAGCTTTCCTTATTAGATCCTTGTGAGGGCTCGTCTCAGAAAATCTTTTGAATACCTAAATAATTCACCTCAGCTTGTCCAGAGATATCCATTATTTTTGCTAACATTTTGAAATGCATTAAAATTATCATTGTGATTTACTGTGGCAGCCTCCATGCTGGTTTGTCCCAGGCATCTGGGGACACTGTAATTCTGTCTTCAATGGTTTTCCTCTTATCTTTTCTTCAATTGAAGCAAGGTTTGCCAGCCTGTAATTCCTTCACCCCCTTTTCCACCTTTATTTAAGGATAGCTACAACACTGGCCACTTTTCAGCCCTCTGGCGTGAGCTCTGATTTTAATGAAAAAAGTGACAGGTTTTGTGCTAATAGCTCTACTTCTCTGCTCTCTCATGCCTTCTGAAGCTGTGTCTGGTCCCAGTGACCTATAGAAAATTGATGGTCTCATCCAGGAGTCTTTACAAGTGTGAGCAGGCCCATTAACTTCCTCAGCCCCCCTCCAGCTTCAGAGAGCCCGGCTGCAGGCACCAGCCTCTGCTCAGGGCTGCTCCCTCCATCTGTCACACTGAGCACGACTGTTTCCATGCCATCTCATGCTTCATGAATTGCTGGGTGGGGGTTTTTTTCTGGTTTTTCTCCCTTTCCTTGCCACTGTGGGCCGAGGTTTGGCCAAGGCCTTTATTTACTATATTGTCTGTATAATATAGCGAGGTGAGCCAATTCTTGCATGAACTGTGGGCTTCAAAAGCCCATCTTTATCCTCCATTATCTTGCAAGGCGAACTATGAGATGGAGACATTTCATTTCTCCCTATGGAGATATGTATGGGTTTGCTTTTATTATTTTTTTTAATAAATATTTTCCAATTATGCCAGTTATGTTTCCTCCTAGGGATTGAGACGGAGGGAATTCAGTGAGCCAGAAAGCAAATGTGATTGCATCCTCAGAGTAAAATGGGAAAGGTATAAAAATACAGGAGAGTGGAAAGCTCTTTAGGTTAAGCAGCATCAGTGGCACAGTAGCTCCTGGTTATAAAATGTCACAGGTGGACCAGACGCTGCAGAAGCGTTATGAGAATGAGTGGAGTAACTCTTGGGATAAGGGAAAGGGGACAAGAATCCAGCTCTCCGTAAGTTGGTGTTCGATGTGGTTCAGGTCAGGGTTCTCTGTGTGGCAGCCTGAGAAGACAAAGAACTGGATCGGATTGCACAACAGATTTCTTTCACCTTTTTGTCCCAATTCTTCTGGCAGTTCAGGAAAGATGATGCCCTTAGTGGGAGCTGATTTGGACCATGGTTAAAGAGGAGCAGCTGGCAGACAGTGCCATGAACTCCTCTGATGTGAGAGTCACCTTCCAGGCCATGAAGTGTTCAGCTGGGCTGACTGATTCACCAAGGACAGTCATCCCCTCCAGCTCGCAATTTAGGGAGGATGCAGACAACCCCAAACCTTTGTGTCAAGCCAAGTGCAAGCTTTGCAAGACAGTGGCAGAAAGTCCCCAGAAACAACACCGAGACAGGCAGTGAGAAAAGAAAAAATGAGCAGCTGAAGGATGGCAGCAGCAGAAAAGCATAAAGAGCATTTCTCCTCTTGCTGATCTTCTTCCTTTTGTCTTGACAGACTGTCAGGAACTGCTTTGCTCTCCTCTCCACTTTCTCACATGGCACCTCCACAGTCAGCC
Organism: Donacobius atricapilla; assembly: GCA_013397315.1. Lineage (NCBI taxonomy): Eukaryota > Metazoa > Chordata > Aves > Passeriformes > Mimidae > Donacobius > Donacobius atricapilla. The sequence goes on along the minus strand of WBMY01018023.1, from coordinate 253,725 downwards.
CGTGACAAAGACTTTTTGGTGGCCATTTATTAATTTTGCTATGGCCTTTAGTAATGTCATCTTGGCTCCAAAGCTTCTTTGAAATACAGTGCTGCAGATTTCCCCAAATATCCCTGGCATGTTATATGGCACTGGGGTAATGCGAACTCTCTTAAAACAGAGATGAAGCAAACAGTGCTAATTTATGCCTTGCTTTTTATTCCCAACATAATTTTGATTTTAATGTCCCATCCTCACCACATCAATATCCTTTTCACTACTGGCATGTGGAAACAAAAAGTAAATATTTCATTTTCTTTCCTTTGGCTGAGATGCTCACCCAGAGCTTCTGGGAGTATGCAAATGAGACGTGACTGAGGGAGGCTGCTTGGGTGCTTTATGGGACATCAGGGCATGAGGATATTGCCCACGAGCATGAGTGTGAATGGAAAATTAGCTGCACTGGGAAGTGATGTATGATTTAATATAGCAAAGGATATTTACAGTAAAACAACAGCTCACAAGGATACATTGCAGAATAGCAGGCTCTGCCTGAAGGATCAGAAAGGTTTATTTATTTAAGATATAAAAATCAAACTGCCCTTCTGCTTTGTTCTGCTGGGTATTCCGAGCAGGGCAGTGGCCTGTTGCTTTAACTATGATATATTCCCCCTGCCCACAAAACCCCTGCAGACTTCTATCAAAATTCAAGATTTCTCATCATTCCAGCTATGGGTGGTATCCAGAAATCGCACACAAGTGGCCACTGAACATGAGCAAGGCAAAATACCTGGGAGGGGCATTGAATCTGCCCTGGCTGCAGCTGCACAGCTCCTGTGTGCACCAATTCCTTCATCATCCTTTTGACAGGCTGACCTAGTCCCAGAAACTGTGGCCAAATGTGTGGGGAATCTGAGACCCAGTCGAGATTTTTTCCATTATACTCTGCCTGTAAGGAGTCTCGAAGAAAAGCTTGGAAGCAGACCCAGGACTGGGCTTAGTCACCTGGAAATGACTTCTTGAAAAAACTTGCATCTGTCAGCCAAGATTATTTAAGTCAAAAAGAAAACCCCACTTCAGCTGAAACCTTGTGCCCAAGGGAATCTGCGACACTCACACTCCAGTGGGACAAGGGCTTTTGAAAAAGCTCTGGAGACTGTCTCTGAGGCTCAGTTTTCCTCCCAAGGAGATGGATTTGGCTTACTTTGCGGAATGAGCTCTTTTATTTTCCACCTATTTATTGTCTTAGTATTTGGAAAAATGGGGCTGGGTCCAAACTCCAGGAGCGCTGCTGATGGTTTCACATGCAACCAAACTCTCCCTGCTGTCACACAACTTGCACAATGAGGCTGCTAAACAAATATAACCTTAAGATTTGCATTTTTGGGAAAGAAGTGACTTTGAACAGCGTGATCTTTTCTATGCCAGCCCCACAAAGCCACTGAATGCAGTGGCTTGAGCGTGCAGCCACCAGCCAGGGTGCTGGAGAGACTTGGGGGGAGCCAGGATTGGGGCTGGTGGAGGAGCTCATGGGAACTGGGACCAAGTTTCCTCCCACCCCATCAACTTTCCCATCAAGGTCCCACCTTTCTCTCCCCTCACGTTTTTTTCCTGTTTTTAATGCTCATCAGTGTCGCCCTGTTTTCTCAGCCTTCTTGTGTGTCTCACAGGTTTCATAGTTCTCAGTTTCTCACACACGGGTGTTATAAATAGAAGCAATGTTTTTGTTAGTTCAAGTTAGTTTACATTTTTCCTCTTAAGAGCTATGGACAGCTGATGAACAGTTGTCTTGACCAATGGGATGGGGAGAGGTGTCAACCTTCTCCCCCAATCCCTGGCCTTTGTAGAAATACTATAAAATAGAGTCAGATCTTGTCATAAACAGTTCATGCCTTGTCACCAGTGTGTGTGTGTGTGTTTGTGTGTCCAACAGCGACACATCAGTGATATGTACTGATGAAATAAAGGTGAAATAAAGCCTGAAAGTGCTCAGTCCTTGTCACAGGCTGTTTGTGGGGACCCAGCACTCAATTTGCCTCCATGCTTTCTGTGTATGGTGCGTCATTTAGTAGCAGCACTCAGATCCTGGGGTGGTAGATGCCTTGCAAATGCAGCAGGTAGAGCAGGCAGATTAAGTTATTAGCATAACAGTGAAAAACATCCACAGATGGGGAAGGCACTGAAGCTTTACCCCTCCTGGAGGATGTCAGTGAAAGCTCAGCAACCCCTTAAAACCAATGTCCTGGCTTATAGCCAGACACAGAAAACCCTTTGCACCCACTGTACGACGTAAGGGAAGGAAGGGAGCCCGTATTTTCCTAATTTTCACCACTCCTGGGCTGCCTGTGTCTTATCCCATCTGATAGAACAGCATCCCACACCCAGAGCTGCCATCTCCCCCAGGGGCTCCCACAGAGCGACAGGGCCAGCAAAAAAAGAAGTAGCTGGGGGGATCTCAGTGTCCCCATGTCTCAGAGGGAGGGCAGTGAGGAAAATCTCTCTGCTCACACAACCACAGTCTTGGCAGTGAAGGAGAAGGAGCTGTAAAATGACCCTGGCCCTGGTTTGAAGCTGTGGGGAGGAACTGCCTCCACGCAGCAGCTTTGCTGAGGGAAGTGTGCAGTGCTGGGCTCCCTGCGGTGCTTTTCAGCTCTGTCTGTGCAGCCTCGGTGAGACTGAGCACGGGAGGATGCTGAACCTGCCTCTCACCACAGGGGTGGTTTTCCACCATCCCACCCAGGGAAAGGGCCAGCTTCGCTCCACGGGGAAAAAAGGGAGATGCCAGGGGTTGCCAGCAAAGAAATCTGAGTTCCATGTCAGAGCATCCATCCACTCTGGGGCTTGCACAGGGGGGGTTGTGCTGGGGTGACCCCCCATTTCAAGCTCTTGAGGCTGGGGAGGAAGGGGCACATGGAGCCCGTGTGGCAGAGGAGAGCCCTGCCCATGCCCCAGCCCTGCAGGGTCCTCTCTCTGGACCCCAGAGCAGGAGCTCGGGGTCATCATCAGGAGCTCCTCACCAGCAGGAGCAGGGCTGCAAACCTCAGTGGTGATTCTGGAATAAGGCACCGCAGGGGAGGGAGGCTCACAGCTCCCTAATAGTGAGGAACTGCTTTGTGCCCTTGAATGAATCGCTTTGAACATTGCGGGGAGGGTTGGCTGCTGAAGAGCTTCTGTTCTCACAAATCTCCATTTCTTATCTGAATCTTACTCACTCACATCTTTAGCGCTCAGTTCCATGTGCTTTTGTATAAATGCAAATCACAAAAGTTTTAAATTTACCTCTTCTCTATTTCATTGATGATACTCTTCTGCTCACTAATTCGGAGGTTCCTCTGGTTGGAGTTGAAGCCTAGGAAAACTCTGATTCCCTTGAAAAATAATAAGTATTTCCAGGATGTGTTTATATTGGCTTTTTCATTGCACAAAAGAAAGGAGGAGGCTGCAGAGATGTCAGACAATAATCTCTCTTCAGCATGAAGGCTGAATGGGAAGCCACTTTTCCTGTTTGCATACAATATATGCTGCTCTTTCGTGCAGCTCCTTTAATCAGGGGTTGTGATCAAATCCTGGCCTGTTTTGCGAAATTCACGGGGCTGGTTTTACACGTGCTTTGCAAAGAGAAGATGTCAAATACTTGCAAAGCAGCTGTTGGGGATGTGCCGGCTGTGAGCAGGGCAGGGCAGGGCAGGGGCGTCTCGGGGTGGCCACAACATCACCTGGCTGGGGAAACGGGAGATATTGAGTGGAACAAGAGGAGCAAAAAAAGTCACCTTCAGAGCTGCCTGTGGGAGAAACTTGGACTCAGCAGCAGCATCTTGTGGAGCTTCCAGGCAGCTCCTGGCTGCTGCTTTGCATCTGGGATGGCTCCAGCCCTCTGAGAGCCGCGCAGAGTCAGAGCTGGGTGTCTGTCAGGGAGAGCAGCTGCCCCGATGCCTTCACACTCCTGCCGTGCAGGGATTGTGCCGAATGTGAGCAAACACAACAGATAAAGCCCCGGGGCGGGGCTGTGGACTCTCGGGTGATGGGCTGTGAGGTTGCAGCCAGGCCAGAGGATGAACCTGAACGGGGGGAAAAAGGAGGAGTGCACAACCACGGCTCCATCGAGCAGCTGGTACCAACGGGGGTTCCAAAATCTGGGGGAGCATCAGCGCGACTGAGGTCATGCCATGGCCGTGGGATGCCTCTCCCTTGGTTCTAAAATTAAGAGCCAGACACGGTTAAGGGATAAATGGTTTTTACCTGGGTATTTAATAAGGATCTTTATGGTGCAACAATTCGTCGAAGTGGACCGCCCCAAAATGCAGAGACACGGGAGATCATGTATGCAATTTTACAGACTTTGCAAATTAGCATATCTAACAAAGATGTCCCAATGAGAGGCTTGAAGGGGTAGCGTGACATCCCCCAATCCCAAAGTATTGCCCCCAGCTGGGTTTAATTCTTAGTTTACAGGATGTGTTTTAGAGGGGGCCTTGGTTTCTCCAGGCACTGTGAGGCTTTCCAGCTTCCAGCTGCCAGGTCTTTGGGATGTCTGGTCTGGCCTTGCAAAATACCAGGACCATGCTAAAATATCAGACTTAAGGAATTATCAGCATGCATGCTAAGGGTACCGAGAATATGGAAGAAATATATATATAAAAGGGCAAAGAATCATTGTGGCACCAAGTCCCTCACATGGTGGGGAGCTTCTGGCAGAGTGCAAAGTGCTCGGAGTGACCCTACATCAGCCCTGTGCATGGCTGAGCTTCCCGGGCTCTGACAGAGCCTGATCAGGAGGTAAAAACAAATAAAGAAGGCCAAAATTTGCCAGAAACTGGTGAGGAAAAACGTAGGTACTCTACAAAATGACCCTGGGAGCTTTCCAGGCAAATTCCTGTAGGTGAACAAAGACTGGAACTAAATAAAGGTGAGCCTTTAGGGCATTGCTGTGCATCGCAGGAATTATGAGCAATGTATACCTGTATATTCCTCGTATTATACATATTGGAAGTAAGTGCCTGCCCCAGCAATGAGAAAGAAGAGGAAAAAAGGGAAAAAAAAAAAGAAGGCAGACTCAGTTGTGCAGAATGAGGGAGAAATGTATCAGGCTTAGATCCTCATAAAATATGAAGGCTGCTCTTCCCATCCCAGGCATCCTGGTCCTGATTCTGATCATTTGTGTGTCATTTTACAATTGGAAGCTGAGATAAGCTGAAATCACAGTTAGACCAATGGATGGGGGGAAAACAGTCTTATGATCCACCTAAATCCCCAACATTCCCATTGGGGAAGTATTTATTCCTCATAGGAAGGACTGAGAGGCTGGAAGGAGCTGTCTGGGGTGGAGTATGGGATGTGCCTTGCAGGACAATAGTGAGTGGGTTTGTCAAACATCAGAAATGACACAATACTGGCTTGTCCAAAAGAACAAACTCCTGCAGCCTGTTCCTACCCTCTGACACTGGGACTATAGGAGAAATGCTATTGGATTTGGTTGGGTTTTGGAGTTGTTTTACTTGACCCATAATTTCCTGACATTAACTCAAAGTAAAACACCAGTAATCCCTCTACAACAGTAGAAATTTACCAAACGGAGGAATTTCCTTTCAAAAAACATCCTAAAGTAGGACACTCATTGCAGTTTATGAGGATAAGAAAAGCCATCCAGGGAGCCAGTACAGGGAAGCTGCTCCTGTGGCTGCTGCCAGCTGGGCTGGGACAGTGCTGGATTTTATTAGTATTGCTCTGCCACACGTGTCTTGTTTGCTTTTGAACAAGCCTGCTTGCACTATGAGTAAAATGTAAGCAGCATTACTTTCTGGTTTGGATATAATGCCTAAAACCTCTCTGAAGACTGCCTGAGACTCACATGCTATAAAATGAAGGTTCATATAAAGAGAGAGATAGAGAAATTCAGATATAAGAGTCCGCAAGCATTTTTACACGAAGAAAACCTATTCCTAGCCTGATTGTCTGCCTTCAAACAGATGCTAAATAAAATGGTTTATTTAGGATGATTGATTATAGGAACCTCACTCATACATCCCAAACATATTCTACAATCACATCTTCTTTTCATTTGCAAGGGCTGAAAAGAATTTTCATATCTCTTCTCCCCCTTGTGATTTATCATTTCTGAGGCTAAGCCTGTTATCAACATGGGTTCAGTGCAGAGCTCCCAGAAGCCACACACATTAGCATGTCTTATTAAACCTGGGCTCTGGTTGGAGCTGCAGGAATAGCAATGCTCTTTCTAAAGAAAAAGAAATAATAAAGGATCGAATTCTGCATTTATTAGTTCTTCTCCTGTCAAAGATCTCTTTGGATGTCGACGGGGCTTTCTGCTGTGCTGTCAAGGGCCACATGGAACAATTTAGGTGGTATTGATCTCATCAGATTTAATCCCTAGAAAAGTGAGGGACTTATTCTGAGATAGCTCCACTCTGTGTGTAGCAAGTGGAGAGGGCTGTGTTTCATCCCACTCGATGGTAGTGTTTAAGATGGATCAGAAGGATTGTCCCAGAAGTGCCTGTCCTTGCAGCTGCTTTTACAGGAGTCCAGCTGCTCAGCCTGGCTTTGAGCTGACCAGGTTTTAGACAGCTAATGTCAAATATGATTAAATTCATCCTTAGAGCTTGACTCAGAGCCCACTGGAATAAACAGGAAATTTTCTGTTGACCCAAGTGAGCCCTGAGCCAGGATTTGATTCCATGAAAATAGATAAATCCAGAACCTTTTCTCCCTCCAGATCAGGGTGTCAAGATGTTTTCTTCTCTTGTGCCTGTTTGTCCATTGCCTTTGGAATGATGAAAAAAGGACACAATAGTGTGAATGGGAGACTTGTCTGAGGAAGAGCATCAGGACGGGGACCAAAGAGCCCCATTTCTAAATTAATACAAGGTTAAATGACAACTTGCTCTGAAGCCCATCAAAAGCAACAGAAAGATTCCCAATGGGAGTTAACTCAGACTTTGTTACGCAGCAGAGGTGTTCATTTTACCTTTGCAGATGAATCATGGCTCCTGTGGGTTTGATTTGACAAACCTCCTCAGAGATCAAAACCAAGGTGTCTGAAATGTGACACCATGTCACTGTGCCCCAGTGGGATGCAGCTTCCTGTTCATTACAGGGGTCCTTCTTCCAATCCATGCCTAAAAGGAGCTTCAGATGAGGTGATGGTTAGAGGTGGTCCTGCTGTCACTTGTACCATCAGAACTGAGTGCCAGGGTCCAATTCCCTTGGTGCCATGGGAGCGGAGAGGCTCCAAAATCCTCTGGGAGGTGACATGAACTTACAGGAGCATTGACACCTGCTCTTGCATTGGTCCTTTTTGGATTTTATTTTCATTTTTTTCCCGAGGCAGATAAATTACAAGCCAGCATGGTCTCCTAGCTGCAGGTGCAGGGAAGGAATTGGTACCAGATGCTAAACGCCTGAACAGTTGTGGTGACTCCCTTTGAACGGCAACCAGGGATGCTCTGTTGGCCAACAGCACCCAGTTATCTCTTGGGATCATGATGTGTTTGCTGCCTGGAAGCAAACCCACTTTAGGAAAGAGCAAGGATTTCTAGTCAGTGGAAAAGAAGCCAGTCAGATGTCTCAGAATCAACCTGATGTGGTCAACCTGACTTCGCCATAACCAGAAATCCATGGAAGTGACCTGTCCCTTGCCAGTAATGAGTAGCCAGAGGAGAGGGGCTGTGGCAGGAAATGCCAGCAGAGGTGGAGGGGATGTGCCTCAGCTGACACCACTGTGAGGGGAGGGAAGGAGAAAACGGTGGAACAATGCAGGGAGGCACCATTGCTCCATCACTTTTGAAGCTTAGGGTGGCTGATGCAGAAAACATTTATCACTGAAATGACAAGGAAGAAAATGAAGTCTGAGATTGATCCCAGCTTATTCACCTGCCCTTTCCCAGAACAGAAAATCCCTCCAGATGAAGGAGCCAGGCGTGGCAGGTGTGAATAGAACCTGATCACTCCCTGGGCTTACACTGCTCCACCCTCACTCAGCACTGGGGGTCCTGGTGCTTTGCTGAAGACGGAGCTCTGCCTGCACAAGGGTGGCGGCTTCTATTCCAGAGTGACACGGGGATGTCAGGACACTGCTGCCTTCCAGGTGAGTGAACTCCAGACTCACCACACCACTCCAGATGCCACAATTCCCTCACTGCTGGAATCCCTGCAGAGCAGCGCACACTCCCTGAACAACCCTCCAGCTTCCTGCTCCGCCAGGGAACACAGGCAGCTTCCAAAGCCGAGCCAGGCAGGGCACATCCCAAGGTGAACAAGCCTGGCTGTCGCTGGTTTCTATCTCTTTCTCTGGCCAAGGGCAGGGAGAGGAGCACTTTTGTACGGCAGCTCCTTCCCCCGGTGTAAACTGGAGCGCTCACAGCTGCCAGAGATCCTACAGCTGATCAGAGCTTGGGAGCTGCTGACGCACTTTGTTATTGTAATTTCTTGCTCATTGTTTCCCGTGGAGCACAACCACGCTGCCCAATTGCCTGTGGCAGCGAGCAGGTGAAATGAGGCATCAAGGTGAGAGAAAACAGAACATCTACCAAAAAAAAAAAAAAAAAAAAAAAAAAAAAGAAATCCCACCAGCTGAAAACACATTAGTGCTTCCATTTTCCTTCCTTTCCCATCCTCTCTATTCATTCCCATCTTCCCCCTACCGCTGTCTGGGCCTTCTGCAAATGTGATGTGAATAGCAAACAGCCCCACAGGCAGCTCTGCTATTTTGGATACAACTTGTAAGAAGCCCCAGAATATCCTCCACAACCCAGAGAAACCACCTCCATGTCAGAAATTCCCAGCCTGTGCTAGAAACCAGGAAAATCTTGGCAACTGAATAATAAGGATTATAAAGCTGGTCTTCCCATGGACTTGCATCTTGGGTACGACAGCCAGTGGGGAGTCTCTGATGCCTGCCAAGAGTAGTAATCACTCCTCTCCCTCAGCAACCAAATTTTTTTCTATCCCTCCTCTATCCAGCTGCTGCTTTGTCATACAGCAGCTGGGAATATATAGAGTTTGCTTACTCTACCCTTCCATCCAAATGGGTGAAGTTTGGTGCTGAGGCAAAGAAACAGAGAAATGGGAATATTAGGACACGGATGATTAATCTTACATTTCAAAGAATGCACCTCAGCCCTGAATCTTCTTCTATGGCACAGCACTGTTATAGGGCAGGACGCAAAGGAAAAGTGGTTCTATCCAGTTTGCACATGGGAATGTCTGGAGAAACACCAAGGGGATGCTTCAGCCTTGCCCACGTCTCAGGGGAAGGCTAAGCTCTCTCCTGGCCCTTCAGTCCTTTCCTGTGCCAAGGTGAAATTGCAGGTCTGGGCTCTTTCTGCAGGACTGGGGGTAGTGCTCCCTCCTGCTTGGAATGAAGGTCACCCAGCTACTCCTGACAACAAACCTGCTCCAAGGGAAGTCCTTGAGGGATGAAATTGCCTGCAGGTTCCCTGTCTTCCTGCCTCACAACCATTGCCTGGGATACTGGGAGAGGAGGAGGGCGAGGGAGAAGAGGGGGCAGGCGTATCAAAAATTTAATCCTCCACAAGAAGTTCAAATGCAAAACCTAAAGGTGTATCACAAACAAAATAAATCTCCCTGAAGCATTTGTTTAATGTTTATCCAGTTCTGAATCCTTTTCTTGGCAAACAGTCTGGCTTCCCTGTGAAGTGAAAGGGCTGGGACTGCCTGCCAAGTGTTTGAAGGCTTCAGAGCAGCACATGGGAGATGGTATCACCAGGATGGATGTGAGGCAGAAGCCCATTCCCTGCACCCCGAGTCGCAGGTGAGGAATGTTCATGTTCAACTAATGCACAGCGATGGTATCAGGGAACACTTTCATGTGGGTGCATCTTGCATCTGTTCCTTTCTTGAAAGAAAAGCAACCTGGCAACTGTCTGGAGCATCCCTGCTGCTTGCCCCTTGCCATCTGTCTTCAGTACTTATTATTATATTACTATTATTATTATTTCTTCTTCTCTGCAAAGTTGCCACTAAAGTGCAGTTCTAAGATTTAAGCCCTTGGTTTTTTTGGATGACAAAGCCTTCGTGGATCTGAGCCAAGAGCTGGCAACTGGGCTTTCTCTAATGGATGAAGTTCTTTTGCACTTTTCTAAGCAACAGAGGGACATTGAGTATTTGGATTTGAGGATATAAACATGTTAAAAACAAATCATGTGCACATCTACATTCTACAGACATATGCATCACTTTAAAATATATATGAAGGGCTGATCTTACAGGTTTTCAAATGAATGTAGAGAATACTCTCTTTTTTTTTTAAGAGAATAAACTTCTTTTAAAAGGGAGTAGAAAGCAAATAAAAGAAAACAGCCTTCTCATTTTACTGATGGCTGGTTTAGGAGCAGTTATTGGTGACAACTCAGGTCAGGATCCTTTGCACTTGAATGTCTGACGGAAAATTAATTTCTGCAAGAATATACACCAGAAGAGGGGAAAAGAGGAGAAAGGGGACAGATGAGCCAAACCATGGGGGTAAGCTGGGGATGAATGTTATTTTATCTTTGTCCCCCAGAACAAGGAATATTTCTGGGATCACTGTTCCCCTTTTCAGCCTCATGCCTGTTACTCCAATTTTTTCCAAGACTAAGAGTCCTTGTCTCAGGCCACCAGTGTTGAAAAGATCCATACGCCATCTCCTGTCCTCCTTGTCCCACTGGTCTCGGCTCTTCTTCCCCTACTCTGGCACTGTCATCCATGACAAAGAAGCACCTGGGATATCACCAAGTGTTGGGGCCGGCAGTGTGATGTACACATTTCTAGGAGCATTTCCTGCTTCCTTTGTGAGCTGCCCGCTTTCCCTGCTAGTGCACTGCAAACCCCGCCAGCTTCTGAAACGGGCTGTGAGGCCTTTGCTCAAAGCCCTCAGTGAGTCCCCCAGACAGAGGCAAAGCCCCTCTTTCCTGCCTCCCCCCTTTCCCCCTCTCCAGAGCTCCTAATGAGGCCATTAATTCCTAGATCAGGCACGCCAAAGCTGCTGCCACAGCAACGTGTCCCTGCCATGAGGGAGAAGTGGGCTCAGCAAGGAAAGGCAGGAGCTGCTCCCTGCCCAGCTGCTCTGAGTGTTGGTAAAACAGCCCTCAGGTGAGGATCCTGCCTGGGGAATGGAAATTGTGTGTTTGCCACTTGTTGAGGAAATTTTCCTCTGTGAGCCCCTTGCGTTTAGATGTGCATGTGTACATTTGGTCCTGTTTTCCTCTGCCTTTGCTCCCCTTGCTAACTTGTGTGTGGCAATTATTGCAAGCCAGCCTGCAGAGCTGAGCCCGGGCCCCTGATTGGAGATCTGGAGCTGATAGCCCTCTTCTTGGCACTCAACCATTTCCTTTGACTTCAAAGCAAGAAACAAAAGATGTTTCAAGGACTTCTATGGAAAATCACCATTAGATATGATGAGGCTTAGGGCCGTTTCCATAGCGATGCAGCCTTTTTACATTGTGATCATTGCTGCAAAATGGAAATGTTCTTTTGTCTCTGAAAGTCTGTTCACTTATTTATATATATGTGTGTGCGTCTGTGTTTCTTTCAGCAACAAAAAAAATAAGAAAAGGAATTATATCTCATGGCAGGTTCCCCAAACTGAGTCACCTTCTCACCCTATGAGGTTTTTGTTAATCCCTTAAACTCCTGCATCAAAGAAAAACTTTATCACGAAGGTTTGATTTAGGTGAATATTAGTATTTAGGCCATCTGACTAACAGCTTTTTAGCAGAGGGTACGAACATTTCTTTCCACCGGAGGACTGGAAATGTAATGAACAGAAGCTGATCTGGTGACCCAAAAGAGCAAATCAAGCTTCTCCCTCTGACTGTTCCTATCACCTTTTCATCCTACCGTGCTCAATATCTTCATATCTGTTACTTCATCCTGTTACTTTGCCACCACTGATCAGAGTTCACCTGAAAATCAATGAGAACACCAGCTTCCCCTAAAACTGTGTCCCTTTCCCGGAGAGGAAACACTTCTACCTTCACTGGGCATGCAGGTGGCTGTTTGGGACTCTACACTTCAGAGGAAAATATCTGAATTTTCTCTTTCTGCTGATCAAATTATTTTTGGGGAGGGTAAGAGGAGAGCTGGGGGAAGATGACAAGTACAGGCTGGAGGATAAAGTGTGTGCAGTTCCCAGTGTTACTCTGCTTCCAGTTTATGTCTGTGACTGGAAATGTCAGGACCAAATGCCACATCTGGCACAGCATTTGTATGAACTGCTCCACCTCCTCTGGCCCATTCCAAACCTTGCCCAGGCTGTTGCTGAGAGCTGTGTGATGATGGGACCTGGGCTGAGCCAGCTCTGTCATGCCAGGGATCTTTCTGTCCTCTGTCCCTGTGCCTGCCTTGCTTTATGGGGCCAGGTCCTGGAACAACTCTGAATGGTGTGTAACCAACCCCCAAATTCACCCCAGAGCCTTCCCTCCCTCCCAGCATCACCCTCTTGGTCCTCAGCACCCTCAGATGTCCCCATGCCATCCACCCATGATGGTGACTGAGGGATCTGCCCATAAAAGCTGCGGTTTAGCTCCTGCTGCTTCCCCATTTGTTGTTTTATTGTCATTTCACTGCCAGTTAAATGGAGTTTTCTTCCCCTCTCTCCTCACGCTCCTTTCGCTTGCATAAAACATGATGCTGTATTGTGAACAATGTAGGAATACATTACATAAATTTCCCTTTGATATCCAGCGTGTTTCCTGCTGTAATGGAATAGGAACAGAGCAACCTCTCCTCCCTAACATGTCAGATAACTCTCTATCCACTCTCCATTAGGACAAATGTCTGCAAGCCTTTGAAGAGCTAAAACACCATAAAGCAAAAAGAAAATGTTAAGGGTGCTCCAGTGGGTATCACTGGAAATAATTGGCTTGAATTAAGCGAAGGGAAAATTTAGGCCAACTAACGGGAATAAAAGACCAAAGTCTGTTAGGCTGAGAAGTTGTCTCCGAAGCTGTTAGCCTGGGGAATAGCCTCAAAGGAAGATGGTGCAAATTTTAAAAAGCAAAATGCATGATTTAGGGAGACAGTCTACAAAGCCAGTTGGTGAAAAATGTATGGCTTTGAGTCATTCTAAGCTAGGCTGAAATGAAGCACTTCAGATCACAATGTAGCAGAGAGAATTTTGTTAGGCTGTGTGGCAGATGCTGACCTGTTGAAACTTTCCTACGTTGATTTTCGTGGCCTGATCCCTCAGGGACTTGCTCCATGCGCACTTATCACAGAATCATGGAATGGTTTGGGTTGGAAGTGACCTTAAAGCTCATCTCATTCCACCCCTGCCATGGGCAGGGACACCTTCCACTAGAGCAGGTGGAAGTGATCAAGGCCAGGATTCCATCCAGCCTGGCCTTGAAAACTTCTAGGAATGGGGCATCCACAACTTCTCTGTGCCTCACCACCCTCACGGGAAGGAAATTTCTCCTAATATGCAGTGCAGTGTCTCTGCACTCTGGCTGCAGCCCAAGAATTCCGAAACAGGCCACAAATCCTGCTTGTAACACCAGGTGAACTGGGGGAAATGAGATACGTCACTGTCTCCCTGGAGTGGCTGCTTGTTCCCTCTTGGAAGGCACACCCCCTGTCAAGTGGTTTGTTTCAGGCAGAAACCTGAAGGCAAAATTCTGCTCTTTGACTTATGTTCCTTTAACGTTCTCTCCCACGCTGCTCCGGGCTGTGGCATAAAACAGCCTGTTAGATGTCACTGAGATGTGCCTGAGCAGGTTGGCATCCCACATGGTCTAATCCACGCAGATTCCATGAGAGACTGGGAGAAAAGCACTCAAGTGCCACCCACACTTTCTGATGCTGACTAGCAACCGAGGCTGGAAACGCTACAGATACCTTGAGAGAGTGATGGCAGCAAGATGCCTTCTTTCATTTAAAGGCTTCTGCTTTGTTTCTTCTTGCTGCTGCTTTTTGATACAGCAATGGATCGTATTTTTTTAATGTTAAAATGTATTTTTTTTCCTCATAAGAAATTAGAAAAGTAATTTTTCTCCTTGGATTATTAGACTTCCTGACATGATCTCCACAAAAATCCTTATCTCCATCTGGTGAAGTTCCAGTTCACAGTTCTTACCTCCATATATTTGTCCTTCGTTGCCAACCTCACCTTATGTTTCTCTTAGATTTCTCCTTCGGAAGACAATTCCTAAATCACAGCTGCAGATTGAGTCTGGAAAATGCAAGGCAGGCTGGGGTCGTTTGGGATCGTGCATTGCTCCTGACTTGGAGCTGGTTGATGGGATGTAACTCTCGATTCTACATTTCTCTCTAATTGTGTGAAACCCTTGATTTTATTCCCAGCTATTCATACGAGTGAATTACATCCAAGCTGTGCTTCCTGGGACTCTTGTATCTGGACATTATGGCCAGCAACTGCATTCATTCATCTCCAGTGTCATGCCTCTAAAACTATTAGTACACATGCTCTTTCAAAACTCTCTTGCTCTGGGACTCCCTGTCCCCCCTGCCATCATCAGCACTCAAAAATTCTTCCAGTTTACTGCTTTCATCCTCCCTCCTGGGCTCGTGCTGATCAGATCTTCTCAATGACGTGCTAAGTTGTTTTCCTGACAGTGATGCATTATGCTGGACTCCATCAGCCAGGCAACCTTTGGGACCAGTCCTGGGAGTCAGGCAGCCAGACAGCTCAACTTGTCTCCATCAATCAGTGAGTGAGACTTTATGGGCCAGAATGAGGGCTACAGGTGTAGGCCACTGTCACTGTTTTAAATAAACACGATCAGTTTGCCGAGTGCTAAGCAACTCTTTCTGAGAGCGTGTTGGTAAATGTGTTTATAAAGCATAAGAGTCCAATCCATCAGCCCTCAAAGAGCCTAATCAATATATTCCAATTTGATCTTAGAGAAGTTTCGCCTCTGGGAAGTTTAATTTATTTCAACTCATGGCCATGAAAAAATGAGCAGCCACAGCACTTTGACAAAATAGAAAAAGCGGATGAGGTTGTATCCAGCACCCGTTCCATTTCAATTTTCCATTTTACCTGAACAAATCACCCCTACGACTTGAATGACCATGAAAACTGATCGAGTGATGGAGAGAGACTGTGGGCAAAGGGAAGAGAGGAATAAAATATGGAGGGGAAATGTAAATTGCAGGACTTGTAAGATGCCTGACTGCGTTAGTGGGGTCTGTGCAGAGTGTAATTGGAATGGAATACCTGGAACTTAACATGCAAAGTAAATGGATTGGTTTGCAATTGCACAGGGCTGCAAAGCTGGTGTCTGACCAGGCTGGCGTGTGGAAGCCTCTTCCCTGCATTTATACAAAACTATTCTTCTATGCTCTTGTAACTGGCATTGAAAACTCTACTGCCCATTTCTCACAATCCCAACTTTAGGATCCGACCCAAACCCCTCCTTATAAACATTACTACAGTGGCTAAACAAAACCATTCTGGAGCTCCCCTGAGCCATCCCCACGTGTTGCTGCATCTGAGCAAACCAGAGCAGGAATCAGCATCTGAGGAGCACCTCTCCAGAAAACACTGCCTGAACTCTGCGTCTGGGAATCCTGCGTTTGCACCTTCCTGTCTGAAGGTTTCCATGCTTTTTATTCCAACTGTCCTTTTAGCTGGGCTGGCAGGTGGAGCCTTGCTGAGATGATTGAGGGGCATTTCAGGAAATCCAGTGTTTATTGGCAGTGGCTCAGCCCTCTTCTGGAGGTTCAGATCACACTGTTCAGGTTAGATCAATGTACAAGAGACTTAGAAGTGTATTTAACAAAAATACCATGTAAAACAAATGGTACATTTCTTTTACCAGCCCTCTAAGGGGTTAAGCCAAGATGCTTGATATACTTGCTATTTTACATTGTGGTGGATTTTTTTCAATCCTGTTGGTTTCCAGCAGGGATTTTACTCAGAATGGACCATGAGACTGTGCTATACAGGGATATCCTTGGTTTTCATTGAAGATGGAGGCTGGAGGAGGACAACTGGTGTCTTCCCATTATTAGAGACAATAATTTTTCTTCCTGAGAACCACACTGTGTAACCAAGATCTTTTTTTTTTTTGGCCTTGCCCTATGTTACTAGAAAGGATTTTTGGGAGAATACTCTATTCAATGCTAATTTGTTAAGAATTGAATGTACTGTCCTCAGAGAATGCAAATCAGTTGTTTATACTGATGCCAGAAAATGTAAAATCAGAAATGAGTATGTTGATTTTCTTTCCTCCAACTTCATTTCATCCTAATGTTTCTGCTTTGATGCTTCTTCCCCAATCTTATTTGATATAGCATCAGACCATCTTTTTTATGTCAAACATTTGCTTCAAAGCTTCTCATAGCCTGTGCTAGTTGTCAAAAAGTTGGAGGCAACATGTTTTAAACATTCAGCAAGCATTCTTCCGAAAAGAAAACCACTGTTTCTAATGAGCATTTGAGAGTGTGGTGCATTGCAGAAACTGTTTTTTAAGATCTGTCACAAATGATTTACTTTTATTAGTTTTAATGGCCCTTAGCTACAGCCATGGAATATAAGTGAAAATTAAGATATTTCTCACAAGATAAAAATAGATTTCCATCAGAGATGGTGGGTAATTCCCTCCCCTCACTGATCCCCTCTTTAGTTCTGTTTCTGGATAGACAACCCTGCTCCAAGGAAACAACTTGGTGTTACGGCAGACACATATTCCTCTCCAAGCCCGAGATCTGCTGATTTCAGAGGCCCTTTTCCTAATCATTCCCAATGCTTTCCATCAACAGCTTTTGTACCATTCCCACTGAAGTGACTCCATAGGCTTTGCTGGGATTTGGCCATGGGACATAACAAAGTGTTTCTGCTCAGAACCATAGTTTGTTTTTTCTCCTGTTAAACTGAAGAGTGAAACCAACATTTATTAATTCTCATTCATCATTTCACTCTCCCCTCCTCCCTGCTCTTCACATTCTCTGTCTCAGATAAAACCACGCTCTTCCTGTTTGTGCTTTGGCCATGTTGTTCTTTCCAGATTTTGTTATTTTTAGAATGTGCTTTTATTGTGATTTTTATCACCTCATTTTGTTCTCTATTCAGTGGAGCAGGAGCGGCATAACTGCACTCACATCGTGAGGGCTCTGCCTGGAGACTCCCTGTGTGAGCAAGGCCTTGCCAGGCATGTTCCAAACAGGAGCAAAGCTCCAAAGAGACAATGCTTCTGCGAGGGGATCTCTCCCCTCCGTGCCAACCCCCTTGCTTTGTTTCCAGCCACCATACTGTGTGATTCTTATTCAGCAAGAGATTTTTATATCACCTGCAACCCATGAGAGCAAAGCAGCAGTCTGTGGCTCCTACTACAACTCCTCTGCATCAAAGGCTTTTGGACTTACTACAGCTGGAGTTTGTTCTTTGGTTTCAATAATAGAGAAATTCACTGCATTTCTTGTAAAAGTTTCAGATCCAAAACTTCCTAAAATCTCAAGCATCTTCAGTTTCCATTTTCTAATCTCTATCTGGTTTAGAGCTCCAGCCTGAATAATGTATCACCACTTTCAGTAAAGAGCTGTGATAACTGAGCAAAGGCACCAAAGACACCTGATGCCATGAGCTCTTCCTACTTAGTAGTCTTTGGATGCAATTTCCAAACTAAAACCATCACTGTTTTTCCCCTTAGGTCCAGTGCAGCATTCTCCATCTGGAATGTGCTCACTGGACTGGGGCTCTCCTGCTTCTTTCATAATCCTCAGTAATTAAGCTTTTACAGCTAGAACATAATTGATAACTTTATTGCTGATTAGAAAGACAGGCTATCTCCAGCTCCTTGCCCACAGCTTCATTGGCTGTGTGGTATTAGGAGAACAACCACTTGTTTTCCCCAGGGAAGTGAACATTTGGGATGGGAACACGTGGAAGGTAGCCAGATTGGGCTCTTGATTACCCCAAAGAGCAAGGAGACTAATTTCACCATGTCAGAGTAATTACTCTGGATTTACATCAGCAGGGTTGGGAACATGGTTTGGTCAAGAGAGCAGACCAGTGGAATAAAACTGAGCTAATTTTACAGGATTTCTTCTCTGAGTGCAGCCACAATTTAATGGTCACCTATAATTAGTTAATTCATTTGCTACTATAATAAATGCTTTGCAGCCCTTATAAGTGTCCATTAAATGTGTCAAATTCCTTTCTCCTTTCTTCCACGCACACGCAATCTCCTTGGCAAGTGAGTGAGCACAACCAAACCAAAAGGTGAAAAGAAGGATGCAATATGAAGAGGGCATGTTTTCCCCTGTCACTCACATTCTCATGCTTGAATGAGTAACAAGTGCTCTGTAATGATGTTTTAAATGCAACATATTCCACCCTGGAAAAGAAGGAAGCAAACACTTATCCCTTTTTTTTGTGATTGCTATTTTCAGTGGAACCTTGGTGATTTAATCTGATGGAGGACCCAGTCCTGACTTTGACTGGAAATACCTCTATAGGTAAAGGATGGTGAATTCGTTGAAGGTTAACTGGATCTCTTTAATGGAAGAGGTTCTGAATTTGATCTACATCTCACGCTTCATGGTTTACATGATTGGTGACTCCTAGAGCCTGGGGGAACTCCTGAAAATTCAGGTCAGGAATTCACCTTTCCCGTCTGAGCTCTTGCAGCTTCTCCAGCAGCTCTCTCTCCCTATTGCACCATCTCTCTCTATTAAAACACTTGAACAGTGACTCTGCCAAATCCAGATCACTCTGCATTTCTGGAAGGTCTGTGGTGAAACCCAGGTTAAAGCAGTTTTGAAAGCCCATGCTGTATTCTCGCTGCATTCCAACTGTGGTTGGCAAAAACTCCAGGAACGCTGAGTCTGGCCACCAGGACCAGCCAGGCAGGGGTGAGCTGGAGCAGCTCACTTGTGGCTCACTGAGCAGCTTGGGGGGCCTCCCTCACTGCTGGTGGGCACCACAGAGAGCCCAATTTGTCTTTCATCCTTGTACAACCCCTAGAATAGAATAATGAATAGAATAGAATAGAATAGAATAGAATAGAATAGAATAGAATAGAATAGAATAGAATAGAATAGAATAGAATATCCTGGGTTGGAAGGGACCCCCAAGGATTATGGAGCCCACCAGGATCATGGAGCCCAGCTGTCTCTGGGAGCACTGTCCGAACAACCCTTAACCTGCTGGATAAATCTCCCAAATCCTGCCCTAATCCCAACACTAGGCTCAGAGCACGCAGCACCCTCGCCTTGCTGATTTTTCTCTATTTAAATCCATGGAACAGGTGGATCAGGGGCCACCAGGCAGAATCTCAAGTTATGGGTTGGGGAGTGTAACTTCCTCTGGGCTTGAAACCCCGTATTTAAACATTACAGACATTGCTACTTATCCACTGAGATTTCCATTTAGGAAAAGGGGGGTCACTTCCCCAGCTCCCACTTTCAGCATTTATTTCCTTGTCTTCTTTTGCTTCCCTCAAAGGAAGTCAACAGAGAGATGGCAGGAGAGTAACACAACAAACTACAACACATTGTGTAATTGAAATGGACCATAATCACTAATATTAAAGACAGTGAATCATTCTAATCGAGCCATGCTCAGCAAACAATGAAAAACTATGGGCCAGAAAAGCTAATGCTGGTTTTAAAATGAACAGAAATGAGGCGAAATGGAACCTCACTCTTTATTCATGAAGGTCAATTTAACGTGATTATTTTTTCCCTGGCATCATAGCTTTGTGATTACTGTTGTATACCTCAGTGCTATTTTCTAACCTAATAACAGTAAAAAATAACCAGCTGGTGATGATTCTGTTAAAAGCAGAGACTAAATGCTCACAAAACCCTGCCAGTGAACAGTTGCACATGCTAATCAGACACAGCTCAGCCAGATTCCCAGCAGAGTCCATATTTTGCACATTTCAACTGGTTGACTACATTGAGAAATTAGATTACGCCTCGGACATTCCAGGCTCGGAGTGATCCGTGTTCATTCATTCCTCCTGGGTCAAATCAAACCCTCCCTAGATCAGGCAGGCGCTTTTAATCCATCCCACTCCACAATTTCCCACAATATTCACCCTGGTGCAGTACAAGCGCTTTGGGCACTCGTTGTTCCAGGGGCAGCAACAGGGGCAGCTCCTCCCCGGGCGTGTTTTTATTTCAGAGCACAGAAACGGCTCCAGCCTGGGAGAAATCACTGCAGGGCCAGCAAGGGAAACATCCTGGCATGTGTGACATCGGGAGAGGGCTCTGCCCATGGCACTTGGAGGAAAGCTGACACCGTTAATGATTGATAATTGCCAGACTTGCCAACGAACGCTGTGAATGTCGAGGAGCGGGGCAGGAGGAGGGAGAAAAAAGTTAATTAAAAAAAATGCCCAAATGTTTCCCTGCTCGGAGGAAAGTGTTGCTGCTGCTGGAACGAAGCAATGCCTTTTGTTTTGGTTATTTCTCAGCTGTCTG
This sequence comes from Donacobius atricapilla, assembly GCA_013397315.1. Lineage (NCBI taxonomy): Eukaryota > Metazoa > Chordata > Aves > Passeriformes > Mimidae > Donacobius > Donacobius atricapilla. The sequence continues at coordinate 233,343 of WBMY01018023.1, read as the reverse complement.
TAGATCTCAGCGGCAGCGATGTTACTGGCATTTATGCTATACAAATATAGATCTTTTTAATACATAAATAAATGCATTTTTTTACACGTACCTCATTTTTTTAAATGTTGCTAAAATCCCAGAGAGACAAATTAGGAAAGAGGCAGAGCTTTGCCAGGGAGCCTTCATCAGCTCAACACTAATAACTTCTTTCAGCAGCCATGGATAGCTTCTGACATCACAGCTCAAGCTTGTCCGAAAGCTAATTATTTTCCCTGTTATAAAACAAAGGTTCTGTATCAAAGGCCCATAATGTGACACGGCACATGCTCCAGATGCACTGATTTGCAAAATAAATCAACTGTGTCAGGGTGGAATTTGGAGGAGAAATTACAACAAATTGCAATTATACTTGCAGTGGTACACTGTTTAAATGCATTGTCAGTTTGTTAAATGCAATGCACCATGTGTGTCTTTTTCCATGTTGTTTGTGGGGGAACAGAAGAGGAAAAATACTCTCCTGTCAAAGGGGAAAAAATCTCCTTCTCCTCCCCTTAAACCCTGTTCAGCTTCTTCCAGCCTACAGACACTGGCAGAGTAGGCTTTATAAAACATTTAATGGTGGCAGAGGAAGGCAGATATAGCCAGCAGGAGCAAATGTTTGGAGGCCATCCCAGCCCAGACAGACCAAATGAGGAGATGTTTAATAACAGAGCTCTCAGACCTTCCTGATCGCCTTACCTTGTTCAGGCTCCTGTGGAACCACGTCACCAAGTAACACAGAGGGAGATTTGGTTTGCTTTGTTTTCCTTCTCCACATGGAGACAATTTTCTTCCCTTTCTCCCTTCTCCTTCCTAAGGTTCTCTCCCTGAGCAGTGCCCCAGTCCTGGCACTGGCTGACCATCAGGCCAAAGTCCATGTCTCAGGATGGTCACTGAGGCACCGGCATAGGATCCACCCAGAGCCTGCCCACACCAGCACGGCTCAGCCTGGGGGGTTGGATAAGAAAAGGACAGTGGGAAGATGGAAGGGAAAGAAAAGTTGATGGAAAGAGGTCTGTCTGCATGGGCTAGCGACCCCAAAATTTCCCCAGTCCTTGGAACACTGACATTCCCAATCTGAATTCCCTCTCTGCCCTCATGAAGTCAACCTCCTCCTCAGAATAGGTGGGCTCCACATTTCTGAGCCTGAATTTCAGCTCGCTGACCATTGCCAGCTCCTTTCCCAAGGGAAAGCTGCCAACAGTTTCTCTTCTCAAAACGTCTCTCTCCGTTTCTCAGCACAGGCTCAGCAAACAGTGTTCCCTTTGCCAGAACAACTGTCCCAGGGGTTGTTTCCTATTCCTGACCCAATGGAGAGCAGTGTCAGTGCCATGGAGCAATAACAGACCTTTTTACACAGCGTGTTCTAAAAGAAACTGTTGGGATTGTAAATAAAGCCTTCTTTCTCTTCTGGCAACTCTATGGAGTCAATCTATTTCATGTCCTACCGTGACAAGAATCTGTGACTCTGTTTTGTGTTTTCTTATATTTTTCCCCTTACTGCACACTCCTTAATTTAATTATTTATTTTATTCTCCTTCTATCACAGAATCAATCTATTATCCCAGACTGGTTTGGGTTGAAAGGGACCCTAAAGCTCATCCCATTCCATCCCTTGCCATGGGCAGGGACACCTCCCACTGTCCCAGGGTGCTCCAAGCCCCGTCCAGCCTGACCTTGGACATTTCCAAGGATCCAGGGGCAGCCCTCTGGGCAACTCCCCACCCTCACAGGGAAGAACTCCTTCCTAAATTACCTGCTTTTGCCTGTTTATTTTCAGTCTCTCATTCTTGCCACATTTCCTGTTTGACCTCCTGTCGCTCCTCCTTCTCCATGTTTTCATCTGTTTACTCTTTGCAAACACTTTTCCTTTTGTTCCCAGCACTCATTTCCCTTCGATTTGTGGCTCTGTGTGTGTATATACAGATACATATATATATATAAATCTTGCAGCTTTAGCCTTTTGCGTTTCAAAACTGGCTTGTCCCCGGAGTCAGTTTGTTATTCCAGTCTCATTCGCTTTATTGAGTTATTTTCTTTGCTGCTATCAGTCTCTAAATACAATCCAGTAAAGATACAGCAATGATTTTTGACAACCTGACCTTTCTCTGCTTTCTTACACTTGTTTAATTAGGTACCACATGCAGCTGTGGCTTGATCTTTACAGTTTTCCAGCCTCCCCCACCTCCTGCCTGGAGATGGGGGGAATAAAAAAAGAGAGAGATATGGTTGAAAGAAGGTCATTTTTGACAGGTCTGCCAGTAATTTCAGGTGTTGGAAGGCTGTGAGTTCTGCAGGAATGGCAGGCCATGCTGTCTGTATTTTGCTTAACAAGTTAGAGAAAACGTTTGGCTGGGGGAGGTGGGGAATTAGGTGATTTACTGGTTTGATGAGGGCTTGCGATGATTTAACCTTCAGGTATCCAGTTTAAACATGTATCTGACAAACAAGAGAGGAAGCTGGGTAAAGATCTGCCAGGCTTTGCTTTGAAAAGCTGGGCTCTCTGGAGTAACCAGGCTGTGGGGTTGTGTACAGAGAGGAGAGATTCCCCCTCAGATCCTCAGGCACAGGAACTCCTCATGCCATCCTTAAGGGGTGATGGTAGCCAATCTCTATTAGCAGAATGTGGGGAAAATATGTTAGTTCTGGCTGTGTATGAGTTCATTCATAAAATCAGAGAGGCTTTTTTTCAGTTTCTGGTGGATCAGAGACTCATGGAATAGTTCAGGTTGCAAAAGACCTTTAAGATCATTGGCTCTGTTCACCCAGCACTGCCAAGCCCTGTCTGTAAGCACCACATCCACACACCTTTTAAATCCCTCCAGGGAAAGGGTTTTGCTCCAGGATTCAGGCTCTCCGCAGGCACACATCCCACTCCCAGATCCCTCTCTCACCAGTGTCAGTGAGACACCTTGCAGGTGGGTCTGAGCCACGAGAACCAGAAGCCACCATCAATTATCTGCCCAAGCAGTGTCCTCCTGGCAGTTTTTGCCCAGTTGTGGCAGGAAGGGAGAACATACTGCCCTTGTCCCACATGAACTGTAATTACACCCCCAAACACATGTGGAATCCCTCCTCGTGTGTCAGAGAAATGGAGAAATGGCAGCCCAGGGTGGTGTGGTGCCTGCAGTCCGTGGCCACATCTTTCTGTGAACTTATTGCTAGCTTTGTCAGACTGCTCTTGGTTCAGCAGCGCTGGCTGCTGCATTTTCCCGTTGTCTCACACATTCTAACTCCAGCAATCTCCTACAACTCCATTCAAAGCCCATGGAAGAGAACTGGAGTCCTTCAGCTTTCCTGTGTCCTCCAGAACAGATCCTCCTGTCCTGACACAGGCAGATCCCCTGCTGATTTCCAGGTGCACGCATTACTTGTAGTTTGGTATGGATATTATTTAAGCAAAAGGACATGACAAACTGCCTGGTAACGCTGATTAATGGGTGCCCCTGGGGAATAGTGAGGCATGAGATGAAGTTAAATAACTCCAGTGTGCATTACTCACCACTGCCACACCACCTGAAGCGTCTCATTGTGCCTAAAAAATGGATTCCCTTTTAAAAAGGAACATTTTTAATGTTTCGCATTAATTTCCTCCGAAGTCCTTACATTGTGAAAAATATTCCCTGTGGAAAGCCCTCTCCCCACCTCCACCATCACCACCTCCCACCAAGCCTTGCCCTGCAGGTGTCAAATGTGTATTTGACAAGGTGAAACAGCTCAGTGCAAGCACTGATAACCCTCATGCCTACCTTGATTTATCCTGCATGCTCAGGTGGTGTCTCTCTGCAAACCAATCGATTCCTAATGGGATGCAAAGCTGACTTCAACATTTTTTCGCTGGGCAAAGCATCCTAAAAATGTTCTTGAGCCCTTGGACTCCATCCACAACTACCCCAAAACACCACAGATACACCAGTCGTGGAATCATAAAGGTTGGAAAAGCCCTCTGTGACCAGGGAGCCCAAGCCACTGCTCACCACTACCCCATGTCCCCAGGTGCCACATCCACAGGTCTTTAAATCCCTCCAGGGATGGCAGCTCCACTGCTTTCCAGCCTCTGCCAATGCCTGACCACCAGTTCCGTGAAGAAATTTTTCCTAATATCCAGTCTAAACCTCCCCTGGTGCAACTGGGGGCCATTTCCTCTTGCCCTCTCACTTGTACCTGGAAGAAGAGCCTGACCCCACCTTGCCACAACCTCCTGCCAGGGAGCTGAGAGAGCAAGAAGGTTCCCCGAGCCTAAACACCCGCTCAGCNAGCCTTGCCCTGCAGGTGTCGAATGTGTATTTGACAAGGTGAAACAGCTCAGTGCAAGCACTGATAACCCTCATGCCTACCTTGATTTATCCTGCATGCTCAGGTGGTGTCTCTCTGCAAACCAATCGATTCCTAATGGGATGCAAAGCTGACTTCAACATTTTTTCGCTGGGCAAAGCATCCTAAAAATGTTCTTGAGCCCTTGGACTCCATCCACAACTACCCCAAAACACCACAGATACACCAGTCGTGGAATCATAAAGGTTGGAAAAGCCCTCTGTGACCAGGGAGCCCAAGCCACTGCTCACCACTACCCCATGTCCCCAGGTGCCACATCCACAGGTCTTTAAATCCCTCCAGGGATGGCAGCTCCACTGCTTTCCAGCCTCTGCCAATGCCTGACCACCAGTTCTGTGAAGAAATTTTTCCTAATATCCAGTCTAAACCTCCCCTGGTGCAACTGGGGTCCATTTCCTCTTGCCCTCTCACTTGTACCTGGGAGAAGAACCTGATCCCACCTTGCCACAACCTCCTGCCAGGGAGCTGTAGAGAGCAAGAAGGTTCCCCTGAGCCTAAACACCCCCTCAGCCACTATTAACTAACATCTGCACAAGCTCTGACCATCCAAAATTCTCTTCTGGTGTTAACACCACCACTTGTTTGCTAATCCCCTCCTGATGAGCACATAACCTGTCCTGAATTCTGTGTGATTGTGCAAAAAGAAACCAGCAGCTCCCAATGTCCTTGGGTTTTGTAGAGGTTCACAGAGGAAGGACTTTGTGAATTTTTCCAGTGCCTTACAATGTGATGGCTCAAATGTTTTAAGTTATGTTTGTGCTTTTCCCAGATCTAGCAGAGAATCCAAGTCTTTGTGATAAAAAAAGAAAAAAAATCTTCCTGATGTTTAGTTAAACAAATCANGCCAGGGATGGCAGCTCCACTGCTTTCCAGCCTCTGCCAATGCCTGACCACCAGTTCTGTGAAGAAATTTTTCCTAATATCCAGTCTAAACCTCCCCTGGTGCAACTGGGGGCCATTTCCTCTTGCCCTCTCACTTGTACCTGGAAGAAGAGCCTGACCCCACCTTGCCACAACCTCCTGCCAGGGAGCTGAGAGAGCAAGAAGGTTCCCCGAGCCTAAACACCCCCTCAGCCACTATTAACTAACACCTGCACAAGCTCTGACCATCCAAAATTCTCTTCTGGTGTTAACACCACCACTTGTTTGCTAATCCCCTCCTGATGAGCACATAACCTGTCCTGAATTCTGTGTGATTGTGCAAAAAGAAACCAGCAGCTCCCAATGTCCTTGGGTTTTGTAGAGGTTCACAGAGGAAGGACTTTGTGAATTTTTCCAGTGCCTTACAATGTGATGGCTCAAATGTTTTAAGTTATGTTTGTGCTTTTCCCAGATCTAGCAGAGAATCCAAGTCTTTGTGATAAAAAAAGAAAAAAAATCTTCCTGATGTTTAGTTAAACAAATCATGTACTCATAGTAGGTTGTGGTTATTTTCCTTTTGATTTTTTTTTTTTAAATTTATGGCTACTAGAGATCAGATTTAACACAAATATATAAACCAGCATTCTGTGATTGCATTCACAAGAGATACCAGATCCTACTATCACACAGTTCACTCTTCCAACAAAAAGTTCCATGCACAGATAAGAACCACTTGATCATTTATCATACTCTGAAACTCAACAGACCACATGGATAAATAGAGAAAACATCATTTTCCAGAACAAAAAAATGCTCCTTTGAAATTTATTCACCTAAAATATTAGTGTGCACTATATAATATAGAGTAATAATGTATGAACTGTAAAAAAATTATGGTGCTGAGTTAAAGCGACACCGGCAGTGTTCTCTTCCTGCAGGAGGAAGCACTTGGAACAGGAGGGTTTGATACCTAAGGCTAAATTTAGGGAAGGGTGATAATTGCTTCCTTGAGTCTCAGAAATGTGTCAAATCAGCCCAGGGACTCGGAGTCTTTTAGACCACTGGAAATCAATATTTATCCCACCACAATTTGTGTGTTTAACTCCCTGCTAGAAAAGAATGGAGGCCCATTTTTTTTTCCCCAGTGACTCACTTTTAACCTCTGTCAGTTTATTAAGGAAAAAAAATGAGTATTTAAATAACAGTCATCCAGCCACAGAGTCCCCAGTGCAGGTGTGAATTCTGCACCGCCAAAGTGAGCCTTCAACGGGGAGATTGCCCTTGTCAGGCAATGCCCCTGGGCAGGCTGCAAATGGCTGAGAGCAACCGAGGCCCCAGCCTCATGCTAAAGCTAATGTCTTGCGTGAGGAATTTCGAGACAGAGCAAATTTCAGCAGCCCTGTGATGAGCAACTGGAATCTGCACGTTCTGGTGCAGGTGTGAGGGTGCTGTCACACAGCTGGTGGGGCTGGCTCAGGTGGGAGCTGTCACCTGTCCCGGGCACTGAGAGCAGAGCGGGGCTTTGCAGCGACTCCTCAGCAGCCTTTGCTGTCCTTAGGTTGGAGATGTGACAGTTGTGTTCCCCAAAGCCCAGAGTCACGAGTAGGATGCTGCTCCCTTGGTGTCATGGAAACAATTTGATTTACAGAATCCTCACATTCTTCTATCTTATTCTGAGGCAAGAAGACTTCAGAAAAAGCTGTGTTTAGGGTCTCATCTTCTACTTGACTTGCTCAGGCTGGATTCAGCTGTGCTGCAGAGTTGAGGACCCACCTGCAGCAGTGAGGGTGCTCCACTGGGATCTGGCTGCTTTTCATCTTGGAGATGGGACAAAATAACCCTTGAGCACCACAGCTCAGCTCAGCCTTGTTAAAACCTAATGTAGGAATACAAACTAGAGGGACCCTGTTTTCAAGACGCACTGCAGACCTCAAGAGTTCTGGGAGCTATGCTGCTTGGTTTCAAACACCTCCAACTGGAGTGTTTAAATTAATCATTTATCAGCACAGAGGCAGAAGTTTTTCGTAATTGGCCGGAGGAGCAGCCCTCAAGCAGGGAGAAGTGCAGGTACAAGTCCTTTGCACATCCTTTTCCAAGTCCGGGCTCAGACAAACCCTCCACAATCTTTCTGAAGTTTTGAGGCATGGATGAGGTATGTGCAAGGTCTGTGAAGAGCTGGCTTGCTAACAGAGCAGTAAAAAGTGCTGTCTTGCCTGTCGAATGCTCCGAGCAGGTCTTCAAGGTCTGCAGACACTGAAACCACATATCTGAAAATGATTGAGTTACTCAAGTAATTATTAGATTGGATACCACTCAAATCTGTTCTGCTCTTTATTGTACACAGTGATTCACCACTTATAGGGCCATAAATCCATTTGAAAGAAGTACAGCAAACCCAGGCTGGGGACCTGCTGCAGAGCTTTGGGAACAAAGCTGGAGCCTCCAGGCTGGCTCTTCTCCAAGGGGCCAAGACGTGGAGCCCTCTGATGTGGAACCACTCCAGCAGGATCTCAACACCTCCCCAGCCACCCTGGCCTGCCAGAACAGAGCTAAAAGGGCATGAAAAACACGTGTACAGTGAAAAAATAAGGCTTTGCCCCTCTGCCAGAAGTCTCTCTGTTCTTTTCCACATTGCTCTCTAATCCACTCTCCCAGCCATCCTTCCTGACCACCCTCCACCAAGCCAATTTTCCATCTGACAATACATTTTCTTGCCTTAAAGCAGTTCTTTACCAAGGATTCACTTCTTTAGTCATTTTCCTTTCTGTGAAATGGTTTAAACTATCACGCTTTGATCACTGATTTCTCCTCCCCATGCATCCAGACAAGAAAAATAAAAAATAATTCCAGTGAAAACAAGGTCTATTTTGCCAACAATCTAATTTGGAGGGGTGGGGGAACTAAGTGGAGAAAAATGCTTAATCACAAATATTTTGGACATCCTCTTGTTTTCTCCTGCTCTTGTTCCCCTGGCAGCTGGCAGAAGCAGATTTTAGAAAATTGCCATCCAGCACTCGGAGGCACCGCTGGGCTTCGTTAGACTCCTGAGTTTCACCAGGCAGACACTGCCCAGGGAAAACATCTTGCTGTGGTAGTGATTTTGAACTAAAAATATTTGCCTCCACAAATACTTTCCGTTGTTCTTATACAAGCCTGAATGAAAAGCTTTGCTTTTTTTTTTGAGGCTTGGATTTGTCAGGTACCAGTCAGAGGCAACAAAAAGGAAATTTCCACCCTATCTCTTGTAGCTGATGCATCCACTCAATTTCTCAGTAAAACAATCTGGTAATTTTTGCCCTGTACTGGCTGTTCTTTCAGGGTGCAACTTCTTCAACCTGCTCAAAGGATTCCCATTTTTTTAGGATCCCCATCGGAAGGAAAATTAAAAACCATATTTTCCCTGCTGCTCTGACTAAGAAAGTAGAAGAAAAACCTCACCCAAATCCCATGAATTACATTATCCTGCTAATTGCAAAAGTCTTTGTTTTTCCCATCTGTCAGGGACAAGGACTCAGTTTCGCAAAACTGTTGGGGGAAAAAAAAAAAAAAAGAATTGGGAGTTCTTTGCCAATCTGAATGTAGAAAGTATTAGTGAGTCTGCAGACTTGGATGAAATTCAGTTACATTTTGCACTGTGAACTTGAAAACCTCAGTTTGGCTGAGAAAATATGTTAGAAAGTGAAAAAGCAGATGCTGCTTTCCAGGTCTGTCATTCACTTTTTAAATGTATTGCTCAATAATCACTAAAACACAGCTTTCTCAGGTGTTAAAACATCTGGGAGTCAACATCTCTCTTAACCCAGAACACTGGGAATTCTGAATTGATTCACCGAGTTTCACAGAACAGAGAAAATACCTGGGCTGGATTTAATCCCATTAGCTGGATGTCCACATTTCAGCAGCCTCAGCTCCTAGATCTGAGCTGTCAGCAATCATCTCCTCTGCGTGTGCGGAGGAAAGGCGGCGTTTTGCAGGGAAAAATGCCACAGAGCAGCCGTGAAATCCAAACAAACTGCGCTTCCACGTGGTCTGCGACACCGCAGGGGCAGAAATGTGTGGGCAACCACGGTGGCACTCCCAGCTGTCTGTGCCAGCCCTGCCCGAGAGCCGAAGCCGAGTTGGGTGAGGTCTGACCCATGGGGATGTGTCTCCCAGGCACACGGTGCGCTCTGGGTGCCTTGGGAAGGCTGAGCTGGAGCAGAGACTGCACAGAGCTGGAGAATAAAGCAGATATTTATTGAAAGACCTTCAGGACACACCTTGGGCAGGACAAGAGCCTGGACAGGGCTACACCCAAGCTGGACTAAGAATGGTCACAAAATGGACCCAAAATGGTCACACAATGGGCGACCAGTCACAAGATCTCACACTTTTGTAAGTGTTGGTCCATTTCCATATCGGCATTTAATTGTCCAATTACAGCTTCAGGTTGTGAAGTTTCATCCTTCTTCTTTTCCTTTTTGTGCTTTTGGGCCTGAAACTTGCATTCATTGTCCTTGGTCTCCATCAGGAAAAGGATTTGTTTTGTGTCCCTGCTGTGTGCAGAGCTGAGTGACCCTGAGTGTGAGCTCAGAGCTGCACCCCTGGGCAGCGCAGAACCTGAAATACAGGAAAGCTAAAGCTCAAGGCATCAGTCTGACACCGGGAATGGGCCTTTCCCACAGTTCTGGGGCTGTTCCAAGGTGCTCCACACCCACAGCAGGACTCCAAGGGCGTTGCAGCAAGCAGCAGCCCTGAGTGCGGAGAGAAAGGCCACCTCTTCCACCTCCAACCCACCCCTCACCTTAAAATATTCCCAGCGCTGTTTGCAGCTCAAGAAAAGGGAGGCAGGAGTGCTGTGCAAAATATGGATTTGCTTTTAAAAACAGGTAATTTGCCGGTTGCTGATTGTGTGTTGATTGGTATCTTTGTGTCCCTCCTCTAAGAAAAATGATCCACAGGTGGCTTCAGCCTGAGAAAAAATGCAGTTTTTGTTCTAGCAATCCGGTTTGTTTCCTGCCACCACCCCTCCAGCTACCTTCTAATTGAACAAAGTGGACTTAATTTGAATTAAACTGTCAAAAGTCTTCCACTTAAATTGATTTATCAGCCTTCCTGGCTGAAATGGATTCATTTCTGCACAATATATATGAAGTGTGTGTTGATGGATTGCATTTCACAGAATGGAAACATTTTTTATGCATCTTCATTAGATTCAGTTCAGGTATGGAAAGGAAAGGGGGGGAAGAAGGGAGGATGGTGGGAGAAGGCAGAGTGAGTGTGCAACAGCGCAAAAGGGAGGACACACAAGACAGAGAACTCCAACTTGAGAGTAAAAAAAATCATCTTTTCACTGACTTTGTGTGTCCAGGGCCCCTGCAGGGTTCATCTTCACCCACACAGGAGACCACAGTGGGTGTTGGAGGCCCCCTGGGACAGCCAAATCACACCAGTGAGGCACCTTTCAAAAAGAGGCTTCTATGGAATGAGCATTGGAGAGAGGAAAATCCAAAGCTTCAGCCAGCTCCACTAACGGCCTTTCAGCTGCAAAAAAAAAAATGTATTGTTTTTATTTCCGCTGTTTTCCTGACCTAGAGTGTGTTTAATGCAGTAGGAACCATTTGACAAACTCAATTAATTTCCACTTAGAACAAGGTATTTAATCTGAGGCGTTTTAGATTAAGTGGGCCAGGTGCAGTTGGACTCTCTGATTGATTGAATTAAACTTCTATTCATTTCCTGCCATGCCAGATCCAAAAATTTTTCAACAGTTTGAGGCTTCTGCTCCTTCTGCCTGGCATGTTTTCTTTCTGTCCTCCTGGACAAGAGAACGGTGGATGGGATTCAAAAGGGGCAGCAGTTCCTGAAAATGGTTGAAGGAAATGTCACAGGCAGGGAATACTGAAGTGAAGATGGCCAATGTGGAGAAAACAAATGAATTTCACTGTTTGTGGGCAAGGAGGGCAGGGAGGGGGAGAGGTTGTTTATTGAAAGTTACCTGAACAGGCTTGATGGTCAGCAGAGGGAAGGATTTGCATCCAGCCAAGCAGAGCTGGAAGGGATGGATTATTCCATTATCCTTCACTGTTCATGAAGGGTTGATCATGTGCAGTGCTGAGCACCCAGCTCTGTTCCAGGTAACAAAACCCCTGAGAACAAGATCTGAGCTTTCACTGAAAATCACTCTCCACTGGCCTCGCACAAGACTGATCAAAGCCATCAGGAATGTTCCCCATGGTTCCAGTGGGCTTTGGAAGGCTCTGAAGTCAGCAGATGTACAATTCCTGGTTGTGAAACCTCCTGCAGAAATCAGAGAGCTCTGCCACCGGTGAGTGCACAGCAACATCCCAGCCCTTAGCAGAGCCCGGCTTCTGATGAAGGTTGTCGCAAGGAGAAGCCAAAAGTCTGTTCCCCTTATACCCCCTCCCTCCTGCTCTTTCTCCAGCAAGAATATGAATCAAGCCCTGAAGAGAGCTGTCAGTGAGGGATGATTTTCCTGTGATTATTGCCTGGGTGAGAGATTATGCCTTGTTTTTTTGCAAACTGCCTTATTTGCAGAGCAGAACACATTGGGCTCATGTCCAATTGATACATTCCTCTTCAAACAGCAGATCCAACTACAGAGTGAGATGCAAATTTAATTATTCCACATGTAGGAAACAGAAACGGAATCTCATTGTTAAATTTGTTCTCCTACGTCGGAAAGATAAAAAACAAAAAAAGATGCTGAAGTGGCCTGTGTGAGCTGAATACATTTCCCTCCCCAGAGCAGGAGAGAAATGAACTCTGTTCCTGCTGCAGAAGCCTCAGTGGATAGAATTCTCTCTTTTTTTTTTTTTTTTTTTTTTTTTTTTTTTTTTTTTTGTTCTTTTCCCTATTCTGAATTACGATGTGCTGCTGAAACTTCTTCCTCATTTGCATGTGTATGTGCAATTCATGCCCCTTTTCCAGGGAGTGTTTTGGGACTACACCACTTCCCTTTGAAAGTGGTCTCCCAGGATGAGAACCAAGCGAGCTGGCCCTCGGATAGTGGGACATCTATACCAGAATTGACACAAGTGGTTTTCCTTGAGGATTTGTTCCTCTTGTCAGAGCTCCGTGAAAGCTGCTCAGGGGGCCACTGTGTCATCTGCTCCCTGCTGTGCTGTACAAGCGGGTGGGACACCTCTCCCATGGTGTCCTGCTGTGTCTACAGCTTCCGAGAGGGGAAGGGATCTTTCTGGAATCCCTTGCTCTCTTTCCCTCTCTCTCTGCTGGTTGCTGCAGCTTTCCTCATGCCCTGCTCAGCTCTTGCACCACCGGAGCCCAGATGTGCTGTGGGCATTACCAGTGAGAGGAGGTTCGTGGGGGTGAGCACCACCCTCTGTGGCACTGGCTTATTCATCTCAAGTATTTGTGCAGGACAAAGATCAGCAGCTTTGAGGATGAGGTGATCATCTCTCAATCCACCTCAACAGCACCTGGCTCCAGGGACTGGTGCCCCAGCGAGAGGAGAACTCGGAAGGTTCCTACAATCATCTGCTGCAAGATCTGGTGTGATTTAAGGGCAGCCTGAGCTCAGTTTGGTCTGTTTACCAAAAACGTGATCTTGTGCAAGGCTGTGCCCCAGCTCTGTCCCCTTGGACGTGCAGTTCAGCGATGACAGGTTTGCCTCAAGGACAATTTGCCAGATCTTTGGATGGCACCAGGAATCCCACCCGGCCAATGAGATCTGCTCTGTAGCCTGGAGCTGCTGCAGCTCCCCTGCCTTGGACAATGCCACCGCGTGTCCAGGATCAGCCCTGCTGGACCTGCTCAGCACAGCTCTTATCTCTGGATATCAGGAATGTCACCCTGATTTTTCAGCCTTCTGTTTGTGTCTCACAGTTCATAGTTCTTAGGTTGTTTCTCACACACGGGTGTTAGAAATAGAAGCAATGTTTTCCTTAATTCAAGGTAGTTTACATTCTTTGTTTTAGAGCTATGGACAGCTGATGGACAGTTGTCCTGACCAACGGGATGGGGAGAGGTGTCAGCCTCCTCCCCCAATCCCTGGCCTTTCTAGAAATACTATAAAAGTGGAGTCAGATTTTCATAATAAACAGTTCATGCCTTCTCACCTGAGTGAGTGTGTGTGTGTGTCTGTGTGTCGAACAATGACACAGGAACAGGTCCTGTACACTCTCACCCAGAGGAAAACTCCAACTTTTATCTCCCTCATAGCCACCAGCTATTGAGTTGCATTAACAGTTTATAGGGATGGGGAAAATGGCCGTGGAAGCAGCCTGTGTAATAGATAACAAATCACCCCTCAGAGCAGAGGCATTCCTGGGGCACTCACCTCCTGCTGCTCCTTTGCAGAAGCCCCCAGGATCATCTTTTTCCATGAGCTGCCTGTAACTCCTGTCTGGAGATGTGCTCTTTTCCTGCGCACAAACCAAGACCTGCTTTCTCTGAGCAAATTTCCCTACCAGGAGCAGAACAAGAGGTGAGCAGGACTCCAGGCCAGCGCAGGGTGTGATGGGGTTTAGACCCATGCTCTGCACTGGCAGTGGCATTTTTAAGAGGATCCCTCTCCTGAAATGACTGAGCAGGGTGTGAGGGGGCAGGTGTTCATGGGGTTTAAACACGGATCATTTCTGTGACATGGTTTGCAGCACAACCCCCTGGCAGAGGCACAGGTGAGGGGGTGAAAAGCTGCAGCACAAGGGTAGCCAGAGGCAAGGATTTTTTAATTAGTTTTTACACTGGAAAAAGGGTTTGTGCAGCCACACTTGTAGCTCGGGGGAATCCTTAACCCAGCCTTGCGTAGCCTGAGCCTGCTTACCACAAAAAGGAATAGGAGTTAGGCAAACAGAGCAAATAAACATTGGGTTCCAGCTAAAAGAACATAATTTTCTCCCAAATTCTTTCTATGTTTACCATATTAAATGATCAAAACATTTGCACTGGATCAGACTGTACAGATGGAGCATTAAAAGGTCAGCTGTTAACCTGCAGAAGCAGAGAGACTCCACATCTCCCTTTAAGATGATTCTCCATCCTGAATGGGTCCCCATGGAACTCCTATAATAACATTAATGCTCCGAGTGGCCGTGCAGCAGCTCTCATTTGCACTGCCTGGAACCTCTTCATTAAGACTCAAACTCCCACTCCAAGAATGGGTCCTGACTTTCTGAAGGCACTTGGACAGCTGGGGAAACTGAGGCATGAGGAGACTAAATTCTTTTAATTTAAAATTTAAAAAAAAAGAAAAAAAAAATTGTCTCAAATTCCTAATTCTGAGCCTCTTCTTCCAGGCTGCGGGTTTCTACACAGTAGAGTTTGTTGTATTAAATATTTTTTAAAAAATCACGGAACTAGGAAATTTTATAGATTGTGGGTCTCTTCTGACTAAATTGTTCAGATGTGTGGTCAGTAATCCTAAAAGAATTAAAATGAAAATATCTTTGATTCTTGAAGGAATAGGAAAATCAGAGGCAATGAAGATCAAGGTGTTTCTCACACCTGTATTCATGGAATCCAGGCTGGCCTGCCCTTGGGGCCAGCTTATAAACTAAAATCTGTGTTATTACTTCGCCCCTTTGGGACAGATAAGAACTCTGTGCCAGGCTTGATCCTTAGAGCCCAGCAGGGTCATGGATTTGTTTACATTTGGGTTCAGGAGAGGATTTAAGTCTCGGTTTATCTTACAGGCTCCTGGCAGATGCAGAACCTCCCAGGTATTTTTCATTGAAGAACGAGCCCCTCAGTGAATCAAAGCCTCGTTACATCCCCACAGCAGATGGAAGAGGTGAAAGCCTGGCCCCACCTTCCCAACTTGCTAATGGAGCAGCTCAGCTGGAATCCAGATGTTGCCATGCTTGCCTCTATTTCAGAAGGAGCCAGGAGTGGAAGGTTTGAGATTTAGAGCATGTCTGTACTCACAAGACTATGCAAATCATTTATTACTCTGGCTTCAAGCCTGAGTTTGGAGGTACAATATAGGTTAATTAAAGACACAGGAGAGTGTGGGGAAGATGCACAGGTTGGACCAGGCAACAGTGATTGGCCAAGGCTGAGGAGAGAAGTCCCAAGTTGATTCCTGGAGAGAAAATCAACACCACAAACCAGCTTTGCCTTATTTTTATTTTTTTTTTCCTGACAGGAGAAGCACAGATTCGTGCACTCAGCAGAGCTGCTGCAGAAGTGGAATGGTCCCTGTTGATTGTGATTATCCCTATGACTTGAGCAACATGGGGAAACTGGGATAAATTCCTGTGTGTGCTCTGAGCCACTTCCAGCTTGAGCCATCCCATGGATCTGTGGTTCCGTGTGTCCCTGTTCAGCCTGGAAATGAGTCCCAGAGGGCAGAGTCTCACTCTCCACAAGTGGGGAAGCAGGTTTGCCACTCTTCTGACAGAGGGAAATCATGAAGGCATGGGATGAGCTTCTGGAAGACAGGCTTCAGTCACCTTCTGCTCCTTGTCCCAGAACAGGGGCAATCACTGGAAATTTGGGAAGGGATACTGAGGAAGGGTCTGAATGACCCAGTCTCAAACAGTGACCTTTGCATGCCGGGACTGTTTTGCCTCTTATTCACATGTTAGAGGCTCAGCAAAGGAATTGGTATGAAATTGTTTTTCCTACCACTTCTACAAACACTAAATCTTGTTTTGTTTTTCCTATTTTCTTTTGTTCATTTTTTCTTTAATAGCCATCCAGCCTCCTTTACTGAAGCCATAAAGAAAACACAGGTTATGAAAAGCAAAAGGGAAGGCTGTTTCCAGGCAGAGGAACGTGTCTCTGGATATGTTTGTGGACTGAGCAGCACGAGAAGGGACCCCATCCTCAATATGTTTGTAGGACGCATCACACCACGGAGACCTGAATGGAGCCCTCCAGGCACAACTGTAATGTAAATATTAATTAACATTAATGATCTGTGGCCTTGCCTGTCAGCTGGAAACCAGCAAGGCTGTGTGTGGCTGAGGATATTAATTTGGTTTTGGTGCCCTGGAAGCCGAGGGACCCTTGGTACAGTGAGCAGAGCAGCTCCACTCCCACTTGCTCACCCCGCTCTGCCTCTGGGTCACCTGCAGGGAGGGAAACCACGACTGGGATGGGATTCTGGGGCTGCTGTGGGGAGCACTGGAGGCACAGGTGCGAGATGGGCTCATGGCTGAGCTCTGTGCCCTGCTGTGTGCTCCTGGTGCTGCCAGCTCCAGGCACGGTGCCATGGGGCCGGTGTGCCGGGAGCGCTGTCTGCCAGGGGGAGCTCACACTTCCAGAAGCTTCTCTCACTCTCCGGGCAGGTCTCTCCTGGCTGTGCCTCGCTGCTCCTGCAGCCAGGCACGCAGCAACCCTCCGGGGCTCCAGCTGGAACATCTCAGCTTCCCACTTGCTCCTGTAGTGAGGGCCCAGTTCTCAGCATCGGCACCTCGCCTGCTCTCCCCCCCTCCCTCCCTCCCTCTCTCTGCAAGCACCTCCAATGAATTATTAATTGCAGCTCATCCAATTAAAGGGCTCCTTCCTCTTAATAATTCATGGCTGTGGTTGGCTGGCAGGCTGTGCAGCACGAGGGCTGGGGCTTGGGTGAACAGAGAGGAGTGAAGTGCAATAAAGAAAGGAAGAAATCAATAGTGGAGCACAGGCTGTACACATCCAGGAGACTCTTTATTATATCTGAGAATTGCTTTCTGTGATTGCTACCATCATTACTTCTGTATTTATTTTTTAACGACTCGTCCATCACGAAGCCCGAATACATAACGAAAAAAAAAGGCCAATTGCACTAAACCAGTTAAATTCTTTTAATGTCTGGCACTGGGTGAAAGCAGTAATGAGCTCATTTTGTCTCTACTCCCACTTACGGTGGAAGCTCCCTCATCCAGGAGCCAGTTTCATTGCTCTCTCTGTAGGTTAGGACAGATCCACTGCTCTTCCCTCTGGAAATGGACCCACCAATGATGTTCATGGGAGTAACTTGCAGCTCAGCAGCTCTGCTACGAGTATATCAGGCAGCTCTCAGGACAAGGGAGTGCCAGCAGAGTATCCAGAAGAAGCATGAGTGTGGTACTACAGCAAAACCAACACTTAACATGGCAAGGAAGAAGGGAAACAGGACTGGAAACCTCTCCCAAGATTGGAGATGAGCTGGCATTAGGGAGGGTTGACAGCGCAGTCTGGGATGAGGGCCACAGAAGCTGTGCATGTGAGAGGGGATACAGCCTCCCACAGGGCAGATCTGAAGTGTGAAGGAAGGGACACTGTAGATTTTGGTACGGGAGCACAGTCGCAGGGACAAACGCAGACTGGCAGATGCCCAGCCTCCTCGCTGCCTCAGAAAGAGGCACGCAGAATGCAGGGTTGGAGGAAAAAGCCAGAGGAAATCAAAGTAGAAATAAGATTCACCTTTTTCTGCCAGCGATGGCAGCCCACTGAAAAGAAATGCTCACTGAGGCTTTCAAGAAGGGTGTGTGGAGATGGAAATCACACTGACTCAAAGGCCCCTGAAAGGTGTGTCTCAAACACAGCGAGATGGTTTACAGCCAATAAACAACCCAGTAAACTGCTGAGGACTCTGTTGAGGAGGAATTCAGCTCAAATCACACCCCTGTGTCCACAAAAGTCTTTTGTCTTTCTTTCACAGGGGTCATACCCTCCTTGTATAAGCTTGGGGACTATGAAGAGGAGGCCAGACAGCTACTGGGGAACTCTTTTTTGTAGCTTCACCTGGTGGGGATATTCTCTTTTAATCCACATTTGATGGAAGCCATAAAACACCCATTGTTAGTGTGAGGTACAAGTGCTGTGGGCTGTGAGAAAAAAAAAAGTAATCCTGACTTAGTGCAGCATCTGCTGCAGGACTTCAAACCAGGGCTTTCCACCACTCTGCAAATGCATAATATTGATGAAACACTGCTCCTGCCTGGGAGTGTGGTGTGACTGCATCACATGTTTTAAAATATGTAAGAACATGCAAAATAATAGTTATTCTTTCTTTTTAATGCAAGTGATTTTAGTGCTGATTTGAGAACCCTGAGGAGAATGTGGAGTTCAGTCTTCATGGCCCATTCAGTCTTTGGTCTCTCAGCTGCGATTTCCAGTTAGTGCTAATTTGATTGTGGTTTCTGTGGCGTGGACCATGAGGACCTTTCACACCCAGCTGATTTGGCACTGCAGCTTGGTGGATCTTCCCCAATGGACAGCAGAGAATGTGAGACTGCCCCCCAGCCCTGTTTAAAGGATCAGCCCCGGTTCCTGGTCAGGCTGGCTCTGGAGGAGTTCGGGCTCCCATCCATTCGCTCATCGCTTCTGTTTCCCAAAGTCACATCCCTATTCCTGGCTCCATAGATTCAATGTGCACTCTGTGTGTGTCAGATACCACCAAAACAAGGCCACAAAACTATAAATTGGCACAAAAGGAGGGGACAGACCCCATGAAACAGCAAGGGTTATTTAGTGGGGAGCTCTGGGTGGCTGAGGAGGCACCTCTGGTCCAACTGCTTGCATGAATGGCTCAGTAATCAGATGCTGAACATACTCAAGGGAAAGGGCAATCAGTGAGGATTATTTTAATATCTCAGGAAGGAGAGAGGACAAGGTGGATCCGGGCATGGCCAGCCCAGGCACGGGAACCAGCTCCTCAGGTTTGGGGACAGGATCTGGCGCGTGGCACACACCCCTGCCAGCTTCCCCGGCCACAGCTGCATCCCCACACAGCTTCCTACTTTAAAAAGAAAAAGGGAACTGTGGACATAATTTCCCAGGTTTTGCAGTATCTCAGTTTGTTCCCTGTGTACTCAAAGATCAATTTCACAGAATGAAACCAAAGTGAGCTTGTAACATTGCTGTGCTTGTAAACAAGAACAAATTCAACAGAAAATAGCAGAGGACCAAGTTTCTGCTTTGGCTTTTTGGTTGTTTGGGTTTTTTTTACCTTTAGTGATATTTTCATAGGGGAAAATTGATCTTACCTCAACTCTGGAGTTCAGTTCTTGGAAAAACCTTGCTTTCAGCTTGCAATAAAAAGGTAGAGAGATGGGCACAGATGATGCCTCACTTCCAAACACCTCTCTGGAAGCTCCAGAGCAAATCCAGCTCCCTTCCAGCACTGTTTTGTACAATTTGATTTTCTACCTGATTCTCTTTCTGCTGTTTGCTTTATGTGTCTGTTAATACAGAAGTCTGTTCTTTTTTATCTTGCTTGTATTTTTGGTGGTTTTTTTTTTTTTTTTCCCTTGCTTAGCACTAAACTGCAGCGCACGAATTGTGCTTTCAGCTGCCTGTGATCTGTCAGCAGGCCCAGGAGCTTAGTCTGAACAGGCTATGTAAATATTGTCTCAAAATTACAAATATTCAGAATGGCAGTAATATATGGGGCTTTTGTTAAAGCATCTTGTTTCACGGGTTTAAGCACAGGCTGGGAAGCACGGAGATGTTGATGTGTTGTTTGTACAAGGGACACACACTCACGTGTACACAAAAGCACAACATTGTACAAATAGCAGTTCAGGCCATAAATATCTTGGTAAAATTGCTCCCGAATCAAAACAACCCCCAAAAGAGGCATGATGGAAATTAAGTCAGACTGCATTGCTTTCAGGGCACACACCCTGCTTGCTTTTTCCCCCTCCCCGTCTGAAAACGAGTGGAAAACTCCCCGTGCTGAGGAGCCTATTCTGGATCCACACATTTAGTAACAAAATGTACCTTTGTATCTAAAAACCTGAGTGTCATGAATATTTAACGTGGGAGGAAAGAATGATCCTGTCAGTGTGTAAAGCAGTCCCAGAGAGGCTCGAATTCTGCCTGGTTTCTATTAACTCTCCTTCTCTGTAAACACACTGAGTCATTTGCTGCAGGAGAGGTGTGTGAGCGCCGCGAGGGAAAGGCACACGGGTGTGAAGAGAAATCCCCGCTGCCCTGCAAAGGGAGAGAAATGGATCGGCTGGGCAAGGGGCTGCCTCCAGCCTCAGTCCTGGCCCCGCACAGCCAGGCTGAGCTGCAGGTTTCAGCCCAACAGCAGCACGAATTTGAAAGGTCTCCTGCACTGCTAAAAAAAGAAAAAAAAAAAAAAGAAAAATGAAGCCTGTCTGTACCAACCTCCCACAGGGTAAATCAGAACCCCAGAGCCACCCAAGGGGAACCTCACCTGGTGAAAATGTGAATGAAAATATCTTTCCTCTGCTCATCTCCAGGTGCTTCACCCCAAACTTGTTCCCGGTGGAAAGACGTGGAGGTTATTGGGGTGTGATGGGCACCAAGGGCCTTGTGAGCCGTGTGAACACCATCAAACCTCCACGCTACAAAGAGTGAGAGGCAAGACCTGTCTCTGATTTTGTGACCCTGGCTTGGGGAAGCCTCTGAACCAGGCAACCATATCAGTACATGTTGAAGCTGAAGACAGCAAACCTCTAAGTTAAACATATCTCAGGAACCTGGCTGTGCCTCAGGGCACCAGCAACTTCAGTTTGTTGTTCTCCACTCTGACTTCCTCTGTATTTACTGAGATCACTCTGTATTTCAGATTCCTTAGTCCAGCCTTTGGACAGCAGCAGGGCTGGGGCGGTGCAAATTTAAACCTCCCTGAGCTGAGAGTGGAGTAACTTTAGGGCAATGTGGAAAGGGAGATTAACCTGGGGAGAGGAGGGTGCTGCTGCCTCCCCTTCCGCACTCTGCATCAGCACATCCCAGGGGTGCCCAGGGTACAAGAGGGTAACAGGACTTGCTCCTTCCATGTCTCCATGACTCCAGGTTTCATATGGCAAGGCACACAGTGCTCATCTATTCTGCCTGGACCAGTTGTGCTCTTCTGCAAAAGGAGTTGGTTTGGCACCAGCCAGCAGCTGAGAATTTTATCCTAAGTTGTTTTTTCCCTCTTGTCTCTACCATGCAGGTGCCTGGAGCAGCCTTTGAGATGGGCTGCTGGTACCAGGCTGCCATCCAGAGGGGAAAGACACAGTGCTGGGAGCACCAGGCACTCACTGGATCAGGCACTAAAGTGACAGCTCTGGTCAGGAAATCAGAACCAGCTTTACAGCTGGGGCAAGGATGGGTTTTGAGAAGGCTCAGATGTTTAAAGTCATTTTCAAGATCCTGCTGGCTTGAAGCAAACACTTGCTCCAGAATCCTTTCTGATGAAAATGAAGATCATGAGCAGCAGCAAGATTTGCAAATGCGAGAAATAACAGTAATTGTTGCACATGGCACTTGTCACTGCAAGATTTCAAGCACTCTGGATCTTTACAGCTCTGCTCTCTCTGCTTTGGGGGTAATAACTCATTGTCTGGTCACAGACTTGAGCCTTTCCCTGTGTAGGATTCCAGACCTGACCCTGGACTGTGTCACTCGAGTCTTTCCTGGCTGAGGCTGCCAAAACTGTGACCAGGACACAGAGCAGCTGTTCCCGGCTGTTTGAGCAGGGCCTGTTGGGTGTCTGCTCCCCAAACCCCCAGACCACGTCCCTCAGTTTCCATCAGTGAATAAGGACACACTCCAACAGGACAGACAAACCCACACATTCCGTAGCTATCAGCCTTTCCCACCCATGGGCTCTGTGTGTGTGTTCATATCGATGGCTGGACACATCTGTGCAACACTCAGGACCCCTGAAGTGTGTAGATATGAATGTGTGCCAGTGCACCTATTACACAGAAACACAGACCCAGCCTCTTGCTCTCTCCATAAATGCAGTGTGATCAATAACATTTCTAGTGCAGGGGGTGAGCAAAGTGCCTTGTTAAACTAATAATTGCACAGCAACCAAATCCTTTCTAATAAAATCTCTTAAAACCTTTCTAAAATTTCTGCTCCAAGGCCACTATGCCTGTGAGACCTGTAATTATTGAGAGTGGAAAGAAAGGAGCATAACTGGCCCCTTAGCAGCTGCCCAGTGGACATAAAAATGGGGCTGCACTGAGAAAGTGTCCCCCGTGGAGTCTCCTGATTGAGACACAAACCTGTGGCTTGCGCTGTCCATCTCCTCGCAGGGTTTGTAATTAAAGCTGTATTGCTGTTTATATTCCAGCAGCACCTGAAAGCCCCACTGCAAAAGGTGCTGTGCAAACAGAGAGGCAGCAGCCCTGCTGCAAAGGATTTACAGCCCTGAGAGATAAAGTGTGTGCAGGGGCGGGGGGGCTGTGCAGAGGGGCGAGGAAGAAGAAGGACAGCGAGTCCTTCAAGGCTGTGTGTTAACAGAAGAAAGAGTCAGGGGCCAGGCAGCTGCCACTCAGCCCCTCAGATTTAATCTCCAAGAAACACACGTGAGGCTTGACCCAGGCACATGCATGTTATGTTTATGTGTGTGATCACCCGACAGGGCAGCAGGGATGCCTCAGCTGCACCTGAGGGGTTTTGGTACCTCTCAGGTGTTACCTGACTGCAAGAATCCCCTAAGTGAAGCATATTTAGAGTAGTGAAAACACCCTTGCCCCAAGCACAGCTCCAAGGAGGCTTCCCGGGAGCTGGGGAAGGGGCAGGGCAGCTGCATGACATGCAGGGGCTGTTCCTGGCCAGCAAGGCAAGGAAAATCTCGAGGTCTGTGCCTGTGGTTGACAGGAGCAGAGGACGCTGACATGGTCTGGGAGCGCTGGAGAGGAGGAACCCCCGGGCTGAGGGTGTTGTTGTGCATCTCCTACAGCAAATCCCATTGCAGCGGGTGCAGTCAGGATCACTCCCAGGCAGAGCAGGCAGGGAAGTGTGCCAGCGCCTTGTCCACAGCAGCATCCTGCCTGCACTCCCTGGAAAATCCACCTGTGAGAGAGGCACCATCTTCCCTGGCAAGGCCATTGTTTCTGGGAGGCTTTTCTGGGGAGCCATCCGTCCCAGGCAGCATTAGTGCTACAGGGAAGGAAGGCAGGAATCAGGAAAGTTAGCGAGTCGTGGGCTGTGTTTGGTTAAACAGTGTCTTCAGGCTTCAAAACTAATGCATATGGAAGGGGGTGTGATGTGGGGACACTCAGCTTCCTTCCTCCGAGTTAATTAACCTCCCTCACCCCCGTGCTGTTATAGACACAGGCACTTCTGCTGCGTGTGTCAAGGGCATAATTAGCACAGGCTGAGCAAGCCACACACAGGATGGGAACGTGCCTGCAAGATGGACACCAGTGACAGCCAGGCATGGGCAGGGACAGCGAGCCCGTGGTGACCCGGCATGGCGGGAGTGAGTCTGCTGCTGGATGGAGGGAGAAGGGCTGCCCTCCCTCCATGTCCTTCATCTGCTGTCTGCTGGGAGGCTGCAGCCACCAAAGGAGAGCAGATTCACCCCTGGGGGGATGACAAGGTTTAGGAGCAGCTCAGTGATGGACAAAGTCTGCCTCGATTTTTATTCATCTCAGACTCTCAGTATTCCCAGTGTCTTGGTGCCCGGAGGGCACAGCCTTCCTTCCTCATTCAGACCCTCAGAGAACTCTTCTCTGTCACACAGGAGGAAGTCTGCACCCTCCCTGCTCCCTCTGCAGCTCTGCATGGCCCTCAGCTCCCAGCACCTCTGCAGCCAAAACCCCACCAGCCCCAGTAACCTCAGTGCCATATTCCCGTCCCTCCTCACTGACATCTCTGCTGTGAGGAGAAGGAACCCCTTTGGCAGGGAAGAGTGAGGGGACCACTGATAGAGGGAGAGTGCCCTGCCTGGGGGCAGCTCTGCAGGGCTGCATCCCTGGGGAGGTGTCCAGCACTGCCCACATTCCTCATTCCATGGGACCGCTGCCCCTCACTCCTCAGCCTCCGTGGATCCTTCCACGCCTGCTGATCAATTCCATCCGTGCTGGCTCCTGTTCTCCCATCCACTTCATTTATTGCCTCTCCTGATACGCCTCTCCCATCGATTTCAAGCATCCTGGGGTGACCCTGCTCCACAACTGAAGATCCCCAGGGCTGATGTCATGCAGATCCCTGAGAGTGGAAGATGTGAGAGGAACAGAAATCTGATGATTCCCTGCAAGGCCTCCCCTCTTCTGCCGCTCCCAGCCGCTGGCATTGCCTCCTCCCTTCCGCCCAGAACCACAAAACTCACATGCAAAACATCCCCAGTTCTTAAATGTTGCTGTTTTAGAGAAACTTAGTGCTTGTTCCAGCTGCAGGCACTAAATCATCCCTCTGCCCTGGACGTGTGCTGAGGAAGGGAGGCCGGTGATGAATGGGGCTGTCCGTATTTACACTGGGAGCAGCACAGCTGTGTGAATCTCACTGTGCAGCCAGGACTCTGTGCAAACTCGGCATCCCCCCTGCTTCCTCCCCTCCCAGTGACAGTGACTGATTGTCCACTTTTGCAGAGCACTGCCCAGCACCAGCCACAGCTCCCAGCACCTCTGAAAAGTGAGCAGGAGGGGGAAACCTAACCGTCGAGTCATCAGAGCTCCTGCATTTCCTTGGCAAGCCATAATTCCTGTGGTGACTTTGCAAACAAGCAGGCCACAGACATAAAAGAGAAGTGCTGGAGAATTGGAAGTGAGAGGGAGGAGGAGAAAGGGTAGCCTGGGTTTTTTCCTGCAGGGAAATACAGCCAAGATGTTGAGCACCTGTAGCACTTTTCATCCTGCAGACCGATTCTCAAGGTAAATATTGATGCCCTAATGGAGTGTAATCAGACTGCAGTTCTCTGCATAAAGCTCTTGGACTGGGGGTTCCAGAGAGCTTAAATTGTTGGCAAGGCTTAGGCAATGTATGGACAGCCCACACAGGCTCCCCACACCTTTTCCTACTGTTTCTGCCCAGAGCAGCTGTGTTGGGATCCCTGGCAGTGCCCAAGGCCAGGCTGGATGGGGTTTGGAGCACGCTGGGACAGTGGGAGGTGTCCCTGCTCATGGCAGAGGGTGGAATGAGATATTTTTAAGGTCCCTTCCAACCCAACCCATGGTAGGATTCTGGGATTCTGTGTTTCATGCCTGCCTTGATGTACATGGCTCCTGCCTTTACTTGGTGGTCCAATCTCAGCCCGAAGGAGACAGAAATATGTAGTTCTTCCAGAAGATCTGGATGCAATCCTACCACAGAACTTCCCTCTCTCCTAGCAGATTCCAACAGTTGTCGCCCTAATGTTTTCAGCTTCTCTTCTGTTTCACAGCTTTCATGGGTTTGGGTTGTTTCTCACTCTTGGGTGATGTAAACACAGACAATGTTTTCATAATTTCAAGGTAGTTTTCATTCCCATTCTTAGAGATATAGACAGCTGATGGACAGTTGTCTTGACCAACGGGATGGGGAGAGGTGTCAGCCTTCTCCCTCAATCCCCCGCCTTTGTAGAAATACTATAAAATGGAGTCAGATCTTGTTAAATAAATTAGTTCATGCCTTCTTACAAAAGAGTGTGTGTGTGTCTGTGTGATGAACAGCGTCAAACAGTTACGGACATTTCCTTTTTCTCCATGACCTGTATGCCTGTAAACCAGCAGGAAAGTTTCCAGAGATGATCCTGGTCTGTCAGGGGCTCCATTTACCACATCTCAGCAGAATGCTTTGCTTTCAACACATCACCACGTTCTGAGAGGAAAAGCAGGAGAGTCCCAAACTAGCCAGAGCACTTCTGATATCTCCCCATTCCCCTCTTTAGCTGATGGAGATGTGCTGTGTACCAGCAACAGAATTATGGAAAAGGGAATGAGCTTAAGGGTTCACCCCACATGCCTGGAGGGGAAACAAGGGGCTAAAGAAGGAAAGATGCTGAGATATGACCTTCACCCAGAACTTTACATGAAAAGATTTAACTTAGGGCAGTAGGATGGGTGGCTGCACTGCACAGAGGAGCCCTGGGAATGTGTCTGAAGAAAGGCACTTGACCCTGCGCTTCACAGAGGTGACAGCACGGGAGGCTCTTACCTGCTCTAAGCAGGCCCAGTGAAGAGGAAAAGGTGAATAATCCATTTGTGCTGGCAGCTCCTGGAGCAGATCAGAGGAAGGGTCACCTCGAGATCCCAGGCTTGGCATAGGCCCCCTCGAGGTAGGGTTAGGCCCACAGGGGCCATCCACACCTGGAGCCATTCCAGTGCAGACCAGTGCCAGCTGGAGATGGACTGAAATCCAGGGCTCTGCAGTCGGAGACACAACTCCTCCCCACCATCGTGGGCTGGGTGACTCCCTGAAGGGGGAAAAGAAGGAGCTGCAAATGGAAAATGGCATTTTCAATATGCTGGAGTGTCTGGGGAGGGGAAGGAAGGTAGACTCAGGGAAAGGCAGTGAGAAGAATGGCAGGGAGCTGGGAATGGCTCCTTGCCTTATTCCTATGCTGCTCCACTCCACACTCAGATAAAGTGGTCCCTTCTCTCCAGCCTTCTCCTTTCTAGTCACACACCCCGTTGGTTAATTCTCTCCTCGTCGAGATCAGAGATTAGATAGAGCCTGGATTTATAGCTAGTGAAAATAAAAAGAGCTGCTCCTATCAAGGATTCAAATGATTAAATATCCCACCATAGAAATACTTTTAACTTCACTTACAGTACAATTTCACTTACACGCTGATGCAGTTGACAGCACTAACAAAAGCTGCTTGAGTAATATGGGGCCTGAAGAGAGAGAGAAGGAAGCTGGAGGAATGAGAACAAGGGATAGAGACAGAAATGGAGGGAGAAAGAGAGAAATGGGATTAGATAGTGAGTTGTAAAGAGAGGAAAGGAAAGGCAGGAAAAGAGGAGGTTGGCTCTCTCTGCCTGCAGCACTGAAAGTACAAGAGCTAAACCAATTAAACAATGAAAGGAAAGCAAAGGATTAAATGAAGGGCTATGTAAAACAGCTCCTCTAATCCAGCTCATTTACTGCTCTTTACTCTCCATTTCCCTCTCATGTTGATCCTGGGATTCAACAGCACCAGACTTGCTGTGCCTCGCCCAGGCAGGGTCCTGCTGGCACCCTGGCGTGCCCTGTGTGCTCCTCTTCCTCCCCTGCCCCTGCAGGGCCCCCCAGGCCGGGGGTCAGCAGAGCTGAGTGGTGCCAGCCCTGGCCTGGGGATGCCCCGTGGCAGAAGGAGCCTGTCCTGAGCCGTGGCCTCACCCAAGGTTGGTTCTATGCCCTGGCAGGCCCAGCAGAGCCCTGAGAGCGTTTCTGTGGGACAGGACTGCCTTCCAAGGTCCCTGCCACCAGCTCCGGGCAGCCGCTGCTCCTCTCCACTGCTGCTGGGGAGCCCCAGTTTGGACCAGGACTCTGAGGTGCTGTGGAGATCCAAAGGACAAAGAGGAATACGCAGGGCAGTTTCTGCTCCTGCCTTCTCTGTGGCTCCTCTCTTCCCTCAGTCCCTTCCTCTTCCCGGCCGCACAGACACAGGAGCTGTGAGACTGGGAGCTCACAGGCACGGCCCAGCCGCACGGGGTTTGTGCACCTCTGCCGCAGGCACAGCCTGGCTCTGGTTCCAGCTTGGGCAGGAGCATTTCCGCTGCCTGTGCCGGGCTCCTGCACGCCCTGCTGCTGTCAGGAATCCACCACAGCTCCCCTCATGCTCTGTGTGGGTCAGGCTGTCCTGCAGAAACCATAGCACTCACGGGGAAGGTGACTGGGGCCTAAAATGCAACAAACAGCACATGGATGGGGACTAACATCGTTCACACACCTTCTCCTTTTCCCTCTCTTTCTCCACTTGTCAGATGGCCAAGAATGATTGTTTCTTTTCTGGCTACTTCCTTCAGTTCTGATCTCAGCCTCAGGGAGAGCAGAGGGAGCACAGAGGGAGTCATTTGGGGAGGGACTCTGGGGGAAGTGTGGCTCCCTGGAGGAGGTTATCTGTGCCTGGTCACTGTCTGCAGGGATGCAGTTCTATTTGGAAATTACTTTTTTTCCCCTTCAGCACTCCAGAGCTACAGATCATTTGAATTCACCCTCTCCTTTCCTTTCAGGAGACAGAAAGGCCCCAGCCGTACTTGAAATGAGACAGATGCTTATGGAATTGTGGTTTTAAAAGCATTTTTCAGTTCAGTTCTCTCCTTTCCTACACACAACAGTCCAATGTGAGCTGACTAATAAATGCATTATCTTTTTTTTTCCTTTCCTAGGAGGGTTTGATATGGCAGCTCCATAGATCAGCTTGGTCTCCGGGGATATTTCTGCCCTAAACAAAATGGAAATTGTCTGCCCCCTCACAAGCCCTCAGTGACTCATACAATAAAGAGAACCCATAAATATTTGGGTAATTACAGTCCGTTCACCAAAATTCCATAAGAGGCAGAGCACTCTCTTACTGGGTCCTTAAATGGCTGTTGTGTGCTGCTGTTCCCGGCCCTGCCTCGCCAGCAGCACCTGACTCCTCCTGGCTGGTCAAGCTCCAAAGGTCTCTTCCCAAATAGCCAGCAAAGGCTGGGAGTGTTGCACAGCAAAAGGGTGAAAAGTTGGATAAGGAATAATAAGTTAGATCATGGAATCACAGTTTGGGTTGGGAGAGACCTCAAAGCCCATCTCATCCCACCCCTGCCATGGCAGGGACACCTCCCACTGTCCCAGGGTGCTCCCAGCCCTGTCCAGCCTGGCCTTGGGCACTGCCAGGGATCCAGGGGCAGCCACAGCTGCTCTGGGCACCCTGTGCCAGGGCCTCAGCACCCTCACAGGGAAGAATCCCTGCCCAATATCCAATCCAAACCCACTCTCCTTCAGTTTGAAGCCATTCCCCCTTGTTCCATAGCTCCATCCCTTATAAATAGTCCCTCTCCATGCTTCTTGAGGGCTCCCTTAGGTCCTGGAAGATGCAAAATTGCTTTATTTATTTTACATACGGTTCACACAGAGCAGGTGCCTTTGGTCTCGTGGCCCATCATGAGGGACCAGGACCCCTCTGCAGCCAGCTCCTGGAGCTGGACATTGCAGGGTCCCTGCCCCTGGAGCCAGGCCGGGCTGGAATCTGCTGGAGCCAGGCCCTCCAGAGCAGTGACAGCCCTGGAGATTAATGCATCTTATAATGATATTATTACTGCGTTGGTGTTAATATTTTACTGCTTGTTGTCACCACTCTACGAGGCAGATCCAGCTGCACATATATCTGACCTGGATGGTCTGCAGCCTTTCTGCATTCCCTAGGATGTTTACACCAGGCTCATGCTACAGCTAAAAATTACCAGAGAAACCAAAACGGGGAGTATGTATTTCAAAAATGATGGTTCGGTGAGAGTCTGGGTTGTATGATTTCCTTGCCTGTCTCCTCAGGGAGGGTTACAGGATGCACAAGAACCCTTTCAAAAAACCCCTCCTTGAAATCAGGATGTCTGGAGCTGCCCTGGCTGCACTCCCCATCCCTCAGCCCCTTCCCAGGGCTCATCTCTACTCTTTGATGACTTTTTGCAGCACAGCCACAGTGACAGGATAGTCTCAGGCTCCCTTTGCCCAAACCCACAGCAGTCAAAAAGACACAGCGTGGATTTGCATCAGGTGTTTTCCCTCTTTGGCTTTCCATGGTCCTCCAAAGAGCACCTCCTCTGTCCCCCCTGGGCTGGCTGGGACCATCTGGGAAGCAGCACAGTCCCTGCCCCTGGCAGAGGGAGGGATGGACAGGGCTGCAGGAATTGGGAATGGGTTTGGGCTGGGCTAGAGGGGAGCTCTCATGGGAGCTGGTGACTGCAAGCCCAGCATGGCAATGAAAAGCTGTTAAGTCTTTTTTCCCCACCAAGGGCAGCCTCCTGCCTCCAGGGGTAACCAAGCCCACCTCCCTCCAGAGTAGGTTTCTAGAGTCCCTCCTGGAGCCTGCTATCAGACGTCAGCCACAAACTTTTATACCAACCTGTTTTATTAAATGCTTCATTTTCTCTTTTTTTCTTCCCCTCTTCCCTTTTCCTCCTGCTACTTGGGACTTTTTTTTCTTTCCTTGCTATGGGTGATGGTGCTTCTAATCAGCACTTTCCATGTCTAATTGCCTCATTGTGAGCTTCTCCCTGAACCTGTCAGACACCAGCTCACACTTCTTGCCTTACTTGTCACAAGAAAAATTGTTCTTTTAAATGTGTCTGGGAGAGACACAAGGACATGGAATGCTCCAGGGAGAGAGGAGGATGGAGGAGTGACTAACTGCACTTACTCAGGGCATGGGATTTCTAAAAGCTGCCCCTCCCCAGCTCACCTGGAGATACACAAACACAGCAAAAAGATAATTCTCTGTCTCAAAGACATCACAGCCCTGAGTCTGTTGACACTGAAAGGTCCCTGCGGAAGTTGTGCCTGTTGTGATTATAGCACAGGATGAGTGGATTACTCGCTGAAACAAACCATCCATGGCAGGAGGGATTATTTTGCATGTTAGAGGGAGATCTGGGGACTTTAGATACTAATACTCCATTAATGATTAATGTACCTCTTGCATACGAACCAGCTTGGTGACCTATTCCCTCCCTGCCTCAATCACAAGTGGAGAAAAAAGTTTGTGTGCTTTTGCTGCACCATGTTTGCACTCGTGTGACAAATCCCTGTCCTGTTCACCCGGCTCTGAATTGCACCTCCCTCACTCTAGTGCCCTGTTATCCACCTAAATTAGATTATTGGTGAAGCAGGTTGATGCTCACCCCTGGTGATAGCAGAGCAGACTTTCAGGCCGAGGTATTTGTGGTTGTCATCTCCTGATAAGAAGATAACAGTGTTCTTCCACTGACACATGAGCTTCAGTGCTGGCAGAGCTGCCTCTCAAGAGCTGGCAGAGAGATAGAGAGGGGGTTATGTGTTTGTGCAGCTCAGCTCAGAGCTCCCTTGCAAAGATAAATGATGACCTTGGTCTCACCTCCACCTGCTCTGCCTCAGATTAAGCAGGTGACAAAGCTGATGTCACATCTCCAGGTTTTGCCTGAAGTAATTTGGATGGTTCCACTTCACGGCAGTTATATGATAATGGTGACACATTGGTCTTGTCCTCTACGTTTACTCCCACAAGGTTTTCTCTGTCAGCCACTTCTGCCCATGGTCCCTCTCACCTCCGCAAGAGTTAGTCAGGGGGCGAGGTTTTATTCCCAGTAAATAACAGCTTTATGCACCCGTGCCTTGCTTACAAGTGAAGCAATCACAGCAGGTTCCTTTTCCAGCTTCCTCTTTGTGCTGTGGAGGATTTTTTTGGGGTAGGGCTCAGGCAGACCCCATGGCAGTGGCATTTTCAGAGCCTGCTCTTGGGAACACTGGCAGGAGAAAGTGTCCAGGAGCTCTCAGGGGCATTGCTCTCTTCTTGTCTCTCTCCTGGGGCAGATTTTAAGAAGTTTCCCCAAGTTCTTCTCGACCTGCTCAGGATTTTGTGACTTTCTGACCCGCTGCAGAGCTGGGAGAGCTGGCTGCTGGCAGCTGAGGTGGTTACAGAGCAGCTCTGACCTCCTGGGGAGGCACAAGCACAGAGATATTTAGCAGGGCACAATCCGAGGGCAAAGTAAAGGGGGGGAGATTGACTGGGGGCCATGGGAGGTGACAGACCTGTCAAAAACTGACGGGAACCTGCACATCTAGGTGTAAAAATATTCCTTCAATCAAGGCAAGATCTGCGACTCCCAAGGACAAAGCTAAGGCAGCGTCTTCTCCTTGTCTCAGAAAATTAATTTAGAATAAAAAGTGTGGAGAATTCCAGAGCAGGAGGGAAGGAAGGGAAGAGATCAAGCAGTGCCTGTGCACTGTCCCAGGTCCCTGCCCCTCTTGTCTCTGCACCCCAGTGGGGACACGGTACAGAATTTTTTCCCAGGAGCAAAACTTCTGCTTCACGCCCTAACACACAGTCAAAGCCCCCAAAGCTAATGACAGCCTCAAAAGTGATTTTACTTTTAAATCACCTGCTGTCCTGATGCCCAGCTCCCTGCCCAGGAGAGCAGCCAGCAGCCTCCAGCCCCATCCTCAGCCCCACAGCTCCCGGGAGCAGCCAGGCTCGCCCCAGGGTGGCACCTCTGCCCAACCCCTGCCGTCTTCCACCAGAGTCATGTGAAACGAAACAGAGCTGAGTTTGGCTTTTTTTCTGATCAGGCCAATAATTCTTTTGCTGCACTTTTCAAATCCCTCGCTGCCTGCGTGTGGGATACAAATGACTCCACCTATGCATTTCATGGCATTTGTGAATCATTAGGCCTCACTTAAGAGGGTTTACATCACTCCACGCTCATCTTTCTCCTCCTAGCCTAATTCTGGGCTTTGGCCAAATAGCATTCAGGCTTCACTTCCATCCCTTTACCTTCTTTATGTATTATTGAATTATTCAGGCACTTTCCGTTGGGATGGATTGGAAATACACAATGGAAAAGGCAGTTTCTCAAAGGAAAAATTTACATTTGCTGGGGCTGGTTTGTTTATTTGGAAAAATCAACATGCAATATAAACTTTCGGCCAGAAAAAAAGACTGATTAAAAATAGAACTGTGGCTCGAATGCTTCAATTTTCTAAAAGCTTTGCTTGAAAGCAGTCAAACAAAATAATGAACCTATTTTAGTTCTGACACACTAAACACCACCTCATTAAAAATTGGGAGCTGGACACCTCTTCTCCAGCTAAGATCTCTGGAGAGGAATTCCTCTTGTACTTGTGATTCACAGTGTATCAGGCTCATTGCAGCACCCCAGGATATTTTTTGGATATTCTTTGGAATTCTGTTTTTGCAGCAAGCTGGAATTCTACAACTCCAACAAGGAATGCATCACTAAAGACAAAGAGATGTTTAATACTGAAATGTACTGAAACATTTCAGGGACATTCAGGAAATCAAATCAAAATATTTCTCTTTTATTTGGTGCTATTTTGATTTGGGTCTGTTTTTATTTCCTTTAATTTTTCAAAAGTGGAAGTAGTTGCAATGTAAATATTAAAATTTCAGTGTTTTTTCACTTTGCAGCTTTTTTTTTTTTTCAGATTTCCTCATCTATAATAAATGTCTAATTAAAATTTTTATTGCAAGCTACGAAAAAAAAAAAATGGGCTAGAAATTCCAAATGGAGCACTGTGCTGCTTTTTATGATGACAGAAAATGAAGACCCAGCAAAAAGAAGAGTTGGAGCGAGACTCTTTTCCCACGTGTGGATCATGGTGGGCTCACAATAATGAATTTAAGAGGAATTTTGGGCAGGTGCAAAGCAGGGATGATCACTGTTTAGTCTGAGAA
Organism: Donacobius atricapilla; assembly: GCA_013397315.1. NCBI lineage: Eukaryota > Metazoa > Chordata > Aves > Passeriformes > Mimidae > Donacobius > Donacobius atricapilla. The sequence goes on along the minus strand of WBMY01018023.1, from coordinate 200,174 downwards.
CAGCAGCATCACAAGGACAGTCCTGCCTAGAGAAGAGCAGCGTGAAACTCCAGCCGTGCCCAGGTTCCAGCTCTGTCTTCACTGAGGTTTTGGCATTTCCATCACCGGTCCGTGGTGATGGGATAAAAGCCTGGCCCCCTCCAGTGGCTGCTGGGGGACAGGTGCATTTTTGGGATGTGCCTGGCAAAATGCACCCCATGACCCCAGGGAAACCCTGGACATCCTGATCATCCTCACCTGATCCCTTCTGGATCCCGCAGATCCCTCTTTCCACCCTGGAAACCGAGAAATGCAAAAGGATGCTGTGCCCTCCGTGCTTTTGGGGGATTTTTATCACCAGTAGGATTCATATTGATTTTGAACCGGTCTTGTTTGCCTGAACTCTGGAGCTGGCAGACTCTGGACATCATTTCAATCTGTTCAGCACTCCCGGGGGTAGGGTGCCCTCTTTTCATTTTTAAGGCGTGTAATAAAGAACAAAATTAATTCCATGTCTGATTTATGCCCAAAGCCACCATTCTTTGTTCTTCCAGCTGAGATTTGATTGGATTTCATTAGTTTCTTTCCCATAGAGGCANTATATCTATATATATATATGTATAAAACCAGAGTAGACATGCCTAGATGAGCTGGCAAATACCTTCCCTACCTGATGTTTCCAGAAGGAAATAAAATATTCCTCTCTGATCTGTTGATCCCACCTTTGAGAACAGATTGGCTTAAGGATATGGCTGAGGTTGGCAAGGCCAGGTTCTGGGAGGAGAGATAACAGGGGCTGTAACAACACACACCAGGTTATCAGAGCCGAGCCTGGCACAGCCTGCAGTAAAATCTGACTCCAGAATGAGACCTCACTACTTTTGGCTACTTAAATGGAGTCTGAGTGTCACCCTGGTGAGGTGGGAGAGAAGAAAAGGGAAGGGGGAAGGGGGAAAGGGGAAAGAAGAGAAAGAGAGAGAAAGAGAAAGAGAAAGAGAAAGAGAAAGAGAAAGAGAAAGAGAAAGAGAAAGAGAAAGAGAAAGAGAAAGAGAAAGAGAAAGAGAAAGAGAAAGA
>WBMY01018023.1:116148-197146 GCA_013397315.1 Donacobius atricapilla | reverse complement strand
GAAAGAGAAAGAGAAAGGGAAAGGGAAAGAGAAAGAGAAAGGGAAAGAGAAAGAGAAAGAGAAAGAGAAAGAGAAAGAGAAAGAGAAAGAGAAAGAGAAAGAGAAAGAGAAAGAGAAAGAGAAAGAGAAAGAGAAAGAGAAAGAGAAAGAGAAAGAAGCTGGGTTAATAACTGAGGACAATTAAGTTGATGGGGGAAAAGCATCGTAAGGTGATAAGAGAACTGAATTTAACTCAGACTTAAATGCTCCTCTACCTTACAAGACCAACCTGTCCTTGATGTGCTCATGGGCTCCACCAGCCAGAGAAAGGATTTTTATCGTGCTTTAAGGAGCCCAAGGCGGTGCGTGCCCAGCTGGTACATCTCTGCCTGCAAAGTGCCATTGCCAGAGCCCAGCCCAGCTTCTACCCTGCCAATGCAGGAAGGAATTTCAGAGAAATCCACAATTTCTTAAAGTTCTGAGACCACAGCTTGCAACTAATTATAGAAATAAATAACTAGTGACTGGCACCATCTGTTCTTTATTCGGCAGTGCCTTTCTTCCTCGGGAAATTAGCACACCTGCAACCTCTGTGTCTTCCTGAGGATGGGTCACTCTGCCCTCTAAACCACAGACAAACTGCTGGAGCACAGGCAACCCTCTGGAGATGGTGCTGCTCATCCTCCTTCTCCTCACCCCCAGGGGAAAATAATGAATATGCTCGATTGAGTTTCATTAGTTACTCGGGTTGAGGGGAAGCAGGGATGAGGAGGTGCAGTAGTAAATAGATATTTATCACCACTGTTGGAACCTCATTATCAGTGCGGAGCTTGGAGGGTTTGGCTCCCTAGCTGGGTGAATCCTCCCTGGTAGAGCAGGAGTCAGGAGGTGTGGGATAGACATCACCCAAAAACATCACCCAAATACAGACAATTTAGCACAAGGTTTCCCAGGTCTCCAGAGGAGGTTAAATAAGGGCATAATGTGAGAAATTCTATTTTCTCTCTCTTTTTCCTCACTGCTCTCATATTTCCCTTGGTTTAATCTTTGGCACTGAGGTGTTCTGTACAGCTACGATCATGGGAATGAATTTAAAAAGGATTATTAATTTTACTCTTTTTTTTTTTTTGGTTTGACTTTTAGCTTAAGTCAAAAATATTTCAGGTCTTTAGAGACATAATTAGACATATTGTCCTTAACCAAATGCCAGATAATTTGTACGCACTTGAGGTAAATCTTTTGCTGGAAAGGTAGGCAAATATTGAAGTATGTAATGAAAATGAAAGGAAGCATGAATTAAAAAAAACCACACAAAACTATTTTAAATCTTTTAAATTACTTTCTCTTCTCCCTCTCATTAGTAAATATTTTAGTTATTCTTGCCCTGAACAAATCCTTCTTTCAGGGTTTCTGTGTGTTTTTCTCTCTCATTAGCAATTTTTTTTTCTTTTTTTTTTTTTAATAAGTCATAAAGACCTGGTTATTTTTAAAGTTCATGTCTTATACACGATGCAGATGCAGGGACCAGAGAGAGGCAGCAGCATTGTTAATTCATTTTGAGAAGGGATTTTTTTCTTCCTACCTTTAGATGAGAAGGAGTTTGCTTTTGGCTGAAAACATTCAAAGTAAGTGCAGCACTTTGGGAAATAACATATAAAGGGACTTTAGAGGGAGGCAGAAATGAAAAGGATGGAAAAGTCGAGCAGTGACAGAGGTAGTCAGAGAATTTACAAATTATTTTCTCTGACAATGTAATCAGCTCCAGGAGGCTGCCTTCTCTTTCAGGATAAAGTCACTTGTCATTCCGTAAGGGAAAGACAAGGGATGTGTCAGGAGTTATTTGAAATGTAAAATATTGTTTTTAGCTTCTTTCTTGCTCATTATTGTAGTAGCAAAGTGCTCTCTCTGTGCATGTGGAAAGGCTGAGATTGCAGCAGGGACAGAGGGCTGCAGGACCAAGGGGGCTCAGAAATTCCCAGGGTTGGGATAAACCATGGAGAAAAAAGGATTTAGGGACCCACAGGATTGAAGATATGGGGCAAAGGAGTGGGTTTGTACCAGGAATGAGGGGAAATGGGGATTATGGAGAGCTCTGTAATACAGATCAGCTCCAGAAGGGCTCAGGGAAGGGAGACAGCCCAGCATCAGGGACCTCCAAGGACATGGGGCTGTGCGGGTGAGGACACCAGGAGATGCTCAAACGAAGGGGAGCACTGACTATTTCTCTATTTGTCTATCACAGGGCCCCTTCTGTCCATGTCCTCTCTGCCTCCTCCCCCAGGCTGGGTTCCTTTGGTGCTCTGCCTGCGCTAAACAGGAATATTCTTCCCAGAAAACTCCTGGGTGAACTTTCTCCTCTCCGCACCAGTCCTGCTTGGAAGCGTTGGGTGAATGCAAAGTGCAGCACAGACACGGAGCAGCGTTGCTCTGTACAGCAGGACCTCTCTCCCCACATTCTATAACCATTTCAGACTAACCCAGCCATCCAAATGAAAAATCCCACATCCTCTCTCTGGGCACTGCAGCTCCTCCACCTTCACGTCTTCAGTCTCCCCTGCTCCCACTGCAAAGGAAGTTTCAAACCAACTTCCTATTCAGTGCTGCAAACCTCGGCTGCGGAGGGAGTCTGCAGCAATGGCACAAGAAACTGCAGGCCCTGGAAAAGCTGGTCTGTGGAGAGCACATTCCCTGCTGGTCCCTGGAGTGCCCTGGTGTGCCCCGCTAGCCCGGCCTTCCCTCCCCAGCCTCCCCCTGGAAGGGCTGCAGTTAGAGCACCCCGGTGGCAGACAAGCATCTGGTAACCCATGGCAACCAAGTTTCCATCCGAGAATGGTCTTCTGATAATTCCCTAAATGAACAGGCCTTTTTTGTCTTGTTGGAAAGGGGGACGAAAAGAGGATAAGAGGCTGGAGAAAGGCACCAGGTGCGTTTGTGCAGACAGGAGCCACAGGCATCCCTGGGCGCTGCAGGATCAATTTGCTCACCTGTGGGCACCTTTCTCTTTCCAGCCCTCCAAGGACCTGGGGGCTTGGATATCCCACCAGCAATTTCTTCCAAGTCTCTCCATGGCAGGCTAAGCCCTCCGTGACAGGCTGAGAGGGAGAGATGAGCTCGGGCAGAGGCACAGACAGGGCAGCAGACAGGGAGCCGGGTGTTTGTGCAAGTCGCTGTTACAGGATGAGGCTGATTATATTCCATTCTGGATTTGATTAGATTGCATAAGTAGACAGACCAGCAGAAATGAGCTGCCTGGGAGAGCAGGACATTTAACTAAAGGTCAGACAAAATTGCCCTGGAAACTGGTAGGTAGAGAGAAGTGTGTTGGTGGAGGCGGAGCTGTGAGGGCTGGCTCCTTGTAGAGACGCGGGAACAGAGCTTAATTGCTGGAGTTTCTGAGAGCTTTGTGCAAGCCTCACCCCAGAGGTGTCCGGCATAAACTCCTCTGTCCTGCGGCCCTCACACTGCAGTGCTCCCCTTCCACGTGGGAGCACCCCGAATCCCCAGGGCACAGCCTCCAACCCTGCCCACCCTCCCTGTGTGGCCAGGAGCATCCCCTGATGATCAGCCCTTCTTGTATCCAGCTGACCTGACCACAGAAGGAGGAAAACACAGTATTCCACTCCTGCCTTCCACTGCTGGGATGGCAAATCCAGTTAACAGCCTCACCAAAGGGAAATATTTTCCCTGTTAACAAGACCAAAACTGCAGGGGAAGTGACAGTCACAGACTGTGTTGACAGCACCTGTATTATTTTTAATATATATTTTTCCCCCTTCTAAATTAACTTTTCCTTTAAATATATTTTTCCAGCAGGCCAAATAATTGGATTTTTCTTCGCTAAAAGAAGGGAACATAAATTACTCCTGTTGGGTGCAGATTAGGTTATGGGATTTCTTTTCTTCTGTCACCGTCAATGCCCCAATGTCAGAGAGCTTTAATATTTAATGCATTCCTAATTAGTCTCCATTGGCCCAGGGCACTTAACAAAACCTGACACCAACCATCGAGTCAAGTTCATTTAGAGAGCACAATCACCCAACCATCATTTCCATAGCACGGCTGGATCAGCCATGAAATTCTCCTCCCAACCCCCAGCCTTGCTCCCACCTTCCCACTGTTGCAAGTTAATGATGGGGGGGAAAAAAGAAAAGAAAAAAAAAAAAAAAAAAAAAGAAAAAGAGGATTTGATTCCAGCGACAGAAGATACAAATTATCTCATTTGGTCAGGGCAATGACATTTCCAAGATTCTTTAATCTCCAGGAAGCTCTGCTGCGTTGAGCAGCATTTACCAACGGATGTTGCTGCTTGTGGCACTCCTCTTGCTTTGCACGCTCTAAAGATCTGGATTTTGTATTTTCCCAACGCACAGGCTGATCACCTGGGAAAGGAGGGGGGGAAAAAACCAAAATCTGGAAATCTATATAACTTAAAATAATATTTTTTTTTTGCCCAGAGAGATTTGGCTTGTCTTGAGAGACTCAAAGAGGCAGGAAGGGGCTCAGGCTGGGAGAGATGGAAGGGGGAGAGATGATGAGGGCAGAGGCAGCAAAAACGACCCAGGGATGAAGGGAGAGCCCAGTTTCACTGCACTCAGTAAAACACAGGATATCCAGGCTCTCCAGCTTTTGGGACCTCCCCCTGGTGTCCCCCAGGGGCAGCTGCTGAAAATCTGAGCGAAGCAAGCTCTGAGGAGCTGCCTGGAACCTCAACCTTTCACTGCTGGCTCGGGGGAAAAGGCAATGCAGAGTTCAGCTGTGTGAGTTCCCATCTCGAGAAAGACTTTGGCACAAAGGGTCCTGAGTATAACTGAGCTGAATAAAAAAAAAAAAAAAACAAAACAAAAAAAGAATCAAAGAAATGTCCCAGGACTTCACCACTCTGGAGGACAATAATAACCCAAACTCCTCCAGTGCCAGTTCTTGTTGTCACCAGAAATGACTCTGTGTGGCAGACATGGGCTCATAATTATCATTTAAGTGGCAAAATGTTAAAAACTGACCTTTTTTAGGATGTCAGTAGCAGTGAAAAAATTGCTTTGTGGGGATGTTTTGGCTTGACCTTCATTTTCAAAGGATAACCACAGGAGCTTCCCATGGACGATAGCAACAATTACAGCAAAAGATAATATCTGTAAAATCTGTCACCCCCATGACTAATTTCAATTAATTGTTGCATGCTGGAGAATAATTTAATTTGACATCTTAAAAATGGCCAGTTAAAAAAAAAAAATGTTACAGGAATTAATTAATAGTCAATACCAGTCTCCTCCTCATACTTTCCACACTGGTCATTGATGGCAAAATTTACCAAAAAAAACTTTGCTAAATGAACAGGCACAGGTTTCACACTGCCAAACTTTTAACTTCTCAGTCAATTGCAACATTTGCAACTGAGCCTAAATTCACAAATCACACAGTGCTGCTGCTCTTTGTATGCTGGGGGCCTGAAATTGCAATTGATGCAATTGTTAGTGTTTGATCCAAACTCATGGGTTTCAATGGAGTTTTCTTCTCACCAGTACCACGTAAATACTCTTTTTCTTTCCAAGAAGCATCACCCAGCTGTGCTATCTGTCTGTGTCTGTTCAACACTCGGGAAATAAATCCCTCCATGTCTTCTAAAACTTCTTAAACTGAGCACCAAGGACGTCTATTCCAGGAAATTGTGATATTTCTTTTCAGTGAGCGAGAAATAACCACTTGTTGTTGGTCCTGTGAACTCATCTTCATCCTCCTCGTGCAAAGAGGCAGCAGCTGCAGGGTTAATTTGGAATATTAACTTGTTACATTGTTGATCTGCCCTGGGGCCATCAGGAGCTTAAATAGCCAACAGTTAATTAAAAATAAACTGACACTTTACTTTAAGGATAGTTTTAATAACCATTTATAAATGTTACATTAAAAATTCATGCACTGTTATCAACTCCTGCTAAGGATTTACAGCACAATGGGGGTGTCATGAATGTTTTATAGCTTCTGTGGAAAACCTCTTCCTGAACAGACATTTTCAGAGGTCTGTGTGTCTTTCCAGGGCTGCAGCACACACCCAACACAACAGCAGCGTGGAAAATATGAGGAGATTCCCAAGATGCCAGGGCTTGAGCTTAGACTTTGCTCTGCAGCCTGCATGGCCAACACATCAGAGGCATCAGATGCCTCAAGGAAGTGTTAAAAGCTCCTGATTTCTGTTCTGAAGCAGCCCGGCCATCCATGGGCTTTAGGAGCAGGCACACAGAGCTTCCCAGCGTGGGCCACATTGGTTTTCTCAGTCAGGGCCCCCAGGGGGGTCACCATAAACAGTCAAAAGTGTGGAAAATCTGATTACAATCTAGAGCGGGGAGAATAACCTAATGCTCCAAGGTGATCTCCTTCGTCAGCCTCTGCAAACTCTCACTCTCACACACACACACACAAACACCCTCCCAAACACAAACACCTCCTCCCTGTGCATGGGTATGAGCTGACCTCAGGCACATTTTTCACTCCTGTTTGCAGCTGAGGAGAGGCAGCAGAGCTGTTGTGCTTGGAATAAGTGGTCTTGGACCTGGAGAGCGCTGAGGGATCCTTGCTGTGGAGTCAAGGCTCCCGGGTCTTCCCTTCCTGCCTGGCTGTGGCTGCCGTGTGCGATGGCACCTTCCCTCCCCATCTGCCAGGAGGATGATAATCCCACCCAGTCATGGTGGGCTTGGACAGATAAACCCATTAATGAGGGGGAGGTGGCACAACAGCACAACGAGAACTGCTCCTGAAATTATCATGGATAAATTGGTCTTGCTGTCGTAATTAGCTACCTCAAAATGAGCTTCCTTTGACAGCGTTGCTGCCCCTTTTGTTTTAAAACCACACCAGCAGTTCCATGATTGAAGCTGGCTGTCTGCACACCTCTGGAAAGCAAATGCAAGCCCGTGGTTACCGGGCTGTCTGTGCTGCCTCCCTCTCCTCCTCACGGGGATACGAAGCTGGGGAGGTGCCGAGCAAGGGAAGGAGGAGATGTGGCTGCCAAGGCCCTGTGTGGCACCGAGGTGATTAAACCCACAAGGTGAGGCTCTGAGCACCTCCCCTGCTCTGAACAGCAGCCATGCAGACACAGGTCCTCGCTGTGCAGGCGCTGATGGAGAACAACCTTCAGCCTCCTCAGCCAGCCACCAATCAAACTGGCATTAACCTTGCTTGCTTTTGCCTTGCCTTTTTTTTTTTTTTTAATTTTTTTCTTGCTGTGTTTTAGGGGAAAGCTTCACTGAGTATTGGCTTCCCTGGCATGAAAAAGGTTAAAAATTAATGAAAAATACTTGGTGTCAGGCAGGTGCCAAGCTCTAATTAGGGTAATTGATAATACAATGTTCGAAGGTAGCAGAAGCCCTCAGGCTGCCATGCAAACACCCCTGAGGAGCAGATAAAGATGAAGCAGGCATTAGTCCAGGTTCATTTCATCAAATTTGCACCCTTAAAGGCAGCCAAACCAAGGCTGGATTTTATCCTCCTGCCTACAGCTGAGCTAGGCTCCTGGCAGGATCTTCCAGGCTTCTCTTACTCCTTCTCCAGAGCTGGGGAGGGTGAGGGCAGCATGCTCTGACTCCAAAGTTACACACATGGAAAACCTCCTGGGGCTGCAGGAGCTTCTGGCCCTGCAGCCTGTCCCCTGTGGCAGCACCTGGGTAGGTGCCCTGCTGTCCAGCTGCCCTGGCACTGCCAGCCCAGCGTGCCCAGTGCTCCCCGGACCCACTGACAGAGCCAAGGGGGTGAGCAAACGTGGGCTGATTTTAGCGCGTGGCAGGCACAGAGGTCCTTTAAAATGCTGTCCTCTCCATCCAGCATTCCCACTCTCTCTTGCTCTGTGCTGATCTCTGGATTATTTTCATTCAGGGCAACTTCTCCTCTTTTCCCTCCAGTGACGACAGTTTTGCTCTGATGGAGTTGTGAGGTTCACTAAATATAGTGAAGGGCTGTTTCTGCAAGGACTTCAAAAAGCTTGTTTCATTTCCTTGGTCCCTTTCATCCTTTGTTGTCCCTGGTTGTGTTGGGCTCCCAGCTGCTCCCCAGCCTTATCTGCTCAGATTTCTGCTCAGGCCTCAGAGGCAGCACAGTCAAAATCCACATGAGGTGCCCAATCTGAAAGCTGCTGCTCCCCAGCTCACACGAATGAACAAAGGCTCAAAGGGGCTTCATGTGACAGACACGGACAGAGAGGGACGCGGAGGGACACACAGAGACACACAGAAACACCCAGAGACACACAGCGGGACACAGAGACACACAGGAACACACAGAGCCACCCAGAAACACACAGAGACACACAGAGGGACACACAGGGGTAAAGAGATACACACAGAGACACACAGAGACACACAGGGACACACAGAGACACCCAGAAACACACAGAGACACACAGAGGGACACACAGAGACACCCAGAAACACACAGAGATACACAGAGGGACACACAGGGACACACAGGGGTAAAGAGAGACACACAGAGACACAGAAGGACACACAGAGACACAGAGACACAGGGGGACACACAGGGACACACAGAGACGCACAGAGACACAGAGGGACACACAGAGACACACAGAGACACAGGGGGACACACAGATGTCACCATCACCTGCTCCTAAAGAGTTCCACCTGCTGATACAGGAGCATGGTGTCTCCGTGGACGTTCAGAGAATGCACATCCCACTTCCAGCTGCTTGTGGCCGCACCGACTAACCCCCAGAGAAGGTTTGGGGGGTAATGAGCACTAAATGTCTGTCTCTGCACCCCCTCCACCACGCTGCAGGCACCTGCTCTCTGCAAGTCCCAATTCCAGCCTGCCTGCATGGGAATTGTGGGTTTTGGCACTGCCTGTCCTTGCAGAGGCCACATCACACCCCTGCACTCACTGCTGGGCACGTCTCTCCCACACCCCCACCCTCCATTTCAGCAGGAGCATAGGAAAAAAGTTTCAAAAGGAAAGAAAAAAATAAAACTTCATAGCTTTGGACTGAAACTGGGCCAGGACATCCCATCCCGTCCCGTCCCATCCCATCCCATCCCATCCCATCCCATCCCATCCCATCCCTCTCCAGGGTTATTGTACACAGCACCAGCAGCTCCTGAACATTTCAAAAGCACCCCAGCACCCCATTCTTGCTCTGATTGTGCTACAGCTGCTGTGAGCCAGGGAAAAGCAGTGTTTTATGGATCCAATCTGTAATTTTACACCAGATCCTGAGAAACTTGATGCCTGCACTTCTGCCAAGTCAAACCAGGACTTGGGATAAGCCTCTACCCAAGCACGGATTCAAGGCTTTGCCACCCAGAACAACCCACCCTCTGCAGCGTTCCCATCCCGTTCCTGGGCCAATTTGTTCCTTGTATTATTGCCACGGGAGGATTGTTGCCATTTGCTCGCTCAGCCAAATCTCCCTGCAGCATTTTTAATCTGATCCTCTCTGTAACTGCAAGGTGAGGGTCGTTTAGAGATATTTTTCATAAAAACAGTATTGCAGTCCAAATAATAGTAATGCAGAAGGGGAAAAAAAAAAAAAAGAAAAAAAAAAAAAAAAAAAAAAAAAAAAAAGAACCGGAGAAGTTGTTGGAGAGGGGGAAACAGGCCTGGATTAAGCTCGGAGACTTGTCTCCCTCTACTGGCTCCCAGACAAGGCAGACAGGAGTCAAACTCCTTTTTAAGGAGAAAACCAGCGCTAAACACACTGCAACACCATCCTTTGTTTGTTTATTTGTTAGTTTGTTTTGGGTTTTTTGCACTTTATCAATGAACACACCGCTGAAAGAAACAAGAACAATCTGGAGAAGTTTTATGAAATGTGTCTCCAGTTCATTATTGCAAGTTAGGAATCAGCACTGGAATATTCCTACCTGTGTTCTCCTGCTCTTTTTTTCCAATGTAAGATTGCTTCCTGCTGATTATTTTCCTAGTAATCCTCCTGATCTCATTTTCAAAGCTCCAGCTCTAGACTTCCCTCTGATGTAATTAATCTGCCCTTGCCCCACAGCTTCCCTGCAGATCTACTCCAGCACAGAGTGCAGCATCACAGCTGTGCTCCCCTCCAAATCCCGCACCCAGCCTCACAGGGAAAGGGATTTTCCTGCCCAGGAGCCACGGAAAGGCTCTGCTAAGATTTCCTGTAGGACTTTTGGTGTGGGAGGAAGGAGAGGCAAAGAGCAGCCACATGCCTGGATCTGATTTCAGGAAGGAGCATTGGAGGCATTGGCACCACCTCTCCCTGTAATATATCACTCCCAAATGAATTCTCTGCCTTGTGCCTTGAACATGTGCGAGGGGGTGAGGGAAGAATCAAGATCTATTAACTAAAAGTTTTTGTGAGATATGTTTAAAACTCTGGATTTGCCACAGTCTGCACCAGGGTCTGAGACAACCTGCAATTATTATCCCTGTCCTCATGATTTTTTGGGGGTTGTTTTCCATGAAAACAATGTTTCAGTCCAAGTAATAATCATGCAGAAGAAAAACAAAACAAACAAAAAAAAAAGGAAAATAGAGAAGAGAAGAGAAGAGAAGAGAAGAGAAGAGAAGAGAAGAGAAGAGAAGAGAAGAGAAGAGAAGAGAAGAGAAGAGAAGAGAAGAGAAGAGAACTTGTTAGAGAGGAGAAAACAGGCTAAGGTTGCAATATACTGCTAATATTTGTATGTACAGAGCAACCAGGTTTTGGGTTCTTTGGTTAAAAACTTGGCTAAACTGTCTGGATCTTCACCATTTTCTAAGTTTCTTTCTGCTTAATAATCTGCCCCTTGAAATCTCTAAGGAAAGGTGTCTATAATGAAATGAAATCTCTAAGAATGTTCCCTGAGTCCAGTGATCATCTGTATTGCAAACAATTAGGCTCTTTCAGTGGCTTGACTCTCCAGAAATTACTCTTCCTACTTCTTTCTTTTGGTTGAAATGTTAAAGGAAATCAATGCTGTTAAGAAAAAGACATCATAATTTGCAGGGGGAAGGGCAAGCCTGGTCATTTTTAGCCATCATGAAAACAAAAATTGCTATCCCCAGCTTGAGTAACATTGTGATGGAGTTGTTTTTCCAGTCAAAGCCCCATTTGTGCTGGACAGTTTAGAAAGATCCTGGTTTGCCTGCAGGTAAGAGCTAATTGGCATTTTACTAATGTGCCTGGAGGCAAAGCAAGACAGTATAATTCTGAAGAAAAATAGCTGAGAGTTTTGCCATTTATGTTATTTTTGCTTTTCAGACGTTGTCCTGTTCATGCACCACCCAAAAGGCACCAAAATTGCCCTAGAAAATTTTCAGCCATTACACAGAAATGCAGAAAAAGAAAGAAATGTGAGAAGGAAACATGAGACCTTTCTGACAGCTATATTATCACAGAATCAGAGAATTATTAAAGGTAGGAAAAGGCCTCCAAGATCCAGTCTGTGACCTATGCCCACCTTGTCGCCAGCCCAGAGCACTGAGTGGAATTCCTTGGACACTTCCAGGGATGGGGACTCCGAAGCTCCCTGGGCAGCCCCTGCCAAGGCCTGAGCACCGTTACCACAAGGAAATTCCACAGCACAGAGTGGAGGAAAAAAAAAAAACTTGCCCATCTGAAGTTGTGAAGGGCAGACTGGGGAGAAGACATTAAAGAGTCAAAATGGAAAATAATAGGAGCAACACCAAATTCCTCAGTGAGGAGGTGAAAAAGAATGAACACACAACACAGGCAGAGAGTCAGCCTTGTGTTTAATATCAGGAATTTTCAGCCAGGACTGTAGATGCTGGGGCATCCACAGGCTTTCTCTGGGAGATCGGAGAAAGCCAGCAGAGGAAAGGGAGCCAACTGCAAGGGCTTATTTTAGACTTCCACCACCAGCAGGCAAAGCCTTAGGGGGCTTCAAATCCAAGCAGGACGGAAATGAAATGTTTTCTCCCCAACCGGGTCAGCCAGAGCCCACCAGCACCACAAGGTGGGGTTAGTCCAGCGCGGATCCGCCGCCGACCAGCGCCAGGTAGTGAATAATAATTGCGGCCCCACTTCCCGCGGCTCTTTCTCCGCGGAGGTTTGTTACTGACCCGGCGCAGTTTAGCTTGCGAGATGTGATGAAATCAGCGCCGCAGGGCTGATGGCAGTGGCTGCAGGCTGTTAAAGCTCAGATGCCATCCTTAACTTGTGCTGCGGGCTCTTCTTTATTCATGACGTGACAGCCAGAGGATGAGGTGTCAGGAGTAACACTAACGTTTCTTGGCACCCACTGGTTTGAATCGCTCACAAAAGTTTGCCTCATTTAGGAGCCGATTTGTGTATTTATAATTAATATGGATTAGCTGTTATTATCTATGCAATATGGCAGGCAGGCGGTGGAGAGAGGCTCACAGCTGTTCAACCATGCAAATGATGCCCACAGAAAGTAGAGTTTAGTACTGGGATATTATTATTACCAGCACACAGGAAAAGTTCAGGACCAGAGGTGGGGAATATAAATAACCACGGCTTGGAATCTTTCCCAAGATTTCCCTGGATGTAGAGCTGAAGGTGCAGGGCATAGACCCAAGCATTGGTTGCTCCTGTATTCTCCAATGGTTCTCACTGTTTGCAGCAGTTATGAATGAATGAGGAGAAAAAAAATCACAGCTGGCCTCAAAACAACCATCTAAGCCTTCTGTGCTTGCACTCAGCCAAAAAAATTCCCAGTGTTTTGTTTGCACCTGGAGTTTTTGAAGAAAGGCTTTGGACTTGACAAGCATTCAGTTGGGAAGGTTGATCTGTTCTACAAATATTCCTCAGGGAAGGATCTGGCTGCATGGCCCATTCTCTAATAATCTTCTCAGTGGAAGAGGTGCTGCATCCCTGATTTGTCTGGGGTCAGCCAGAAACCCCAGTGTGCTCAGCAACCCCTCCCAGGCCCTGCAGGTGGACGGGGCCTGGATTGATGTGCTCATCTCTCTGCATGGGCTGTAAATCCCAGGCACTCCGGACAAGCTGCACTCCCCTTCTATGAACCTCGCCCAGCACAGCACATATTTACCTCTAGGAAATACTGGATAAAAACCCTGGCTCTGTTTTTCTCTCCAGCCACAGAGGCTTCTGCTTTTAGACGCTGAGTTCTGTCAGCAAGATGCCCTGAGGAGAGGCTTCTCCCTGGATTTCAGGCTCAGCAATACCTTCAAAGCCATTGCTCCTATGTCATGCCTGGCTCAGAGACTCCTCATCAGCAGCACTGAGGTAAAAGTCCCAAAAGCTCCAGCTGGAACTTACATCTTATTAGTAACCAAAGCCAGTCAGTGTCTGAGAAACCAGGGCTCAGTGGTTCTTGTATCCTCAGGATTCCTTATCCCACAGACACCAGGGTTTTGTTCAGGAAAAAAAGTGCCCTTTTTCTGCATGGGAGCATGTCCTGCTCTACCAGCACCTATCTGACTAGCCCCTCTTCTGGTAAAGGACTGGGAGAAGATGATTTCCAAGCCTCCATCTGGGAAGTCTCGAGAGAAGTAAAAGTGGGGCAGAAAAGCAACGCGCTCCGTACGGGTGATGAATGCAGTGGGGCTTGGCATCAGCACTCACACAGCTCCTCCTGGGCTTGTTAAGCCTGCTTAACTATATCAGATACACAGACAGGAGCCCTGTTAACAGAGCAAATCCAAATCAACTCCTCTGCCATATCCCAGTGAAGAGGAAAGGAGTGAGAGAGAAGTGGGACACCACAGAAAGGCTTTGGGTTTTGCACTGCCTTGCACAGAAAGGGCTGTTTGGGGATATTGGGATGGGGTGAAAGGGAAGAGGAGAGTAGGAGATATAACAAAGTGGATAGAAATTGCACCTGTCTTCAGGTCTAAATGTGCACAGGACGCACATTTATCTTCATGAGTCAGAAGCTCAGCCTTTGCCTGTTTCCTTCACTGAACCCTACTGCAAGGTGCTTTACCTCAGCTATGACACCTACTCGGGGTGACAGACAAAACCCACAGGTCCCTTCTCCATCCCAACTTGCGATTCAGCCTGTCCTGAACGTGCAGCACAGGGAAGAGCGTGGCATTTGCCCAGAGCTGTAAATAAGGCTGACAGCACAGCCCAGGACTGACTATTGCAATGTTTGATCTGCGGGGTAGGCAATTTATTAAAACAGATATCTAGGGTTTTAATCACTGTGCCAGGCTGCCATCTGCTTCCCTCATGCTCCATCCTGGCTCCAGCCAGGTCTCCATGTAGGACAGGAGAGCTGTGAGAGCACTTTGGGGTCTGTGTCATAATTCACTGTGTGCACACACAGGCTGGGCTGTTTTGGGCTATGGATCCTCCCACACATGAGCAACCCCAGTGATCCTTCCTGTGCAGTTTGGGGGGTCTGGAAGAGCCCAGGGGGTCCCAAGGTTTGGTTTGGCCTCTGGGTTTAAGCTGGGAGCAGAAGTGATGGGGGAGCTGGTTCCCCTAACCTCACTGCCGTGTCAGCAGGGCTCGTGGAAAACATCTGGCAATATTTACAGAGATGTTATTCACAGACATGAAGTCAATTCATCTCATCTACTTCCTTGCTGTGATTCTCAGTGGCAATAGTGTTCTCCAAAACCTGAGCTCTCTCTGTCCTGTGCACAACCTCAGAAACCACATTGCCACCCTCCAGGTGGCTTCTGCCAACAGCTGAAAAACAGGACTTCAGAGTGCCCTGCGAGGGGTCTGGGCTCAGTCTGACCTTGTCTGCTCCACATCACCCATCTGCACCGGACTGACAGGACACATTTGTGGCTTGGCTGTGAGGCCTCCTGTCAGAGCAAACCCTTTTCCTCCTCTGAGCACCCCCAGCCAGCAAGTCAAGAAGGAGAGGTCCCTCATGGGCTCTTGCTCACCTGGTGGCGAGCACTGTGCTCCATGGAGGAGAAGGTCCCTTTGACTCAGAAATCCTAGAGGTTACCAAGGTTTGAGATCATTCCCCAGTGAGTTTTCTACACCACTGGCTGTGGACTGTACAGTCTGGGCAGGAAATTTTTTTCTACCCCTGAGGATGGGGATTCACTGGAAGAGTTGTTTCAGAGCATCCTGCAGTGCTGAGTGCTTTGTGCCACTGACAGCCAGGCTGAGCTGCGCTAAATGGTTCAGAGTCCTCACTGCTGTCCCCTGAGGGAACTGGGCGTCCCCAGGAGGCAGCAGAGAGGTCCCAGAGCATGGGCCACTTTCTGTGGCTCTTTCTTCCAGCCACTGATGATGGAACCCAGACACAAACCAGCAGCAGTTCAATAAATTCAGATTCCCCTCAAAAGACTGGAGAAGGCTCCCAGCACCATATGCCAGAGGAATGGAAAATATAAATATCTCATAATGAGATAGGCACTGGAGTCTCAGGGAGATTAAGAGAGAAATGCAGGGAAAGGAACACAGTCTGCAGTGGCACAGACGTGGAGCAGGAAATATTTCTGCCACGAGGAGTAAAGGATCCCACGGGTGACAAATGAAACAGGTTGTTATTCCCGGGCAGGATGTTTTCGTTCATGAAGGCTCCCAATTTTCTACACAGATTTCCCAATAGCTAGTCCACACTGGGGAGCAGCTATGGCTGGGCTGAACCTTGTAAGGAAGGGATCCTCAGGTGGCTTCATGCCCAGTGAGCAGGGGATTTGGGTAGACTTGACTGAAAACAGACAGATGGTCTTGGAGTCTTATAGAGCTGGGAACAGGGATTAGTTAGAATCCCCTTCAGTCCCCAAAGATAAATTTGAGTTTATGGAGATGAACATGAATCACGGGATGAAACATGGGGCACATCACTTAAAGCATCACTGGGTGGAGATCTCTTGTCATCGTGCAAAAGGCACTGCAATACTGGGTCAGGGCACAGGATTCTTCGCTAAAATAAAATGATTAATACTAGTTAAAAACAGCCATGGGGTTTTAGTTCCATGACAGCTGGTACCCACCCGGTGTCAGGGACCAGGGGCACTTGGAAAGCTGCCACCTCCCTGCTCCCAGACCTCCTCCTGACAGCAAACTCATCCACCCAACCTCCCCGAGGAAACTCCACAGACACAAGGATTAAGGAAATATTTAGCCAGACTGGCAGGAACACTGTCCCAGTGAGAAGTCCATCTTAACCAGTAGGGGTTCAAAACTAATTTGTCCATTTGATTTCCCAGAAGTTGATGCCTTCAGTGCAGTAAACGAGTGTCGTAAATGGAGGTCACAGCAGGGCCTGGTGTTTGCTTTTGCTCCTGTCAGGAGCCAACAGAAGGGCTTTCACATGACACTCTGCATTTCAAACCAGCAAGGGCAGCCTGGGAGCATTTAAGTGAGCCCTAATTAGCACTGATAGATTTCAGGGTGCTCTGAGCTGGCTGAGCAGCCTCTGCAGAGCTGGGAGCAGTCTCCTTCACTGCCTGAATGACAAACAGGTTCTCTGGGACTTGGGGTTGAAACAGCTCAATAAAAGCAGTTATGACATGGCCACAGGCCTTGAATTAACAGCTGATCCAACAAAGAAAAGAGGTGAAACAGCAAACAATTAATGCTTTTGCTTGTGCCATTTCCTGAAGACAAGCTCCCAGAGAGCTGCAGGTTTGGAGTTCAGCTGCTTACCTGGGTTTTCTCCAGTCCTTTGGATCTGCAAAGTTGGGGATGGCTCATATTAAAAAAAAAAAAAAGAAAAAAAAAAAAGGCCAAGTCATAAATTTCTGGTACTTTTAAAACTCTTTGTTTTTGTTTCATACTTTCTGAACTGTTGCAGAATTATTCTGATTAGGTTAAGTGTCTGTAGCTTGTTTTAATCTTGGCATGTCTCCAGTTGTCACAAGGACGTGTGGGTCAAAAGGATGTGACCTGTATGTCTTCTACTCACAGGGCTGTAATTCTGCATGGGTGTTGTTCGAGGGGTGGGGGATTAAGTAAGTCCAAAAAAAGACACAAATCTTTCCATAAGAACTAATAAATTCATATATTTGAGTCACTGCTTCCAGCACCCTCAGCATTTTCCCCTGAGGGACACCTTGCCAGGGGCATTCTTGGCCTTAATCACCCCCATTTCATATTTAGCTCTGGCATTCCTCCACCCACAATATCTCTCTCCTGTGAGCTGGATGCTTTCTGTGGGGGCTGAGATGTTATTTTATTCCACCTGAACATGAGGAACAACTTTCCTGTGCAGAGACCAAGCACTGGTTGCCCAGAGAGGGTGTGGAGCCTCCCCCACGGGGGAGCTCCCAGACCTGTGTAGACACAATCCTGTGCCCTGGGCTCCTGGGATGAGCCTGCTGGAGCAGCGAGGTTAGGCCAGATGGCCCTGCTGTGGCCCCTTCCTGAGCCATCCTGTGATTCTGAGACATCTTTGCTTTTCTTTGTTGTCTTCACACGCCCTCCAGATGCAGCCACTGGGAGCCAATGAAGGACAGACTGAAAATATTTGGGTAAACTCATGAGCTGCCATCCATCAGTCTGCCTTCAGAACTGCTCTAGCCCAGTGGCCAGGGTCACTTCAAGCCAAGGGACCACTCACCTGTCGACTGCAGCACCTCCTCCATCCCCAGCTGGAGATCCCCTGTGGCACAGGGCAGACACTCTGATGTCTGCACAAGTTCAAAGAGGGTGCACTGACTTTCCAGTGTGAAATTAAATGGAATCCCGTGTTTCTGTCTGCTCACTGCAGTGACATTAAACAACAACAGCAACAAAAAAAACCAACAGCAAAACCGAAGTGTGTAGTGTTTGGAAAGTTAGAGTAGAAGGGCAGAGGGCTTTATCTACAGATGCAAGGTGTGCAGGAGGGAAAGAGGAGAGCAAAAACCTCAAACTTACACAGCTAGGGGGGAAAAAAAAGGCAGTTAAGAAGGGATTTAATTGATAATGGTTTAGATAATGTCAAGTGAAGTTTCTATTCTCAGTCCAAGTGCAGATGATGAGGCAAAAGGACTAAATGTAGAAAATAAACACCCATTCAAAGCTAAACTGAGAAACCTTTTGTCACATAGAGAATCATAAGTGTGTGAGAAGTCCCAGCAGGAGAGGTTCTCAAGGCAAAATAACACTGGAGGCATTCAGGAAATAATTAGCTGACTTCCTGGAGGGAGCAAGTGAGGGAAGGAGAGCGAGAGGGACGACTGGAATGAGATAAAATTCTAATAGAAAGAAGGGACGAGGAATGTGGGGCCTTTAACTGATTCCACGAAGGGAGAAAAAAGTAAGCAAGTAAGTAAAGGAAGGAGCAGCTCTGTTGTGCTCGATTTAATGAGCCCCTCTGGAGTGGCAACCTGGATCAGAGGTGTGAAATGAGGCTCCTGCTCAGTCAGAGCTAAACCACCCCCAGCTCACAGCATCACCTCTCCGGGTGGCCACTTAGCACAAACAAGTGACCCACAGGCTGCTCCTGGGCCCTGCAGCCAGAGCGAGAGCGTTTCTGGGGGCTTAGACTTGTCTGAGCCATCCCCTGCTGGAGGCCCAGCCCAGATGGTTCCACGATTCCGTGACCTGCGTTGCTCCTGCTTTGATCCCCATTAGATCCCCATTTCAGCCACGGGGAGCTGCATTTGCCGCCAGTATTGCCACTGCTGTTATTGGTGCTGTTGGAAACCAAAGATTTTCTGTAGGAGCTCCTTCCAGCCCCGTGGGAGGAACAACCCATCCCATGTGGCTCAGACACCAGCTCCTGGTCCA
The DNA here is from genome assembly GCA_013397315.1 of Donacobius atricapilla. Lineage (NCBI taxonomy): Eukaryota > Metazoa > Chordata > Aves > Passeriformes > Mimidae > Donacobius > Donacobius atricapilla. The sequence goes on along the minus strand of WBMY01018023.1, from coordinate 178,581 downwards.
GAGTTGCCTTCTAAACACACCCGTCTCTCTCAGCTACCTACAAATAACCATCACACTGCCAGACCCTGGCTTCTGGGTGGTCCAAACTGAGAGAAGTAAATGTTCAACCTCAACCAAAGCTTCAGGGTCTTGCTTTTTTTTGCCCGGAATTTCTTTTGAGTACTTTCATGTCATTACCCTTTTGCATATAACTTTTGATTATTCTTGTGCAGGAAATTTCTGACACAATTGCTGTAATTTCACTGGTTTCTCATTTTTTTCCTATAAAAATGATAAATGATGATGCTTTTAAAATTAATTTCCATTCTAGCAGCTCATGACAGCCCCTTTGTCTGTGTTACTCAGGACAAAGCAAAAACATTAAGAAAGGGATTTCATGGATTTTATCCTCAGTGTTAACACACAAGGAAACCTAAAACAGAAAGGAAAAGCTAAGCACAGCCAAAAGGTGAAAGAACCACAAAACGATGCTTTTCTGTATCAAATACACTGTTTGATTTTCTCCCTCACAGCCATACCCAAACCAAAGGATTTTTTTTAAGGGAATATGTGGAAGGTTTCTGAGCTCCAGCCCTGAAGTTCCTACATCTGCCCCAAGCAGGAGAGCAAACATCTCACCCCGACTGCCTGCCAGCCCTCAGTTGGAGCACTGACCTTTAAGGAAAAACTTTCACTGGTTGGGGCTATTCCACAAGTGACTTCTCAGCAGTAACTGCTAAGGAGGACACCAGTCAGCAATGAATGTGCTCTGGCTTTTGCCAGAGGTCCACGAGGAGCCGAAGGGAACCTGTCTCAGGATCTGACTCAACATTCAGCTCAGGCTGCTGGGAGATGCTGGAGGCTGACCACTGCCACCAGACCACTGCCACCAGACCACTGCCACCTCCTGCCATCTCTGCTGCATCTGAACCAGTGGCTGGGTGTGCTCCTGTCCCCAGACTGTTTGAAAGACACAATCTGCGCCACTCTCAGCCCTTGCTTGTGTGCAGTGCTCTTGTTTCCATTCCTTCCTCTCACAGCCTGCCAGTGCAAAGAGCAAAAACACAGCCTAGCACCAGTCCCAGCTAGGAAAAGGTCACTGAAGCCTAAATCACACTCTGGCCATCCCTGAGGGGTGAAGGGGAATAGGGCACTGTTGCTGCAGGCTACAGAATAAATGGGACAGAACAATAGCAGAAAAGCCACAATCTTCCCTCAAGACTCTTGACAGAGGGCAAATTAATGGGGAGATACAGAGACTAGAGGTTAACACTTGGGTTTAGTGAAAGAGAGGAGATTGCAGGAGGTCTGGGAGGGGACAATAGAGAGGGCACAGACCCTTTAATCTGCCAGGAAGTGGCTGTAGGGGGAAGCATGTTCCAAACCTGCTCCATGACACTGTAGATCATGTTAGCCTTTGTGCTGGCTTAATTGGAGCTTTGCAGTCGCCCTTGGTCACTGCTAATTGCCTTAATTGGGATGGTGTGAGGGTGCACAAGTGAGAAAATGAGTCTGTGTGGGTTTCAGAGGAAAAGCCATCCTCAGCCTTCCCAGGCACCGTCCCATGACTTGGGCTGAATTATGTGATTGCGTCAGCTGCCTGCTGTGCTTTAGCAAAGCTGGGTGGATTTATTGCAAGCTTATAAAGACCCAGCTTTAGCCTGCACTGGTGGCACTTGATTACTTAAGGGAAGGGGAGAATAGAAAGAAAATGAAGCAGTTTCTTGGTTTTGTCACATTCACCCTGCTGAGGTGGGATTTCCACCTGCAGCCCCTCTCCCTGCCCTCAGCCTGCCTTCTCCAGCTGGGAAGGCCCAAACTAGACCAAATGCACCAAACTGGATTAGATCAGGAGACCCCATTCATGTCTGGATTTTCTCGCTGCTGAAAAAGATGAAATGGGGTAGAACGGGGAGCCCTCAAAGCACCACGGTGTGTTTGAGTGCAGGAGGAGACAGCAACTCATCCATCCTCTCTACCTCTTGTGATCTCATCAAGAAATTGAACACACATCTCAGTGCACCTCAGTACCCAAAGAAAGTGGGAAATATGGTAATTGGCCTCAGCAGAGTGGCAGGTGCCCTGACACGTGTCCCTTGGCACAGCAAGTGCCTTTACTGTAACCAACTGTCCAGACTGGTGTGACTCCCACCAGAAAGGATAATCCATCACTCCACCACCTCGCTGAGGCTCTCATCTCTAAGCAGTCACATGAAAGCTGTGACCTGAGCCAGAGGAGTTCCAGACTTTGCAGTGAGAAGTCAAGCAAAGGGCAGGACTTGAGGAACGCCCCTGTACATGGCATTCCTATAGTGGCAGCTCTTTGCCTGGGTTCATCCAGGGTCATTGCACAGGGAAATGAGCTGCAGAGCTCAGGGCCCTGGTCTCAGCATGTGGCAGTGACCCAGAGCTGGGCTGCTGTGACACCAGGCCTGCACCCTCCTGTGATATCTGTGTCTAAGACTCTCCAGCGCTGCGAGGGCCTGGGAGCTTGCACAGATTTTGGCAGAAAGAAGATTTGGCATCCCACAAAAGATGCATCACTTTGAGTTAATTTATAAGAACTTGGACAGGGAGAGAGTTCATTTAATTGAAAGATGTAATTATCAGGTGTTGGAGGCAAAGGGGCTCATTAATTTCTGAGACATGCTGTTGACTGAGCTGTCCTCATTTTCATTTTTCACTCCATATCAAGGCTGAATCCGTGTGCCAGAGGCCAGGAAACACCAGATCACTGTTACCTTCCATAGGGTAGAGGTTTCTTTGTCGCCTAGCAGAAACCCCCGGCGTGCAGTGCACTGCCTGGCACCAAGGGCTGCCATGGGGATGTTGGCACTATCTCACCATGGCCTGGACCAGAAGCACTCACAAACCTCTGGTAACAGCTTAGTCTGGGCTCAGCTGGAAGGTGATGGATTACCCAGGCCACTTCCAGTGATGGGCAGGGATCAGTGAACTCCTTTAACAGATCTTCTTCCTCTGGCTTTAAGGCTCCAAACCCTGGCAGTGTCCCAGGCCAGGTTGGATGGAGCTCTGAGCAGCTTTTTCTAGTGGAAGGTGCTCCTGCCCACGGCAGAGGGTTGGAGCAAGATGGAGCTTTCAGGTCCCTTCCAGCCCAAACCATTCTGCGATTCTGGGTTCAGCCCTGAACCACAGGAAGAGATCCATAGTGCTTAGAGGCTCCTACAGGAGGGAATCCCAGTGAGGACCAGTGAGAGGTGATGGCTTTAGGCTGGCCATGTGCTTTGGCGAAAAAATCCCAATCACAAACCTCCCATCAGGGTTTATACAGCCGTCCCACTGTCACTCTCTCCTCACCCCTTCCCCCAAAGAAACCAAAACTACCCTGCTGCCACCCTCCTTGTATTGGTATTCCCTCCAGTTTGCCAGTCTGCTCTTAGATTTATGATTTATTTAGAATTAGATTACACCAAGGCTCAAGGCCAGCACTCCCTAATCCGTCACCGTCCCCGCCACGGTCAAACACAAACATTTGTTTTAGCTGCATCAGCATCCCTGGCTCCTGGAGGATGCATTGTTAATTGCTATAGCAACCACGGCTCAAGGTTTGGGCTCTTTTCCTGTTTTTTGCATCCTCCTTCCCCTGCCGAAAAACACTGGCATTGTCAAGCGATAGGTATTTATAACTTCATATAACAGTGGCGTGTCTAACTTATGCTGCTGAAATGCATCACAGCCAGAGTGGTTCTGTTATTTGTTTTTGTGCTGAATAGCAGCAAGAGCTTTAAGTTATTGTCCTTGCACATCCATAAAAAGGGAAAAGAAGGGATGGATAACTGTTGCTCGTATTTATAGCCATCGGACGCGGAGTGCCGGGGTGCAAGAAAGGCTGCTCCCAGCAATGTCATCCCAGATGATCCTGAGGACCATGTTCCCTCCAAATACGCTGATGGTGGATGTCTATTTGGATTGAGAAATGAAGGTTTTGGGCTTGGATGAACGAATTGATTATGCCAGGGATATTTCTGGCCCCAGCTGGCTGAAGTTTGATGAGCTGAGATACGAGCACGCTCAAAAATGTGGAACCAACACAAAAATAATGAGTAAGCCCTTTGAAATTACTGAGCAGAAGCACGAACCAGGAAACGATCCATCTTTAATGCACCATGAGGCACATGCAAAGAGTTTGCACTCAGCCTTTCCTTAGCAGTTTTCAAGTCAAGGCCTTGTGGAGATCTGTTCTTCACCGGGCTCAGTGCTCTGCCCACACACCCAGGACCTGCTGGGACAACCCGGAGAGTGCAGGACAGAAAACCAGCAGGCTGTGGTCTCTCCTCACAGACTCTGCAGCCTGTAGAAGTCCACAAAAAATGTCCTGTTGTAGGGACTGGAGGTAAGGCAGGAAAGCCAGAGTATGAGAAACAATCTGTGGCAAAACAAAGGTGAGGGCAACGTGGATCAGGTGGTAGGGGAGGCTTAGAGGAGGAGCCTCCTAACAAGAAATCCAACCCCTATGTGTCCAGTGTCAGCTATTTATGCCTCATCTTCCCATGATCCCAAAGCCAGGATTCCACGACAGTGTCAGTGCCTTGGTGAACCAGCCTGGTGGGGCAGGGGAGTCCGGCCAGACCCTCTGTCTGCAGGGAGACAAGGAGAGCTGGGATGATGGACTGAGGCCACCATGTGATGGCAGAGCATAACATGAGGACCTGCCTCAAAGAAAAGGAGAGACATTCCTCCCGTTTTGGGAAGAAACCCATTTATTCCTCTCAACACTGCACACCCTCGGAGGAAACCTGAGGTAGACATGTTCATCTCCTCCAGGGTGCATTTGCCTTAGTACTCACTGAGTATTTTATTGCTCAGCTTTATCCACTCAGTCTTCCCTGGTTTGTTGTGGTTTGGGGTGGTTTTGGGTAGTTTTGGGCAGACTGAGTCACCACCCTTATCCTGAAGGGGAAACCTCCCCAGCTCACATGAGGCACCTGCTGCTGTTTCCCTACAGCTGCAGGGTGGACTGGGGACTGAATAAGAGAGGGCATATGGATTTGGGATGAAAGGAGGTAGGGTGTTTTCTTAAACAGCTTTAAAACCCATCAGTGATTTGATTTGATTTGATTTGCTTCCTGAGAATGGTTTAGCTCAACAAACAATTGCAAGCTACACAGTGGCAAGGTAAAATGGAAAGCCCATGGGCATTAATTATATATATAGATATTAAAAAAGAAGCTACTGCTTAATTATTGTTTGCAAATCTCGGTATTTAAATTGACTTATTTGCAAATGTCTGTTTAGAAATTGACTTTGTAATTATAAAGTCGGTGCAGGCATATCACAGGCCCTGGAGGGGTCTCTAACGAGGAATGATAATGTACCAGGCAAAGTGAACTATCCTGAGCTGCATTTTAATAACCAAGAGGTGCTTGGAAAGGGGGAGCGGAGGGTCCACGAGAAATCCCAGCGCCAACAAAAGAAGAAGCAAGAGGCAGAGGAGAGAGAGCTGGCTCCACAGAGCAGAGGGCCAACGTGTTTGAGAAGGGGCTTCAGGGAACCACAGCTCTTCCTGCAGCCCCTGCAAGAGGGGAGAGCTGGCAGCAGGCTCGGTGTCAGCTCTGGAATGTGAATGAGGCTGGCTGCTGGCAGGGAACAGCGGCTGCTGCAGAGCCCAGCTCCCTTCCAGAGGAAAAGACGCAGACCCAGGCACCCCTTCTCCACCTGCACTCCCTGCAGCTGACCGTGCGGACTCAGGGTCATTATCCCTCAGCCCCCCAGTGGGCACATTTGCAGGACTCACACTGCCCATTCACCAAGATCTCCGTAATTCAGGTGATTCCCAAAACTTTCACAGCTTTTCTGGACTTGAGGCCATGTTCGCCAAACCCTGTGGCTGAGGGTTGTCTACCTGAGAGTGTGGAGAGCACACACGGCTGAGCTCTGTCACGTGAAGCAGGGGATCTCTAGCAAGACACAAGGTTTTTGGGTCAAGAGTGGCATATTTTACCAGACCACAAACCCTTGTCCATCCCGAAGAAATAACTCTTAAGATTTAACTTCAGCACGTGTCCAAGACGTTAGTTACACCAAGGGTGATACAAGACTGTTCTACCTTCTTCTCTCCACCATCTTTGGCAACAGCACTGCTTGATCTCCAGATCCACTGGTCTGGGGCATTTCTGCTCCATGGACCATTCAGTATTAACTTTAAATCCGGCCACTGGCCAGTGATTTCTTGCCATAGTTCATTAACAAAGGAGGAACAAAACTTGGCTGCTAAGCGGCACATTAGCAAGATCAACAGCTGGCAGGGTGCAAAAACAATAACAAAAAAAAATTATCATAGGCAAAAGCTCCAGGTTTCTGACTCATCTGCTATGCACAGTCATGTTATCCCTTATTCGTGAGCATTCAGATGGCGCCAGTATATTCATGAAAATGTGGCAGCTTAAGACAAGGTCTGAAAGTTAAATAGGATCCAGCATCCTAGTGGAGCAGAATAATATTAGTCTTTTGAGTGAAATTATGAGTGAAAGTGTGGTCCTTGAGAAATCAAAAGCAAACACCCAGACACATTTTTTTTTTTTTTTACACCACTGTGAAGGCAAAGGAACTCTGTGAATTAAGCCAGACTTCTTCCCTGGCCAGCAGAGCTGTGGCAATGTCAAAGCACAGCTCTGATGGACTCAACACCCTCCTGATGAGTCTCTGTAAATGCTGAGGAGCTGCTCAGTGTTTGCTGTCTGTTCCACTGTGCACCTCGTGCCTGTTAAATACAGCACAAATTCTGCTTGGAGCAGCAGTATCTGCCTTGTTTGGGAGAGATAAGAAACCCCACCCATAAAACCAGTGGCATGGAAGATCCGAAGCCCTTTATGTCTGCTTGAGCTGGCCAGGAAGAAGATATCTCCCGTCTGGGAGCCAGGTAGCTGTATTAGGACAGCTGTAAACACAAAATCTCCATGGAGGGATCTGTTCATAGGCACAAGGCCCTGCACAGTTGGATCAGTTGTGTGGGGAAAGCAGCCTGGGCAATGACACCAGGATTTTCTGGTTGTCCTGCTCACCACTCCAATGCATCTGTAATTAAGTCAGTGAGGAAGGAGAAGGAAAAGAAGAACAGGGGAAGAGAGAAAAAAAAAAAAAAAAAAAAGACAGGGAGAGGAAGAAGAGAGGGAGAAGACAGGATAGGAGGTGAGAAGCTGCTTGCATTGAACCAAAAAGAGAAAAGAACCCCTCCAAGCAGCTTGATTAGATTTGAAATCAAAGCATAAGCTATTTGTCTCATTAGTTTAAAAAAATGTGTACTGCATCTCAGTATCAACTTCTCTGTTGTCCTCAGAAGATCTTTGTGCTGGGATGAGGTGTGTGCAGCCACAGCAGCTTTTCCAGGCACGAGATCCAGGCTGTGGGCTCGGGGCAGCCTACACACACACACATGTTCCTTCTCAGGCAGGTTCTGCTCACGGATCTGCAGCATCTCATTTACTTTTATTTTCCCCATAATCCTTTAATTCAAGGGTTGTGTTAGGACAATAATTGTTCAAACAAGAAGCATATTACATCTCATATTCCTGCATTAATTAAAACCGTCCAAAATCTCACAAAGTTTGTCACTGATTCAGAGCAAATGGGACCTGCAGATAATTAATGACTCTCAAGAACAGTTCTTAAAAAAAATTGTTTTCTGGCAGCAGTCAGCACATACTGGATGGATTTCTATTTTATAAACCCGTTCAGTTCTTAAAGACACAAGAAATAGTGAAAGCATGCTGTTCTTTTCAATATTAATGAGGTCATTATTTATTTGGAAAAGAGGTTTTTTGTGTCAGATATTTTCATGTCAGCTCAGAATTCCACCCTTAAGTCACTTAATAGTTCATTAAGAGACATTTGTGATGGCTAATTATTTATTACAAATTCAGAATCTGTTTACCAGATAGCTTTAGTTCTGTTAATTAATCAGATTACATTTTAGATCCCAAACTCATGATGCCTACGCCGACCCTGTCATTCACAACATTTGTAAAACGTGGTGTGCTGTGCATTCTCCTTTTTGTGTGGTTTAAGTCCTGCCTACAGAATAATACGAAGGTTCTGTGCCTCACTGTGGGCATATCAGTAAGCCCCATTACAAGTGACAGCTCCTAATAACAAACACTAACAAAGGGCTTGATTTTACCTTGAGGAGCAATGGAGCTGCAGGCTCTCTCTGCCCTGGCACACATTGGTACCACCAGCCCAAATCAGCGGTGACAAGTTGTGACACAGTGTGGCCGTAGCCCGAGTCAGCCAGGTGGTGAGGTAAGGCAGCCTAGAGCTCAGCTCAGGCACCTCCTGGAAGTTCAAGTCCCTAACAGAGCTGAATGAAGGCTGAGCCAGGGGCCTGATGGTTCCCTTGGTCCCCCGATTAAAGGGAGAATGTTTTTTTCCTAGGAATTTATTCACAAGTTCAAATCACAAGGAGCAGTGGAGGGGCAGCTCCCAGCTCTGCTCTGGGACAGGGACAGCAGCCAGGGCACGGCTGGAGCTGGGCCAGGGCAGGCTCAGGCTGCAGAGCAGGGAAAGGTTCTTCCCCCAGAGGGTGCTGGCACTGCCCAGGCTCCCCAGGGAATGGGCACAGCCCCGAGGCTGCCACAGCTCCAGGAGCCTTTGGCCAGCGCTGCCAGGGATGCCCAGGGTGGGGTTGTTGGGGGTCTGTGCAGGGACAGGGGCTGGGCTGGGTGATCCCTGTGCATGTCTCCTATGATGATTCCATGAAATTTCAGCTCTGCTCCCTCCACGCAGCCATTTCCCACACTTTTAAAACCTATTTTAAATGTCTACCTCCAGGCTCAGTGTCCTGCCCTGATGTCTCCGCTGCTGTGGAGCAGCAGCTCCTGCACAGGAGCAGCCCAAGCCTGTGGCCCCAGAACCCACAGACTCTCCGGCCTTCATCTCCTTCAGTGCCTGACCTTGAGGAGAGCACCTTGGACTCTGTGTGTGGAGACAGCACCACGCCTAATGAAAATCCATACTGAGAGGGTATGCAAAGATCAGACTTGATTAATTCTTTCCAGAGGTACCTTCACAATGTCAACATTGATCTGCCTCCTAGACGCACAGTTTTCTCTTGGCTGACAACCATATGCCAGTCAGAGCTCTGCTGTACTGTAAATTTAAACAGATATGGAGATAGGATCATTAAAATACCCTGAGAATACACAGCAAGTCATTGTTTTGCTGCTTGTGCTGAGAAAATAATCTCACAGTAGCGCTGAAGAAATAAATGCTCTGGGCCACTCTTATGGCAAGGAAGTTAATCTGACAATGAAATTGGATGAAATGCCTGAGGATAGGAACCAGGACGTGGGTGTCTTGTGCTGTCTATGCTAAGAAGTTGCTGCTTTAGAAAGGACAGATGCATTTTATTTCCACCATAGCCAGCCTGGTCTCTACAAGTGGTCCCTCCCTCCCAGAGCGCCTGCGTTTCAGGCTGTCCTCGGATGTTTTTCCATTAGAGATAGTTTAGGGATAAATCATTGCATCTTGCCAGAAGGCAGCAAGCTCCACCACCATCTGTCTTCCTACATATGCAACAGGACCTTTTGGATTCAGATTGTATTTCCACAAGTCTGGAGTCCTGTAGATACACTGGCTTTTGATTCATGCAACTGAGACATTCAGGTTGACTTCTGACAGACTCCACCCGAATCTGGGGAGCAGTTTAGCCCCAGATCCCATCAGCCGTTAATTTTCTAATTGAATTCAGGTGCAACCAATCTTTGCTAATGGACAGATTATCTTTCACTATGAATACAGAAGACTGCACTCTGAGGAGGTCCAGTTGGCATCTCCAAGTAATGATGAGCTGGTTTTCATTGATTTTATTAATTTATTTTGTTAATAATATGTCTATTATTGTTGTCACTAATATAAATAGTGACTATTATTATTAATAAAATATGCAATTCAGAACTATGTCATTTTGATGTCCTTTTTAAGGCCATCTTCACCATTACTTCGATGTCTTCCTGTTTCTTTCTGTTCATCTTCTCTTCTGCTAGGTTTAAATTTAAGTCAAAAAAAGGTACAAAATGTGAATAAAGGAAAAAAAAAATAGAGGCTTCCTAACTTAAAAAAAAAAAAGTTTAGAGAAAGAGAAATAGAAAATAAATACATAAAATCTTTTTTTTCCTGAGGCCTAAACTTCAAAATCAAGGCTTGTGAATAATTACCACAAGACAAGGACAATACATGCACTGAAGATGTATCGATGGCTCTGCTCTCCTAAAGGTCACAAGCACACATGAAAGATCTCCTTGCCAGGGTGAGGTGCCCAAGAAAAATACGTTGAGAATTACTCACCTTTCAAAGGAGTTGCAGACAAATGAGAACGGCCTTTCAAAGGGGCAGCACTATTGCAACCAGATGCCTCCCTTAAAACGCCTCTAAAAGGCAAATTAAACCAGCAGCTCAGCAGCATCTTTGCCACCCATCACGCTGGCATTTCTGGAGAGAGGGAGGTGGCAAACAATCCATAACGAGCTGTCTGTGCAGAACTGGAGCCCTTCCCTTGTGCTGATCTATTCCATCCCCTCCTCGTGCCTCACCTGAGCCGTGCCTCCCGCATCTCCCGGCCAGGCATTAAACAACACCTGCACGTCTCGGAGCCTTCTGCTCCAGCGTGAAAACTGCTCTGGCTCCCTCAAACACCCAGCCAAGAAGGCATCACAAAAAGACCTAACCTCATCTTGAGAGCAGGAGAGGAAGGGTTATGAGAACAAGTTTGAAGGAAGAGAAAGGGAGAGGGAGAGACAGAGAGATTTTATTGCTTAAGGGGAGGAAAAAAAAAAAAAAAAAAGAAAGATTATAATTGAACTGCAGAAAATTCTCCACATCATGGGTAATGATGCCTGGGTTACCTCTCTTTATCTGTGCAATAGAGATTAGCAGACGGGGTCATAAAGGGAAATTAAAGTCAAATATATTCTGGGCCAGCACTTGGTAAGTACTGATCTCCTACCATTTAGAAACAGGAACACCAAATGAAGTGGCACAGCATAAGGCAGCAGCCAGTGGAGAGAGCCCCGCTGCCATAAACATCGAGGTGAGCAGGGCCAGCCCCCTCCCCTGCCCCCGGCTGCCCTGGGGAGGGCTGGGGGAGGCTCCCCCAGCAGCAGCGGTGCTCCCAGGGGATGCTCTTACACTCAGGCCCTGAACCCTTCAGAAACTGGGGTCTCAGGCAAGGCAGACATCAGGAGCAGCCCTGGAGATGTGAGATTTTATCTCCCCACTGGTTTTTATAGTCCATGCCCTGGTTCCCACTTTTCCCCCCCCCCGGAAGGTGGAGGAATGTAAAGCATCCGTGTGCTTGACAACTTCCATGAGGAACTGGAGATTCCACCACAGCCCCTCTCCCTGCCCAGACCCCACACACCCACCGTTCCTCTGGCAGCCTGCCCTGAGCCCCCCTCAGGCGCTGTCCCCGCTCAGCCACGGCTGCAGCTGCCAAGGCAGAGTGAGGGGACGGGGACATTCCAGGTGCACCTGGCAGCGACCCCCAGCCTGTGTCTGACAGACCCTTTGGGACCACGAGTTCTGCGCCTGGCTCTGTGCTTCACCTTTGCAGTGGGGTGTGTTGGATGCCTGCAGCCAGCCCTGGCAGAAAGGACAAGAGGTTTGGAGGATGTTATCCTAAGATTTCCTAATCTGAGACCCCTTCAAGAGGCTGATTATCTAAAATTGCTGGAAAAAAAATAATCTCTGGGAATTAGGTTTCTGAAGGTATCTCAGAAACGGAGTAAATAAAACACTTGGGGGAAAAAGAAATAAAGAAAACAATCCAAAGCAGGCATTACTACAAATCACTTTGGATCTGTTGAAAGCTCTTTTCTGCTGCTTTTAGGAGTGGCTGTTGCTTGTTACAAATATTTTTTCTTTGGCTTTCTTAAGTAACATTTACTGACCTTCACAAAAAATATTGCAGCCTTGCTGGCCAGTAAAATATTCAGAGAACATTCTGGAGGAAAGACGATGTCTATATTGAGGTATCTTTATTCTTTTCTTGAAGTGTCAAATTAAATCAGCGTTCACCTTCCCTTTGCCAGGTTGGGCAGTACAGGAAGAAGAGGAAGAGGGTTCGGCTGTCAGAAGCCGTCAGCTGGTGAGAGAGCTGGACAGCCCAGCCCAACCTGTCCAGTGCTTGATACTTTGATGGTGAACTGGACTTTACATCTCCCCGGCAGTGCTCGGGGCAGTTGAGCACAAAAACTGTCTTGGCAGCTGATAGCAAAGGAAGATTTGCAGCCAGCAGCCTCATGCTTATTCCTCAGAGCTGGGGCAGGCGTGTTCCTTGGGGAGTTCAGACGTTCTTGGCGGTGAAAAGAGCCTCGTTAGCTTCAAGTGGGGCAAGGAAATTGGTCTTGCAAGAGAGGGCTGGGACAACGGGAGGAAAGAAAAGCCGAGGTGCGGGTAGCAAAGATGGACAGAGATCAGAGAGGGAAAGAAGCCCGTCTGCACTCGCCGCCACTCACCCCTTTCAAAAGAACGCGTTCCCGGCCATTCATCCCTTCACTCCCTCCCTCTCCCCCTCTCCATATTCTCTCCTGCCTTACTTGATGCTGTTTGAAATCAAGCACTTGGTTTACCCTTCTCAAGCGGAGCTGATCTCTCCCAGCATGACTCTGACTGCAGCGGGAGGCACAGCGGGAGGCTGGATATGGAAACCTGGCATTAGTATCACTTTCAGATGACAGCAGATCAGAGAGCTGGACCTAGGAGTGAATTAATACAGGGCTAGGATTCACTTGGAGGGTTTGCTGCTGTCATACTCCTCTCAAGATGTGAGAGAGAATTAATGCGAGGGGCTGGGATTCTCTGTGCGCTGCAGCGGCTGCCTGGCATCCTCCGGGAGCTGCGGGCCCGGGCTGCCAGTGAGCACAGGGGATGGCTCTGCTCCAGAGCCTGCAGGCGTCCCAGGGAGCAGGAGGGAGGGTCACTTTGCAAGGTCACAGGTCACTGATGACTTCTCCGATCCCAAATCCACCAGTGCAGGCGACTGAGGGTTGGTTGAACCTCAGATAAACGAGCAGCGGGCAGGGGTCTTCTCGCTCCGGCATTTTCCTGAGGGATTCACACTCTTCACTGGGGACTGATGCCAAAGGGAGTCTGGTGAAGAACCAGAGCAATGTCCCAGACCTACAGTTAACCAGCCAGCCATGGAACAAGGTTCCCTCAGGGCCCCTGGGACCATCTTTAAATGTCTTTGGATAACACAATGGGCCCCTAGTTCCTGACCCTCTGTACGGGCAGGGACAGAGCAGGTTTCTCCAAGGAGGCAGAATTGCAATTAAATTTCCCAGCTCTGGGTACCAGAAATTGGCTTCATGTGCTGGTTATCTAACAGCAGAACTTTATCCCTAGACCCTCATCCCTGAAAAAAAACCCAAAAAACAGTGTCTGGTGCCCTTAAGCAATTTCTCTCACCCTTGGGATCACAGGGGAATCACACTTGGAGATTCCTTGGTTTTGTTTTCTGTGGACCACAAAGTACCTCCCCTCTCTGGGGAGTTTTTTTGCCCAGCAGCAAGTTGGGCACATCCTCAAGGACTTGTGCGTTGGTGTCTTTGTTGCCAATAGAAAAGGGTGCAGAAAAGACAGAGAGAAAGATCTGTCATTGCAATAGAAAGTGACCCACGTTTTGGGGAGGTTAATGGTTGTTTCGATCAATACATCCCTGAGTCAGTGGCTCTGCAGGGCAGGAGGCAAAGGGAGGATTTGCTCCCTCTTTTCACTGGGAGAAAGAGGTTTAGAGCCTGGAGCATAAACACAGCTGAGAATTCTGAAAATAGACAATATCCTTCAAATGCAGCCTAGGGATGGGATCAAATCACTGCATACACCAATTTCTTTGGAAGAGAAAACAACCCAGACCAAAACAGAGAGGAAGTAGGGCCTTGGAAGGCTAATAAAACAGAACAATGGGAAAGTGAGCACTGGAGGAGACAGCTCCAGATAATTACATTGTGCAAGCACCACGCTGGGGAGCAGCATATGCTGGAGGAGCCCTGGCTGGGGGCACAGGATGAGCAGGTAGGAGGGCGGCCAGGCAAAAACTGGCCCCTTCAAAGCAGCACAGCCAGGCCAAGCTCAGAGCAGCTCCAGCTCCGGTGAGCTCAGCACAACCATGCCAGGGATGAAAATATCCCTGTGCTCCAAACAAAATCCCTTCCTTCCACTCCCAGCAGCGCCTGGCAATACGCAGCAGGAGAGGGGCTAATGTTATAACAGATCTTTGGGTCACAAATGTGGTGTGGCAAAGGTGGGTGTGCTTCCCTGGGTGCCCCGGAGAGGAGCAGGGAGGGGGCTCAGCTCTGCACAGGCACCAGGGGAGCTGGAAAATGGCCCCGAATTGTGGAGCTGGGATCAGAGCTCAACTCGGGGAGCTGGGAATTGCCCCGAATTGTGGGGCTGGGATCAGAGCTCAACTCGGGGAGCTGGGAAATGGCCCCGAATTGTGGGGCTGGGATCAGAGCTCAACTCGGGGAGCTGGGAAATGGCCCGCGANCCCCGAATTGTGGAGCTGGGATCAGAGCTCAACTCGGGGAGCTGGGAAATGGCCCCGAATTGTGGAGCTGGGATCAGAGCTCAACTCGGGGAGCTGGGAATAGCCCCGAATTGTGGAGCTGGGGTGATCTCTGTGCTCAGCTCAGCCAGCACTGAGCACAGCGGCTCCGCCACTCGCTTTTGAGGTGTTCAAGCTGTGACTTCCCAAGGAAAGGGGTGGAAAGTTAGGAGTCAGTCCTTCGTGGGAGAGTTGGAAACAGTTTGTTAGGTCAGAAACTGCGTTGCTGAGGCTGTGCTGGCAGTGGGCTCGGTTTGGGGAGCAGGACTGGGTCAGGCTGATGCTCTGGTGGTGGCCAGGTTTGTGTTGCTGTTTGGAACAGCTTGACAAATGCTTTTGTGCTTTTTGTGTGATTACTCTGTACATTTTATATTTAAGTTTTTAATTTAAACAAGGTTTTTAACCCTTTTGGTTGTTTAATGGAAACAGCTTGACCTTGTTCTCTAAAGATAACTAAGCATGCTTTTTTTGAGAAATTCCATCTTCTGTCCTGAAACATTCCACTTAGATTTTAGTTTCCTTTATGGAGGGAGTTATATACAGGGAGCAGCTATAGATTTGTAGCTTTAGGGTCCAAATTCTGCTAGCTATGCGACCAGCACTGTAAAGCCACCCTGGACATGCCCATGAGAAGCAGGACTTTGCTGAATAGAAGCCGCCCTCATCCCAAGAAATTCCTCCTCTCCCTTCCCTGTGAGGAGACAGGAAAGAGATGTGCCTATAAACCCCGTGGTTTTCCACCTGGAGTCTGTGCATCCTTGGAGGCCCTGCATTATTTTGCTGACGGGTCCATGAGTGGCAACCACAGCGATCAAGTCTGTTGTGCCAGAGCTCACATCTGCCATGCAGGGTCTATGCCTCCCCTGGGGGAAAAATTAGGGAGCCAACCAACTACAGGACGTGCAAACCATTGCTGCAGGGCTGGGTGTCTTCACCCTTTGTGCAATATAAATGTAATGAACCCAAAGGGGCACAGATGCACCTTAAATACCTGTGTTTACTAACTCAGCTCAAAACACCCAACTTATCTGCATAGATTTACCTGCTCTGGCTGCCCGTGACAGCTTTCAAGAAGCACAAAAAGCAGCAAGTCCCACTAAGAGGGCCTGAAAAGTGCTCTGAGAAATACTCCATTAGCAGCAAAAGCTGTCTCCAGAAATGCATTAGTGAACCACGGGGCAGAGCATTAAGTTGGGACATTTTGTCAGGTTTTCTGAGAAGGCAAATGTCTTACCATGCGTGTCTTCCCAGCCTCCCCCCACCCTGGCTCATCCTCCCTGGCCCCAAAATGAGGAAAATGTCATTTGTGCAGGACACTTCAGTGACTCTGCCATTAATCCCTGGCAGTTTCATTTCAATATCGACCAGCTCTGTGATAATAATTGATGAGAGATGCAAGTGATGGAAGAATGAAGAGAGCAGTGCTGAGCAGTTCTTCCAGCCCAGATGGCAGGAAGCCCCTTGCTGTGTCTTATCCCCATCCCATTTTCTGTTCCAGAAGGGATAAAAAAAGAAAAAAAAACCCCTTTTATTTCCCTTGGTTGTTTTGTTGTTGTTGTTGGTTTTGTGGTTTTGTTTGTTTGTTTGTTTTTGGTTTTGTGGGGGGGGGTTTCCCTAGAAAAAGGCCACTGCAATTTTCCAGATTCCAGTTTCCAATTCCAGTTTGCAATCAGCATATTCTGAGTGTTTGAATTGAAATGCCTTTCCCTGAGAGGGAATAAAGCAAAACAAAGAAGGGCAGAGGGAACAAGGTGCAATGAACACACCATTGACAACACAAAACCTGAACAGCTGAGCTGGAAGCTTGGAGGGATTTTGTCCAGTTTTTAAATACAAATCTCTCCCCCAGACACCCTGCTGGTGAGGGCAATCTGGAAAGCACAAAGAGACAACAGGTCAAGAGTTAGACTCTCCAGCTCAAAAAGCAACAAGGTACATGATCCAAACATTGCACTGAGACATCCATGAGGAATAAACGTCCCTGAAGAGCCACCTTGATTAAAGGGAATAAAACAGAGACTGCAGCAACCCAGCCACTGCTTCCAGCACTGACTCTCCTCACTCCATTTCAATATCCCAGCCAGCATGGACATGTTGGTTTACGTTCCTAATGCTGCTCCTCTCCAACTGCTCAGGATGGATTTTTAATATCCCCATCCCAAGGAACACTGCACCTGACTTCTTTTTCGTTGTGACATCCACACTGAGGGGAAAAAAAAAAACTTGGGAGCACTTGGCGGCAATTCCCCCTTGGCTGGGAGAGACATTCACGGATGGCATCTGGAGAAGTGTCCAGGCTGTGTGTTGCAGGCAGTGTCAGCAACTCTTCTGCTCAGCCCTCAGCAGTCCTGGAGGTGCTGCTGAGCCACTGTGAGGTGAACCTTGGGAGTGAGGGACCTTAGAACCCAAATTCCAGTGTGAGCTCCCCTTGATGCCTTTTTTGGGGATACCTAAAGACAGAGGCCAGACAAAATTAATGGAATAAAAAGCAGGTGTATTTATTGAAAGGCCTTCAGGTACATTTTGGGCAGATGAAGCCCCCAGGGGCTACACCCAAAATGGACAAAGGGTCACAGGGTTTCACACTTTTATAAGTTTGGTCCATTTGCACATTGGGGGTTTAATCTTCCAATTACAGCCTCAGGTAATGAAGTCATTTACCCCCAGTTTTCTCCCCAAAACTCACTTTTGTTTCCATCTCTCAGGGTCTGAGGCAGTGAGGTGTCCTTGCTGGCCAGGCCTGGAGAGGAATTGTTGTGTCTGACCAAAATGGGAAAGCAGCAGCTCACACTGTGTGTGGAGTTTAGAGTCCTGCACTGAAGAATTGCAGCATTACAAATATATGAAATGTATAAAAGCTAAAATCCTAAGGCATCACCCTCAGAGGTAGAAGTCACTCCAGGAGTGGGTGAACAAGCCAGTGGTGAGGTTTTATGTAGTTGCACACACGTGTACACCTTGAGCTCCTCGAGGCTGCTCTCAGAAATGGCTCTGAAATGTCTCATAAATAGGAGCAGAGTAATTGCAATGCATATTCTAATAACTGCAGCTATAATAACACCCCCTCCTCCCCACTTTCCTCTTTAGGGGTGATCTGCCAAAATGAGAAACAAAATTACTGTGTCTGTTCAGCAAATTCTTACTGACAAAATCTTTAAGAGTTGACAAGAGTAATACACTGAAAATTAGTTTACAAGTGTTTCAAGTTTCAAAAAATCAATCAAAATCAAATTAAGTTCTGAAGACGCTGTCTGTAGCATTTAAGGAAAATAGAGATCAGCTGCAACAACGTGAGATGAGGGGCACAACTTCTGAGCAGGGGACTTGGGTCTGCTCTGCCCCCTCTTCTGGCTTAGGATAGAGAGCCACAGCAGCCACGAGGGTTTGCTGATGCTCTGGGTAAATCTGCTGAGTGTGAGGACTAACAAGAAGAAACCCAGCCTAAGTAATCCACAGCAGAGTCCTCAGTGTGGCACTTCCCCATCCTAAATCTGTGTCTTAACCGGTGAGCCATAAATTGGGGGTTACAGTTACAGGGATGGGTTTCTCTCCTGCTTCCTGATCATTTCTTACATTCTTCCATTTCTTACATACGTTCCTAATGACAGATGAAGGAAAAAAAAAATTAAGGCTCTTAAAAATCGTTTTCAAGGAGGAAAATCAGTTTATAAAGCAGATCTGTTGCAGAAGCTGGCAGAGCCAAGCCTGGGCTAACCTAAAGCAGGGGCAAAGGCAGAGTTCAAGTCCATTTAGCACTGAAACTTCTTCGCGTTTCCTTCTTGGCAGCGTGATCTCAAATAACGGAAGCCTGTGATGGCCTTGGTGTCAGGGAAGAAGCCTGGGACACAGTGTCTTCTTGAGAATATGCGAAAAAAAAAATGGTGTGAGAGTTTGTGGTGTTTCTGAGTGAGCAGAGCCTTTCTGGGGAAGCAGGAGCGGGGCTTGCTCGGAGGTGTTGTCTGTTTTGCCCCTCATCCATATGGTACCCTGACCCCATCCTGGCCCAGCAGATCCAAGAGCTGGTGACCTACAAATCCTCAGCCATCTGCTTTGCAAATTCAGCCTCCACCCAGCTCTCCTGCCTTGCTGTTTCAGCGCTCACTCGGAGTGAATGGGCTTGCTTTAGGTTTCCAATTATGTCTTACTTAATTATATTCCTCCTTGGGGTCCTAGAGGCCCTGGAAATTTTCCCCCACTCTGTCTTTTCCCATAACTGTGAGTCAACAGTTCAATTATAGTCTCTTTATACAGGCATGAGAATTTGTTTCTTGGGCAAAGTTCCTTGATAAGATGATATGCTACATAAATGTCTCTAGCAAAACACATTTCACAGTGAATTTATCTCTGCACAACTTCCCCGCCTTATAGCACCTTATCATTCCAAGACGTCTCAAGGCACTTTCCAAAAGGTGTGCAATAATAATACTTCACAGTTAGACACAGCCTTTCATGGGAATATCTCAGGGCTGTGTGCAGGGAAGCACTCAGCTCCATCAAACAGCTGGGAGCACCGAGGCCAGGGCTGTGGGAGAGAACTGCCCGAAGGAATGAGGGACATGCAGGGATTGTGCTGGAGCCCAGGACACCAGGAAGCCTCTCCTTCGCCCCTAAAGTCCTCACAAGTTCCATCAGTGTTGGGAGCCAGCCAGGCTGTGGAGAGGCAATGCATCCTTGTCCTGTGGCCCTGGGATGGGGACTCAGCTCCCTGTCTGCCCCATTTATCCTACACCCAACACGTGTGTGTTGTGCAAGGAATAAAAACCTCCCAAGCTGCGACTGGCAGAAGCTTTGTGACATGCTTTGCGTCTATTCCTGAACTGAAGACAGCTGTGCTTTGCCAAGGATCCTGGCCTGGAGCAGAGCTGAGTAATGACCCTGTTTTCTCTGGGGGGCAGAGCTTGGAACGCTGCTGGGATTTCCCAGGAGAGGAATCCAGGTCCAGTTCCTGGCACTGGGCATTCCCTTTCCCAGCACACATCGCCCACCTTGTGCTGGGCTGTCTCTCATCATCCCGGTGTCCTTGGCTCCAGCCCTGCCTGTCACCTTCCTCCTCGTTCCATTACATTCAACCTCTCCTGTCCCTCCTCCCTCCCAGCCCAGCTTATATTATCAAAAAATCACTTTGGTGCCTTCACTGTCAGCAAGCGGCTGTTTATCTGCTATATCATTGAAAAGATCTCCAAAGCCAGGCTTGGAAAACAGCCTTTTTTTATTTGATGCAGGATCATCTGAAAGGAGGATGAGAAGCAGTGAGAATATGTTTTCCTTGTACGGATCAATATGAGTTTAACCTTCCCCCACAGCAGGGCCTGCCTGTTCACCTCCTTAGCTCACGTATTTCTCCCTCCTTCCCTCTTTGCTCCCCTTTCCTGCATCCCAGTGCTTCCAGCACTCCTGGCACATGGATCTCTTGGTCCTATGTTGCATCAGAGCAGCATTTCTGCTTTGTCACAGCAGGTCCTTTT
Source organism: Donacobius atricapilla (assembly GCA_013397315.1). Lineage (NCBI taxonomy): Eukaryota > Metazoa > Chordata > Aves > Passeriformes > Mimidae > Donacobius > Donacobius atricapilla. The sequence goes on along the minus strand of WBMY01018023.1, from coordinate 158,577 downwards.
GGTCCAGGGAAGGGTTTCCTGGTCAGCCAGCTCACAGACTCAGTCACCCCACTGATTTCAGATCCTTTTGGTCTCCTCCTTGCTCCACTTCCTTACAGCTCCCCTGCTGTACCCCATACAGAACTCCTCTTCCAGCGGTTGGGAGTCACCACATGAATTTTCCATCTCTTCTCTTTCTTCTCCCCCACTGGGGAAGAAACAATCGTGTCCTTCTCTCATGCCCCCTTCACCTCTGCAGTGGCAGATTTACTCCCTCTTGGCTTCCTGGCAGCCGCTGCAGCTGCAGCCCTGAGCAGGGGATCCGGCATTTTCCTATCCCCTTCTCACTGTGCAGCACTGCCAGGAGGAGCAGAAATAGGAGGGGAGTGGTTTGGGTCCTGTGGTGCAGCTCTGAAGGCCTAGGGGCAATTTAAGAGCCACATTGATAACAGATCGATATTATCATTTTATACACGGGGAAACTGAGGAACATTTTGGTGGGAGGACACACCCGCAGCGGCACCAGCAGGAGGTTACTCCTCCTGCCTCCCAGGTCACAGATGCCTTTGCTAACAGGGAGAAGGTCTGAGGCAGGGTGAAGATGAGGATGGTCCCTGCTCCTCTCACCTGACAGGTACAGACCAACCACCACTCACGGGGCTTAGCCAAACCAGGGCCAAATCCATTTTTAAAGGAGAAAGGAAAAGTCTGAGTCCTTTCTCAGCTCCAAATCCAGCAGCAAACCCCATCCTGCTATTCATACCCAGAGACAGAGAAGCACTTCTCCCTTCTCAGGAGATGGGAGGGGAGCAGACAGGTTGTTACTATAATAGCAGGAAAGACGCCCACCACTGTGCTAAATGATATATTTATATGTGCCACGTAAGGAGAGACTGTTCCTGTTCCCAAAGCACTGACAGCCTGAGGGAGAAATGCCAGAGCCTTCTCCAAGGTCACAGGGATGGCAGCCTGGTTTTAGACAGCACAGGGAAAGATTCACTCCCTGTTCACCTCCTGCTTCAGAAAGAATGTGCTTAGCTAGGCTCTGAGCCCGTTGGTTATCTTGTCCAGACTCAGGGGATAACATTTATTCAGACAGACAGACAGGGAGAGTCACCAGTCCATAATCCTGGTCCTTCATCCCCCACCCAGGGCCCTCTTCCTGCCAGAAAGGAGCTGGGAAAGCATCCCTGCAAAGTTAACAAAGGAGCAAGAGGGATCCCAAGAGCCAACGGGCAGTTTAAAGTCTTGCACGCACACACAACAAAAAGAAATTAAAATACAAAAACTAGAACCGACGTGTTCTGTCTACATCCAGCCAAGCCCAGGTACTGTCAGAGATGAGACGCTTTCGCAGGTAAAGGCAGGTAATGGGGTGTGACTAGATAAGGACAACAAGAGGACAATGAAGAGAGTGGGGGAAAGGCAGAGATGAAAGGCCAGAGAGCAGAAGGGACAGCAGCAGATCCGCCTGACAGATCCATGGCTGGGGCTGTGCAGAACCAGGGCTTGGGAGCCAGGAGCTGAGCAAGGCGCTGGGGTCATGTCCTGGTCCCCACAGCCCTCCTGTGCCTCCCACTTTGCTGCACTCCCAGCAAAGTCAGGATTGCTGCTGACCTCATCAGGAATGTGACCAAGAGTCACTGGTTCTGGTCCCCCTTCCCAGGTGGCCCAGCACGAGGCCACACTGGAACGGCTCTGCTCTAAACAAATGACAAAAAACCTCCGGGGGGGGGCTGGCCTGGGGGATATTTCTGTCCTGACCACCAGGAAACAGCCGTCAGTCACTGTTGGTGAGCACTGACTGCAGCAGCTCCATCAGGGGTCACTCTGGCTTTGGAGGACATGCATGATCTAAGGAGCGTCTCGCCCTCCTCCGTCCCTGCTCCTCCCCTGCTCTTCAGGGCCCTGGCTGGACCTGCACAGAGCAAACGCAGCTCCTCTGCCCTGTGGAACAGCCTCCGGCCTCAGAGCTGTGACCAGTGCCCGAGGGCAGCTGGAATGCCTTGGGGAGTTCGCTGCACGGCAGGAACAGGGGCAGTGGTAAAGCTGCAGGGTCGCTGTCCCTCGGAGGGACTGTGGAAAGCCAGAATTTGGGATATCACCCCCTGTTCCCCGGGCTCCCTGTGGTTGTATCCCCCCTCCATCCCATCCTGCACCAAGGGGGCTCTGCAGGAATGGCTGAACTTTGCTTTCCTCTGCAGAGCACCTTGAGGCTCTTGGTTAAAATCCACATTCTATCTAGAGGAAAAGGCTCAGCCTGTCATTGCTTTGCAAACCCCGCCTCCCCAGGTCAGGAAAGGACAGGGACACTTGGCTGCTCCCAAGGGATTACCTTAGTTCACTTTCCTACCACTTCGCACAGTCCGGGATTTTATGTTCCAAAATCTGCTGCTGTAACTGTGTTTCATACTGGAGGCTGTGTTTTTCTGCTGTATCTTGGTATCAGTACTTTTTGAGAAGCACTGGTGAGGAGTTTGCTTTCCTATACATATGTAGATATCAACTACACAGATATAAAAACCTGGATGTTTTCAGCCTCCAAGAACACTCATCCCAACCACCCACCTGCCCGAGGACAAGGATCCCCACGTGAACTCCTCCAAATAAAAATGGGTGAGTGGGAAAGAAAGGAAGAGTGAAGCTGCCGCATCATCCTCCCTGCTCCTTCCCTCCTCCAGAGCTTTGCTGAGCTTCCAGTGCCGTAGGGAAATCCAGGAATTCTCTGTGTCACAGCTCTGTAAGAAATGGGCTCTCAGAACCTCACGGAATGTGATGTATCAGCTCTGGCCACTCATTTGCTGCAGTTAATTATTCTTGGGAAGGAAAGGGGCATGTTCGGACTGGTTTTCTCTCTCTTTCAAATCCCTGCCATCTCGATGGCATGCAGGAACTCAGCTGCAGCCCACAAGCAGGGTAATAAACTCTGGGCCTTCAGCCCCGCAAAGGGAATGGCCCCAAGGGGAGACAACTTCTTAAATCCCCTGACTGCTGGCTCCTCTTCCTCAGCAGCCTCACTTAATTCACCTCAATCTTTGTTCTGTAACAGATTTCCTTTAAAGCCCCATTGAAGGATTCAGCAGTGAGCTTAAACTGTGGGTGACTGGATTGAAAAAGTTCAGTGAGGTGCAGAGACACCATCCCTGCCGTGGATTTTGCGGGATCTGAGGGGGCCCAGCACATTGCGCTGCTTCCCCTGCATGCTGCAGGATCAGGCTGTGAGCCCTGACACTGCATCCCACCCCAGCATTCCCCCTGCACACAGCCACCACTGCTGGGGAGTGTGGTTTGCTCCTAACAGAGAAATATCCACCTCCTCCAATGATTTATCTAGTGTTTGAGCAGCCTGATAATTCCCAAATCTACTATTCCTTCTCACAAATATGTGGAGTCTTCCTCACTTACCAGAGCCTTGTTGTTGACAACTTAATATTAGGGACTCAGAAGCAGATATTGAAAACCTGGAAAGATCCTGAAAACCTGGATTCTGCCAGCAAGCTGTACGTTGTGCTAGCAGCCTCAGTAAAGAAAACTGGTTTCAGAGGAGGCTCAAAACACAGTCGTGGTCATTCCTGGCAAATAAATCTTCCTTTGTGCTTTTTGAGAAGCTGATCCTGGTGTCTATGCCCCAGCAAAGTTCCTAAGTTTCTTTATAGCCTATTTGGTGGCAAAGAGAACCCAGTAATTTGAATTTAAAGGGTGCTTTGCACAAATTTTTCTTTGCCTGGTGCTTAGCCCCCACCACAGCCGAGAAGTGATAGCCCTCAGATGAACTTGGGCATGACATAAAATGGAAAATTATCCCTGCACCTGTCCCAGAGGACTCAGAGATTTCCAGGGGCAGGGAGAGGGGAGGGTAGTGGTCACTAGTAGAATAAATGAGAAAATCTATAGGGCAATGAATTGAGCAGAGCTACAGTGACAAATGTGACGTATTCATGTCTCCTGCCACAGCCCCAGCCCTGCAGCGGGAGGGTGAGGGCAGCAGGTATTGGTGTGAGTGTGAGCCCAAAGCACATCCACGGCCAGCCTGCCTTGTCCCTCCTTTCAGTGCTCAGACCTCAGTGCTCTGAGCTCTCTGGGCTCAGATACAGCTTCTCCTCTTTTCTATTCACCCCCTGTCATGCCCTGGAGAAACCCACACCCCACCGTGATCCAGGTCCTTGCTCCAGAGCTGGAGTTGTGAGAAAAAGGGAGGGGGAGGGAAAAAAAGGTGCTCAAGGAGAGTCATTAACATCCCAAACCTGCCGAGGTGTGCACATCATTCCAGCTCCCCCTGGGCCCACCCACAGCTGGAGCCAGGGGCCCATTTCCAAATTCCTGCCCTCTTCCCATGTTCAGACACTTCTCTCTAGCAGGGAAAGACAGAGACCACGGGCTCGTGCAGCACTTGACAGGAGACCCAGGTTATTGATTCACAGCTCTACCTCCCTGAACTTTTCTGGAGGAAAACAGGGCTGCTTTGCATAAGGCAGGCATATGCTGCAGCTTTGGCACGAGGAGAGCCGCTTGGCATTTCCTTGCCAGACTTTTCCCACCCTCCTCTGATGCCATCTGCCTCCCTGAAACACTGAAACTCCCATCTGTCAATTTTGCTGTAAACACACAATTATCCAGGCTGCTGGGGGGGAAAGTGGCGCAGCCAAATCTCGGCCAGTCACGGAGGGGACAAGCTGAGGAGTGTCCCTCTCACTGTCCCACCAGGCAGCTTGGCGCAGGAAGCCATGCCTTTCCTTTTCCTCCTTCCTTCTCCCAGCGGCACACGAGCTGTGGGTGCCAGCAATCCCTCTGCCCATGCCCTGGGCCTCTCACACAGGGGACAAACTCAGAGCTCAGGCAGGGGCTGGTGGGGAACTCCAACTGTTCCCAGCACCCAGGTCATGGCGCCCAGGTCCTGTTGTTGCCTTTCTGCCATGTCATGGCAGTGAGGACAGACCTGCACGTGGCCAGCCATGCCCAGATCCCTGCAAACATCCCAGAGACAGCTCCCACCCGAGAGCAAGGTCAGCACCAGGGAGCAGCCTTCCCTACCAGTCCATGTCAGCAGCATCTCTGAGGCAGCAGCATCTCCTGTCTCCCACCTCTGGGTTTCATTGCAGCAATGCACAGATCTGGCAAGCTCAGATGCCAGAACTGCAAGAGGGTTTTTTCTGTGTTCTCCCTGGCAATCTCCCTATTTCTGGCCAGGGGCAGCTTTCTCTGGCCACAGCGGACAGCAAACTGCTGACAGCAGCCTGTGGTGTGAGCTGCGCCCTGTCAGCCCAGCTATCAGCAGTCAAAAGATCTCCTCATCAGTGCTCTGAGATGCTCTCAACCCTTGCAGGGGCAGCAAAGACAGAATTTCCCGAGCCGAGTCAGTCTGCAGGATGAGGCAGCAGAGGGTGACAAGTGAGGGGAAGAGAGGAGGCTGCAGACAACCATAGGCTGGGGGATGTTCTGGGGGCTGGGAGGTGATTACACTTTGTTCTATTAAATCTTGGCCTCTGTGTGGTGTCTCCAGCCCAGACACCAGCCCCACCACCTGTTTCATTTCGCTGGGCAGAGGGAGGAGCTGGCAGATGGCAGCGTGTCCCTAGAGACCACAGGGGCTAGTTCAGAGGTTACTAATTGCGTTTCTGCTCGCCTTCCATATTCCGTGCAGACCCAAATGAGAACATGTGCTTCAACACACACACAGCATCCTCCTTCCCCCCGGCCCTCTGCCCATCCTCGCCCTGACACCCCGGATCCCCGAGGTGTTCACCATCCATCCACCAGCCAGGGAGAAAGGGAGAGCAGGGGAGCAGCAGGGGTGTCAGAGGAGAGGCAATTAATGATCTCCTCGCCCAGGGCAGAGCCTCAGGGCAGCCACCAGCCCTTCTGTGCACACGAGATGCCTGGGGACGCCCACCGCGGGCAAGGGAGGTGGCAGCAAGGCCACCTCAACGATGGAAGCGTGTGCAGGAGGACAGACTGGTGGGTTCTGGCTTCAGGCAGAGCCAGAGGAGCCCCACACACGGTGCCCACATCTCCCTTTGCACTCATCTTCCTCCTGTGGCTGGAAAAGGCTTCAAAGGGCAACATTTAGGGATGAGGGCAGAGCTGCAGAGTGGAATCCAACCACGGCACACCGAGCCACAGAGTGCTGCCATGGTTTGGGTTGGAAGGGCACTGCAAGAGCATCCTGTCCAGCCCCTCCTGGGTCCCCAAGCCAAGGGACCCTCCACTGGACCAGGTTGTTTAAATGTCACTCAGAGGGACCCTGTCCTTTCCAGTGTCCATCCCCAACCTCCACCTCTGGCACAGGGAGGGTTTCCCTTGAGGGAAACAAACTCAACATCTTTAAAGTGTGCCCCTAACTTGCTTGAACCTTTGGTTAGAGGGGAAGGCTCACACCCAAGGAGGACAGCTGTTACCCCAGCAGAGGTTTGGGGAGCACATCACCTTTGGGGAGCCCTTTCTTGGCAGCCCCTCACCCCGTGGGGTGTCTCACGCACATTTTGTGCTGCCATGCATCTCCCAGGCAGAGATATTCAGGAATAGAAAGCAGGAAATGCGCACAAAATCTTGGAAGGGGGAGGAGGATGGAAGTTAACTGAGAAAAATACAACACTCTTTGAAAAGGAAAAGTAAGGGAGGAAAAAAAAAAAAAACACCAGAAACACAACTCTTTTTCAAAGCATTTTGCAAATATTGCTTTTTCTCCCCTCCCTCATTTTCTGACAAGCTGCAATCAGCATTCAATATTGTCACTCAGTGCCCAATTTCAGAGGGGATAGGTATCCACGGAGCTCTTTAAATGAAATAAATAAATACATCTGGCCACGTACGGCAGGGGCTTAGCTGGGAGCTCAGCTCTTCTGAAAATCTGGTCAATCACGGTGACATTGATTCAGGACAATTACTCCTGATTTACACGGGTGTAAATGAATAGAATGGCATTAAACTGCTGACTGGGGAGTCCATACTCAGGCAGAGCTCATCAGAAAGCTGAGTTCCCATTCTGTAAAAGATTGAGATCAGCTTCCCCATCCAAATCAGGACAAAAATGGTCTATTTTTCTTAAAATGGAACAGAAAGAGGGGGAACAAACCTCACTTGGGTTCAATAAAAACTTTGGGTTTGAATGCCTGGCATTTGTCATTTTGACTCTTTAAAAAGTTATTCATATCTAACAAAAGTAGGGAAGGCAACTTTTCCTGGTATCATAATGCAATTCTTGGCTTTGAGTTTTCCTTTTGCCCAACTGAAAATTAATTGGGACTAGGGAGGACGGAAATCTAGGGGTTTTTACCAAACAATCAAACCTGTCCTCCACCTCTTGTCCCCTCCTGCAATTTCCACTGTCACACAGTGTCAGTGAGGTTTCCAAGCTCATTCCCACACCAGCCAGGTGCAATCCCTGCCTTGCATCACCACCCTGGCATGAGCAGGCAGCTTTGAAAATGCACTCGAGGCTGTGTGAGGAGAAGGAGAAATGTCAGGAAGCTTTAAAAGCCATTTTTTGGGGGATAAGGGGTCTTCTCAATGTGGGAGCTGCAGGCAGAGGGGCAGAGAGGACAACCATGGAGAGGAGGGAAGGATCCCTGTCACAGTGGCATTTTTTTTAACCAGGATTAGTTTGTGGGGAAGGAGAGGAGGGGTGGAGACTAAAGCTCTTAGAGAGCCCCCCTCCTCCCAAGTTTTTAAAGTACTTTGTGCCTGGATGTGTGCTCCGGACATAAATCACTGTAGCTCAGGATAAATGGGAGCCCGTAAGTGCCACGAACGCTAATGACAACATTCATCAAACCCTGAGCCTCTCCATATTGCGCCAGTCTCCGGGATGCCTACGGACATATGGACCCAGCTCGCTCCAGCAGCCCCTGCTCCCCCTGCACTCCCTGGCAGCAGGCTCAGAGCCTCAGCCTCCCCACAGCCAGCTCTCAGCAAAGCAGGAGAGACCACCGGGCAGTCGTGTGCTGTCTTCTCAAAAATAAAATAAAAATACAGGGATTGCTCCCTTTGGAGCCCCATCTCACAGCACTTTGGCACCCCAGTGGCCCTGAGCCAGCAGCACTCCACGTTCCCAAAAAGCAGGTCCTGATCATGCACCTAAAAAACCCAACCCTCCATCAAAAGCAAGACGGGGATTATTCCCTGAAGCAGTCAGGTAATGGAGACTCCGTGGATAGTCACTCACGTGCAATCCTGCGAAGTGCAGGGCATCAGCTTAACTGGCAAGGAAAGCTGGGCAAAGCCCTGAGGAGGGGCTTTGAGCAAACCAGAGCAGCTCCACAGCAACACTGGGCTGATACTGGGGTGCCTGATGGGAACTGAATCCCAAATTTATCCTTTCGGAGCTTTAGGGCCTCCCTTGAGACAGAGCAATCCAGCAAAATGGTTTCTGTAAGTCTGTAGCAGCACTGGGGCTCTGAGGGGACGTGGACAGTCCTGTAGATCCAACCAGGGCAACCACAGAAGCAGTGAGCTGAAAAAAGAAAGGGCAAAAAGGAGGTGTCTGCAAAGGCGTGGGGAGAGGGAAATGCTTGCATGGGGAGAAGGAGATTTTTGCACTGGGAGAGGGAAATTCTTGCAGGTGAAATCCATTCGATGGTCCCTGTGTAACAAGTCTGAAGGAAAAGTGAAGTTCCTGGGCCCGACACTTCACGGCACAGCCTCAATCATCAAATAGGTCAGCCTGTAATTAATTCTATTTACTGAGAGATGTATTAAACTGAAATTTCTCTGCAGACGTGTGTCAGGTTCAAGAGTAAATGTTCTCAAAGGAGAATTGCTGCTCTAAAGTCAGAAGGACCAGAAATATTTTAGGATAAGGGAAGCCAGGTGATATCCATTGCAGGATTCACAGCAGGAACCTAAACTGGTCTCTTTCATACCCCCGACTGAGCTGATTTCTTGCTAGACCAAACTCTCTCCCTCTGAAAAATCTGAAGGAACAAGTTCTTATTTCAGCCCTATTTAAAAAAAAAAAAAAAAAAAAAAAAAAAAAAAAAAAAAAAAAGCAGTGTAGCCTTCTCATTTCCTGGCTTTGAGCTTTAAGGACAAGGTGAGCAAGTGATTTCCTCCATTCCCTAATTGAGTTAGGTATGTTGCACAAGCTGGGTTCAATTTAAACACAGAAGGAAGGGCTCTGTCCACAAATGAGAAGATTTCCACTAGAAAAGAGGGAGAAAAGTAGAACTCGAGTAGTACCCTAAGGAAAGAGTTTCTGTAAGTCTGCAGCAGCATTAGGGCTCTGAGGGAGCTTGGGGAGTCCTGTAGATCCAACCAGGACAACCACAGAAGTAGTGAGCTGAGAAAAGAAAGGGCAAAAAGGGGGTGCCTGCAAAGGCAAAAGGGAATTTGTTTGCTTGCTCACTTGCTTTCTCAAAACCTCTCAGAAAGTTGATTTTGTGTCTGAGCTAAAGCAATTATCGCTGGAGATGTTTATCATAGTCCCCTCACTGCTTTTCCATGGGCATGGAGGGGGGAATGTCAGCACAGACTGAGGGGGAAATGTGGCTTTACCCCAGTGAACATTGGCATTAGTTTCGGACAGTGCTCTGAATCCCTCAGAATATTCATGAACAGGAACATTCACTCAAATAGAAATAAAAATTTATTGAAATATGAAACTGCAAATAGAAATGGCTGTTTGGGGCCCTTTGCAGCAATTATGGAGGAGACATTCATTTTTCTAGCTTTTATATGCAACTCAAATGATGCTTTAATGTAATTCTATAATTTATTTACTCAGGGAAATCCCAGCTTAGTTGTAGCATCTGTTTTCCTTTTCTTCCTCCCTCCAAACCCCAGTGCAGACCATTATGATTCCATACCCAGTTATAAGCTGCAAGAAAGGCAGATGATGCCCCTGAGGCCATGGTGGGAGCTAAAATCACCAATGAATTTGCAAGACCCCCATTGCCAAGGCCATTTTAATGCCATCTCTTCATATATTTTGTCTTTAGAGCTGCCAGAGGTCGGAAGGGATTGGGAAGGGGATGGTGAGGGGGACCAGAGGCACAGGCTGTGTTTAAGGAAGGCAGGATGGAGTGGGGCACTCCACCGGGGGCCAGTGGGGTCAGGGTCTTTGGAGATGCAGAAAAGAGGAAAAAAAGATGTCCTAGTGGGATGAAATTAGGAATTAAAAGCCACCTTTTCCCAGGTGTTGGGCAGAGATCACATCAGTCCAGGGGGATTGCAGCTGACAGAGGCAGGGAGGAGCAAGAGGACACTCCAAGGGCTGGTCCAGGAGGATGCACATCACTGGCAGACCCTGAGAAACGGCCCAGGAATCCCAGAGCAGCAGCAACTGCAGCTCCCAGTGGATATTTCACGGTGAGGGGCTGTAATTCCCAGTGTTGCCCAGGGACCTGACACCAAAACCGTGGGAGCAGGGTCAGCGGGGAATGCTTGTGGGAGCAGCTTCCTGCTGCTTCTCCAAGCCAGGCACCTGGGGTTAGGAAAAGGGAGTTTTTGTAACACATTTCCTCTTCCATCAGAACTGCTGCTCAGGGAGGAGTTAGAGAAGTCAGAGATGCAGCATAAGGGTTCTCCAAGTTTGAGCCCATCTGCACCACACAGATAGTTTAAATATATATATATATCTATCTATAGGTGCCTAGCATCTTATTAGACCGAGCCAAGTCAAGCTGAGTTCTCAAGACAGTTAATTTCATAATTCCCTCATTTCATGGGTGAATTTCATGCGTAGAAATGCAAAGAATTAGTGGTATGAGTGTGCTTTGCAGGTATAAGACCAAATGAAATCTGGATGGAAGACATTTTCTTCCATGAAAAATGTCAAGTTATTTTTAGAGTTCTGGGGAGAAAAGAAACTTCACCCTGGAAGGTCAAAAATTTTATTAAAAAGTCAGGAAAATAAATTCTTAGAGAATGAAACTTTCCATGTTTTTACTTCACGAGAAGTTTAATAACTTTTTAGTCACTTTCTGCTATTGCCCTTCTGAGTCATCTGTTCAGGGGAGTCTGTGTGCTCCCAGAAGGACAATCCCTCCAAAGGGTCTAGTTTGCTATTTGCTCAGTGAGTTAGTCCTAGAAACATATCCAAGGTGGCTTTGAAGTTTAAGAAAAGTACACATGGCACAGATTGAGGTACAGATAGTTGCAAGCTCTTTCCCTCAGTGCAGGAATCCTGCTCCTTGTTACTCTCCTTCACCTCCAGCCTTCCCAAACTGAGGAAATTGTAGTGTGAAATGGCTGCCAAGATGCAAAACACAAAATAAAACAAAAATCCAGCTACTTACACTCAGTGCAAATCCCAAACAAGCAGCCTTTCAAACCCAAGAACATTTCTGGGCCATTAATCACACACAGCTCACTGCTGCAGCAGGTGACCACGGGTTAATAAAAAAGAGCTGGAGATCAAACCCAAAAGTGAAATGTGATGGGAAGCAAACTCTCTTCCTCCTCCTTGGATGGCAGGAGCTGAGCAGTTCTGTTGGTTCTGTTTTTTGGGGGCAGTATAGGCAGTTTTATTTGCAGCTCAGCAGGAGCTGTCCCCTTCTGACCCCCAAAGCATCCAACCTCTGTCCCCTGCTGCCAGGCTGGACAGGGCTGTCACTGCTCCCTGAGCCCGCTCCTGGCTCTGATCCCAAACCTCTTGGCATCCAAAGGAGGTGTCTGCCCAGCACTGAGGCTTCCTCTCCTCTCTGGTAGGTGTTCCAGTCTGGTTTAAGTTCCCCTGCTTTACCGTGGTCATACCTCTCCATCCAGAAGTTCTCCTTCCAGTGCTCACAATCCTCAAGCCCCACAGGCCGCATCCAGCTGGGTGGGATGTCCTCTTCTCTTCTTTCACATGGGCCTGGAATGAAAGGACAATGGGGAACAGGTTCAAAAGGACAGCGGGCAGGGTTAGATGGGATATGGGGAAGGAATTACTCCCTGGGAAGGTGGTGAGACCCTGGCACAGGGTGCCCAGAGAAGCTGTGGCAACCCCTGGATGTGTCCAAAGCCAGGTTGGATGGGGCTTGGAGCAGCCTGGGACAGTGGGAGGTGTCCCTGCCATGGCAGGGGGTGGAACAGAATAATATTTAAAGTCCCTTCCAAGCCAAACCATTCTGTGACTCTGTGACTCTCCCTGCCTTTCCACCCAGCCACAAACCTGCCCTCCTCCCAGCTACCACACGTTTGCACATTTGCTCCATTTCAAGCAGCTCTCCATCTTATTTCCCATTCATACAGAAAGGGTTCGTCAGGGGAAGGTCAGAGATTTTCCTTGGGGAGCATGACCTGAGCGGAGCCATCCCTGCCCCCCAGCAGTGCTGTCTGGCTGGGCAGCGTGGGGAAGAACCAGGGGAGATGTGACCAGCAGGGACAGGGGAGGTGACACCATGTGTGTGTGTCAGATCACATTTGCTTCACTGAGAACTGAGCGGGGAGAGCATTTGAGAGAAGGGGAAAAAAATACATCAGTGGGAAAAAAAACACCCAGATATTAAAAAAATAAATGCAAGTGACCGAGAGAGCACAGGAGGCACTTGTGAGCAGCACGGCCTCTAATCTCGTTACTGCCTCCACTTCGGGAGGCTGATGTACCCCCGAGGACAGGTTGGCATTTTGATGCTCCTCGTTAGGGAAAACGCGAACTGGGAGAAGCTGCATTAACAAGCAAATCCGTTTATGGCTGGCTGGCACCAGGATGAATCTGGCTGTTTGTCAGTGGCACTTTCCTGGTGATGGATCAACAGGGGGAGTTCTGAAGATCCCTCTCCTCCCTGCCCTGGGGCTTGGTGGCTAGAGAGAGGGAAGGTCCTGGGATTTCTGTGGGCCTCCCAGAGAATGGGGCTGAACAAACCCATCTAAGGGTGGAAAATGAAGGTGTTTTTCACCGTGCACCACTGGTGACCCAGCACCCAGCCAGCCTGAGCCCTGTGCTGCATGCCCAGCAGGGAATCATCATTGTCACTGAAAGAAGACGTCTCTGATTTACAGCAAAAGTCAAAAAAAACCCACCCTGATTTCAGCCTAGCCGGGGAATGAAAATAAAAATCTCCCAGTATGTGCACAAGGGTGATGGTTGGAGGAACATCCCACGAGGGGGGTGGGATGGATTCCTGGCAAAGCTTAGGGGGATTGCTTGGACCCTTCTTGCCATCATTTTCCAGAAGGGCTGAGAGGGGTTTGGGGACTTTGGGACCTCTCAGGGGAGAGGCCTGGCTGGGGTAAGAGCATCATTCCAGGGGAATCAGTGGTCAGGAGGGAGACCAGCAGTGATTTGTAAATTCTTATTTTTTCTGCTGAGGTGAGCTACTGTCTCCAGAAAAATAAAACTTTAGAAGATCTTACATCTTTACACTGCAAATAGGAAAAAAAAAAAAGCCAACAAAAAGCTGTGAAACTTGGACTTTCTCCACACCCCCTCCAGCAAAGGAAACCTCTGGCTCTGAAAGCTTCCTCCAAGGCACCTTTTGCAGAACAAGGATGTCAATCACAGGGTTTTGTCTTGCTCTTTCAGGATCCAGATCAAAACTCACCGAAGACAAAATCCTTTTCACAGACATCCGTGGCAGGTTTTTTCATCGCACTGTTATTTTCCATTTAGGAATCTGATTGAATTAAACCTTCCAACCCCTCCACAAGGGAGAAAGAGAGGAACAGCAAGTACTGAACTGTCTCCTGGAGGCTTCAGGGAGAGACCGGCAGCAATTTAGCACTAACCATTAGTACAGAGGGGACTGTGGGCTCTGATTCTCTCCCCACCTGCACTGATGTTAATCGGGTGTAACTCCACAGACTGCAGCCCCATGGGCCAAGGGCACGGTCAGGCCACTCGATCCTTTCTGCCTCCTAAATACCCTGTTTTCCAACCAAGCTGAAGTGGGAATTTATAGGAATAATAATGATGATTAATCACGATTTTCACTTTTCCAGCATTTTTCTTCTTGGGAACTCGAAGCTCTTCTGAAAGTGAAATTAATTATGTTTTATAACCCCTCTCTGGAGTAGGTCAAGGACAGTTAGGGGCCGTTTCCACCTCCCAGGGAAGCAAAGGGAATGTGTGAGCAGCTCCAGCACAAGCTGAGACCAAGAACCTGGCACTGAGCAGAGACCACGAGGAGCTCAGGGGAGCAGCAAAGCACCACGAGCAGAGGCTGGGATGACCCTGAGATTCCCAATTCTCCTCCAGCAAAACGAGCCTAGGCTATAGCTGCAAGTGAATTGTTTCTCTTGTGAGAGGTGAATGAAGTAATGATATTAATAATAATACTATTATTTATTTGCTTCCATGGTGGAATATGATGAGACCTTTTTAATTTTCTTGTAACACTTAAGGGAGAGTTGTCCGTGATACTGATCCATGTGCTGGTGATAAATAGGGATAACTGAGTTGGGAAACATTCAGATTCATTTCCCCTTTTCTTCTAATTAAGACCAAGGATTCAAGGCAGGTTCTCTGGTGTACCAGGTGAACATCTCCCTCCAGAGCTTCTCAGATGTTCTGCTCCCACTCTCTTTCTTCTTTAACAGAAATCTGACCAAAAATATGAGAAATCTTTTCCAATAAGGAGTCATTAAATCAAACAGAGTCCCCCTGAGCGTTGGACCCCAGAGCCTGCATTTCACAACAGAAACACTGAGCCTCTCTCAGCCATTCCTCCTAATCAGGCCCCGTATTCCTTATCCAGGGGAAGCTGAAAATACACCGACAAGCCAGTAGCTTATTTCACGAGTGCTCAATTAATTCACAGGAAGCCTAAAATTCACAGCAGAAACCTCAAATTTCACAGGTCCAGTTGGCTGTGAAGGAGTTTAGGAAGAGCACAGTGCTATGAAACCAAGGCAGGCGAGCCAAAAAGTTATCAGCAGGCTGAGTCACCACAGGAAGGCTCCTCCGTGCCACAGAGGCTCAGCAAACCCCATCCTCCCTTCTCAGCCCAGATTTCACCTCCTCCCTCCCCATCCTGCCTCCTCATTTCCAGCTCACCACGAAACTTGGCAGTTTGGGGCAGGTTGAGTTCAGTTTCCCCACTCACCGGGAGCTCAGGAAGTGTGTGAGGGGCTGGATTCCAGGTTTCTCAATATCAAAGCTGGTGAGTTCAGCCGGGTCAGGGTTTCTGAGCAGGAGGAGTGTGGGAGAGAGCAGGGAGGAGGGAGTTTCAGTCCCTGGGAAGTGCCCGTGCAGGCATGGGGTCACTGCAGGCGGTGGCACTGAGGTCCCCAGGGAGGAGCGCCCCTGGGAATCAGCAGCACTGCAAGGTGAAAAGCAGAGCGTTTAGTGAAAAAGGGAGCTCTGCTGCTCACACGGCCCGCGGTGGTTGTGGGGATTCCTGGGGAGGCCCAGAGCTTATCCCCAAGGTGGCTGTGCCTCAGCGCTGGAGGGACCAAGGCAAATGGAGAAAAATACCCTTTAGGTCATGGTGAGGAAAACCTCCCTCCCGTGGGCCTTTGCAGCCACGTGTTAACATTTCTTAGTTTTCGTTGTTCTGTTGGTTTGTTAAGTTTATGTCACCCTGTTACCATATATGCACCCGTGCCAGAACATTCTCCCTTCCCTTGGGCCCCACTGGGTTAAATTTGCCGCAGTGTTACATCCCTGTGACCCCATCAGTCCCCTCAGTTTATATTTACCCCTTTGCACCACTTTTCCTATTCCTGTTGGACCCTGACCTCAAGACCTGCCCTGGCTGTCCCATTTATAACCCTGGGCCCTCACAGCCCTTTTGGCTCTTGTCCCTGGAACACATTGGAGGCTGTACTACAATAAACATTTTCGATTTCCAAACAGGGCCCCATCTCCTGGCCTTTATCTCAGCCCTTTATCAGCAGAGTTCTCCGGGCCCCAAGGCACAGGCTGCTGTCAGGGACACTCTGCAGCACAATGCAAAAATACTCCCTGCAAACACAAACACAGGCTGGAGCTCCCTCACAGGCAGCTCCGCTCACCTGGGTTTTAAAACAGGTAAATCACGAAATAAGCACAAACCCAGTATGATTAAACCTGCATGACAGGGAACGGTGTGCTCCCATTCCAGGTGACAGGGCTGTGCCCAGCCAAACCCTAAAAGAGCTGCACAAGCACTGCCGTGGAGATAAATCCTCTTTGTCACACAGGTGCACCCACAGCCTCCATGGGTCTTGCTCCAGCAGCACCCCCTGATGTGTGCGCCTCTCCGGCTTTGGGAAGGACACAGTGAGGTGGATGACAGAGCTGGAAGCAGGAGAGGAGCCCACCACAGGCAGCCACCTTCCCCTGGGCCTTCCACCCTGCAGGGAATGGCTATTGCTATGCTCAGGTGTGGGCTCGACATTCCTGAGCCTGAATTTCAGCTCGCTGACCATTGCTGGCTCCTTTCCTAAGGGAAAGCTGCCAACAGTTTCTCTTTCCAAAACATCTCTCTGCGTTTCTCAGCACAGGCTCAGCAAACAGTGTTCCCTTTGCCAGAACAACTGTCCCAGGGGTTGTTTCCTATTCCTGAACCAATGCAGAGCAGTGTCAGTCCCATGGAGCAATAACAGACCTTTTTACACAGCGTGTTCCAAAAGAAACTGTTGGGATTGTAAATAAAGCCTTCTTTCTCTCCTACCAGCTACATGGAGTCAATCTATTTCGTGTCCTACCGTGACAGTCAGGCACAAGAAACTTCCTCAATAAAATTATTGCGGGTGTGAGGGGACAGTCCTTCATTTGGTTGATTTTTAAGGTCCTTCATATCTCTCACCGGCAGCATCTGTGCCTCAAGGCTCCTTCAAAGCCCTGCTCCTTGGGAAGGGCTGAAGGCAATGAACCCATGGAAAAACTGTAGGATACCCCACAGGTGTTACACCTGTTAAGCCATAATTCAGCAGCTGAAAAAAAAATTAAAAATTAATCTATAAATACACACATATTTATATGCAAATATTTATGTATGAGTTTACCTTCATTTAAAAGCAATATTATAAATTACAATTCACCTGGACCTGAAAATTGCATACGCCTACTGCTCTTGCCATGGCAAATGAAAATCTAAACAGAGATGGGTCAAAAGTTGCTCCACTGAAGGTTTTTTCAGGCAGTGGATGCTATTCCATGAATGCAAAGTGGCTTGTAGGAATAGGACAATCTCACTTATATTTCATTATTTTGATGCAGTTCTATTTTGCCATTTATTTTGGCTTTATTTGGACTGTTGCCACCTTATCACAAGTCAAGATTAGCTATCAGCTACCAAAAGCTCAGACAGTTCAACACTGATGCTAATTGCTCTAAATACAAGTATTTATCTCCAGGTTATTCTGTTCTTACAGAGAGAAAAAAAAATATTCTACTTCAAAATTAAATAAACCCTGGGAATTTCACAGGACATAAAATCCATGTTCAGTTCTATTCTACTTGCTAATTCCTCTCATGCTGATGCAAAGTTTCCTTCCACATTCCAAAACACCAGCCCCAAGTGCCATCCACTTCTATTCCTGGGAATATTCTACTCCACACAGAGCCAGCACTGTGAGGAAAACACTGAGACTCCTGCCAAAATGCACCCAAGCCTGTATTTCATCCAAAATTTCATTTCTATATTTAGTTTTAGTGCAATTCCTACTGCAGTGGTTCTGGCAATGTCCCCACATCTTTTCTGAAGTTGCAAATTGAGGAGTGTTTAAAAGCAGCAGAAAAATAAAAGAAAAAAGATGAAGGCACAGCATGGTTTGGATGTTCCAGGCCCTCTGCCTGCAAATCCTGCAGAGTCAGGATGGAAACACAGACAGCTAAAGTGGGGTTGTGTGTCTGTGTGAGCTGGGTGACACCGTCAGAGAATTCAAAACTCCTCTTAGGAGGTTTCCATATTTTAGAAGTGGGAGGCTCGCTCCAGGCAGGAGTGATGATTTTCATGAGTACAGAGATTTCCAAGGCATGCAGGGATAGGACAAGGGGGAATGGATTTAAATTGAGAGAGGTTGGGGTTAGATTGGCTCTTACGGAGGAATTCTTTATGGTCAGGGTGGGGAGGCCCTGGCACAGGGTGCCCGGAGAAGCTGTGGCTGCCCCATCCCTGGAAGCGCTCAGGACCAGGCTGGAGCCACCTGGTCTAGTGGAAGGTGTCCCTGCCCATGAGACAGGTGTTGGGTTCAGATCATCCTCAATGTCCCTTCCCACCCAAACTGTCCTGTGAGTCCATGATTTATAGAAATAACCCCAAACAGCTTTGTCTGGGATCAGCAACCCACGCACACAAACCACCACGAGGAGCATCGAGGGGAAGAGGCCAACAAACCCCAGTGCTGGCCCGGGGCAAACTCGGGGAAGCACAAGGAGCTCCCGGTGCTGGCAGACACCGAGCCCGTTCCTCTCCTGCCCGCCCCGCCGGCACCTCTGCACATTCCCAAGCCACATTCCTGCATCCCTGAGACACATCCCCGCATCCCCACNATCTCCAATCACAATCCTCCTAACAGGAGCCACAATCCTACTAACCGCCTCATACACCCTATACATGCTGACAACAACACAACGAGGAGCCCTACCATCCCACATCCCCACATCCCATATCCCTCTATGCCCTCATCCCCTATCCCCCTATCCCCACATCTCCTCATCCCCTATCCCCCATCCCCACATCCCACATCCCACATCCCCGAACCACATCCCCGCATCCCGCTCCGCCCGTCTCCCGTGGAGCAGCGACGCCACCTGCCGCGCACGGGGCTCGCCGGAGCGCCGCTCCCCGGGCCACCAAAGTCCGGCCAGGAAACGCCCAAACCCCGCCTCGAGCCCGATTTCGGGCAGTGCCGGGAGGGCACTGTGAAGCTGTAGGGGTGAGATGCCGCCAGCCTGCTCCTGGGACAACCAGAAAGTAAGATTTTATATACATATACATGATTTCTCTATCTATGTATATATATATACACGTATATATATGTGTATTTGTGTATGCATATATGTATAAATACATGCATAACTATACATACGGTATCTATATCTATATATATATATATAATGGATCTGATGGATTTCCTTTAAATCCTCAAGGAAATCCAGTGCAGGAAGAGCAGATGGATTTAGGAGGGAGGGCGGATCCTAATTCAATGTGTCCCAAAAGGCAACGGGCATTGAGCCTTCCTTGAGGTGTGGGAAAACTCCCTTTGTGCTGCCCTCTCTCCCTCTCTCTCTCTGCCAACCCCGTGTCCCCACACAGTGACAATGCCCACTGCTCTTTGTGGGGTCATCCCAGCGCTGTCTGTGGAGCTGGGGAGCCCTGCAAGGAGAACCAGAGGAGTGGTGTCCATGGAGATGTTTTATTTCACGTGGAAAAACAATGATGTTTTTCATGGAGGTGTCTTTCCCTGTGATTTCTGTGTATTTTCTAGGCCACTGTGGCTCGCACATTTCTCTAAACTTTACTGCTTGGCCCAGCCCACACCATGCCAGAGCTGTCCTCTGCTTGTGCCCACCCTGAAAATGAGACACCTGGAGCCTGGCAAGGGAAAACCAGGGAAGCAGGATAGGCGTCTTGCTCACTTTATCCATTTTATTGTTATATAGGATACCACAGGTTCCCAGTAGAGAAATGCCAGGCACCCTGAGCCCCCTGCAGCTCCCACAGCAGATGTGGGCTGCAGGGTGTCAAAGGGAATTGATTTTTAAGCAAGGTCCCACGGATAGCCAGGCTGGAGGCAGCAGCCAGGCAGGGCACAGGAGCTGCTCAGCCCAGTGCGCAGGGTCACAGCTGCAGTGGCCACAGTTAAACACACAGAGAGGGCAAGTTTGGAACAGGCTCCCTGAGCTCTCACAGCCACCAAGGGTCCCTCTGAAAGGCACTGATTTGGTTTGAGGTCAGCCTGTTGGAGGAGTTCAGGGAGAATTTGCTCTCCTGGGCTGGCAGAGAGCAGCAAATCAGAGAATTTGCATCGGGCCAGGGCTTGTGCTGGGCAGCCACAGCAGAGTCCTGGTCACAGGTACCAAGGGATTACATGGGGATGGTCAGGGAATGAGGGCTTTTCACCACCATCAGTGGGAGATACTTTGCAGGGTCTTCAGGTCCACACAAATGCTGGGCATCCTGGCAATGCTGGAGAAGGAAAAGCCTGGGATGTGTGAACAGTTTCACTGCATGGTGTCTGGAAGTTACTGAGTTCTCCTGTTTGATGGAGCATTGACAGCTCTGAGAGCCTGAGACCTCTGAACACAGAAGGCTTCTGCTCTTGGGGTGCTGCTGCTACCAAGGGAATTAGAAGAGTTGACTTAGTTTGCATGAAAAAAGAAGTGATTTCAATCCTAAAGTTTGCTGGCAATTTCCTTGGGGAACAAGGAGGAAAAAAAATCCCACTGCCTCCAGAAGAACGTGCTGGAGGTAGTTCTTTTGATACGTCAAGCCATTCTATGCTTCATGATTAGTTTTGAAGGGGAAAACAACCTTAACCCACCCACACAGCGACCTGCCCAGCTTCCTGCACAACCTCTGCAAAACAGGATCATAAACACTTCTTTATCCAGTAGGCACGTTAGTGAGGCTTCATTAACTCCAAAGCTCAATTAAAGTCTCTAAAAGGCTTTGAGCTGCTTGACCGAAAGGCTCTATGAAAATTAATTTAGTGCTTTTGTATCTGCTCAGCTTGGGGACTGTAACAAGATGCTCTGTCCGCCCAAAATGGGTACAGAGAGGTGATGAGCAAGGAAGGGATGCAGCAGGTGCCTTTTCTGAGGGCACATGGTGGCCAGAGGGCACGGGCTGGGTGCGGGGAGGAGGGAAGAGCTCTGATTTTTAAACACTGGGTAGCTGTCTTGCAGCTGCAGGCTGAACACAGCATGCTCATCTCCTCCCAGCTGCAGCATTCGCCCGGCCTGGGAGCCTGATGAGACAGTTTGGAGTAGGAAGGGGGGGGTTAATTGCACATTTTATTGCTGCTAAGAGTCCCCCTGAGCCACAGAGCTGCCTGCTGCACGGGCAGAGAGTCACGTCCGGGCAGAGCAGCGCGCTGAGCATCCCCAGCCGCGCACGGGGACACTCAGATGAATGCCACCCCCGCGCCTCGGTGGCAGATTTACCAGGCTCTTTGCATCTCCAGTGTAAATCCAGGCACTTAGAGATAAACTCAGTCCACGGCGAGGAATTGTTTCAGCAAAGCGGGGCCTGTCAGGAGCAGGGTTATGTTGACAGAGTGGCAGTCCCTGCCCTGCCAGCTCTTGGCATCCCCCAGCTGGAGCCTTTATTTACAGCGCCCTCAGCCGAGCATGCGTGGCTCCCTCCCAGAGGCATGGTAGGAGATATGGGAGAGCAGCAGCATCCTCTTGGACTTTCCCAGATCGCCAGGAGGAGCAAAGGGTGCCTGGGGCCTCGGAAATGCTCAGTGTGGTCATTTCCTCAGTTTCCCCATCTACAGCTCAGCCTCAGAGCCTATGCAGAAGGTGGAGGGTCTGGTACCTTTGTGTGCAAGCAGAGTTTAACCAAAAAAGAGGAAAAGTGGAGGGAAATGAGGGAAAGTACTGAGAAAAGTAAAAAGGAAATAGATTGGCCCTGGTGAGATGCTCTGCTCTGAATGCACGTAAAGCCCCATCTCTCCTGCTCCCTGCCAGTTCTGTCTGGAGGTTTGCGTTCAGCACAGGCTCCTCAGCAGCAAATACTGAGAGTTTTATGCAACAGAATAATTGTTTAGTGTTGAATAATTCTCTCCATTTGTACCCTTCAAGCCTCAGACACGGAGCAGAGCTGACACTGGGCTCAGTCAGAAAAGGAGAAAAGCTCTCAGGTATGGGGAGAGCTGGGGGGAGCAGCAGGACCCCTCCCTCTGCCCACTTTGCCCAGGTGCCCAGGCTGTCTGGCTTTGCCACAGGGGCACACGTTGCACAGGTTGCTCATTGTCATTGTCAGCAGGACCCTCATANAGACTCAGAAATATCAAGCCCACACCCTCATGTCCTTCTCTGCATGTGCTGCTGCCTGGGCTGTGCGGTTCCTCCCCAGGAAAGGTTTATTCCTCTCCTATTTAGCTTTCTGGGATTGCTGCTGCCCCATTCCTCCAGGTCCCCCAGAATAGTGCCACAGCCATCCAGTCCATCAAACTACCCCTCACGCTTCCACATCTGCTGCATCCTCAGAGGTGCTCTCCGTGCCATCCTCCTGCTCCGGGGAACAACGCTGACGCCAGGACCGAGCCCTGTGTTCCCCACCAGTCACTGCTGTCCTTTCCATCACCTGTGTGAGCTCACAGGTCCCACCCCTCTCCCCTCACTGCCAGCCCCACGGCTCCACCTGCCCAATTTGCTGGAGACTCTCCAGAGGCAGATTTTTATTCTCCCCCTGATAGGGACTGGGGAGACTGGGACCAAAACTTTCCGACGATGTCACTCACAGCAAATAAGCAGAGGAGTTCCCACTGGGGTTGGAGTGGCTGTCTCAGAGAAACAGGAGTGGACAAAGCTTGACACTAAATATCCCTCCTGGCAGAAATTTCTGCGCTTTCCCAGAGGCCAGCAGCATATTAGTTTCACAGGCAAGAAGTTTCTGCTGTAGCTCACGGCTTAAAAGAGCAGGCAGAGACAGCAGCTCTGGAGACTTCAGCACTGTCTTAATAGCAGACACCGCAGTAAGGGAAATGTTATATTAAATCTCTATACTTATACGTGTAACAAAAGTGGTATCAGCAAAATCCTCCAGCATCAAAGCAAATCACTTACCTATTTTTAGCTGTGTGATTTAGTCACACGCTCTGAGGAAATAAGGTCAGGTTCTTTGCGATGTCTCCCTTTCTCCCTGTCTCCTGCTATTTTTTTCCTGTCCTTATTAAAATTCTCCAGCCTGCAGCAGAGCTGTGCGAGACGGAGCCGTGGCGGAGCCGCCACCATCTGCGGGGTCATGCTGTGGCCCTGTCCCAGCAGGAACCTGTCCTGCTCTCACCGTGGCTGCCTCGGAGGTAACAGGGGCGAGGTAGTGCTGGGATTTGCACCCCGGCCTCTCCAATGCCGTCAGGGGCTCTCCAAGCTGGTCCCCAGTGTCGCCCTGATTTTTTCAGCCTTCTCTTCTGTTCACAGTGTTCATAGTTTGGGTTTTTTTCTCACGCTTGAGCGATGTAAACACAGCCGATGTTTTTGCAATTTCAAGGTAGTTTTCATTCCTGTTCTTAGAGCTATGGACAGCTGATGGACAGTTGTCTTGACCAATGGGATGGGGAGAGGTGTCAACCTTCTCCCCCAGTCCCTGGCCTTTGTAGAAATACTATAAAATACAGTCAGATCTCTTTAAATAAGTAAGTTAGTTCATGCCTTCTCATCAAATGCGTGTGTGTGTGAGGAACAGCGTCAGTCCCCAGCACCAGAAGGGGGTCACAGGGAGATGTCACCGCAGACGCCACCAGGGGCCTGGCCTGGGAGTGCCCCTCTGTGACCCTGCTGCCCCTCCTGCAGCTTCCACTGCCAAACCGCTCAGCGCCTCACTTTCCCAGTCCCAGTGACCTGCTGTGGTCTCTTCTCCAAAAATGAGCAGTTCCCAGCCGCAAGGAGAGAAAATTAGCTTTGCGCTCCTTTTAAATGCCATTAGAAGAGCAATTCCAGCAAATCAAAAAATTGGGAAGCTATTCTATTTCTTTGAATATTTTGTTTTGCCAGAGGCTTTTTCTAGAAATTCTTCTGGCAGACTTTTTTTTTTTTTTTTAATTTAAAAAAAAAAAAAAAAAAAGAACAAGTTATAATTTCCGTATTTAAAAGAATATTGGCAAAACTCCCATAAAGGAAATATTATTTTCTACCCATCTGTATGGCAGGGAGCTCAGCATTATTAGGAGCAACAAACGCGTAATGGAAGTTAATTTAAGAAATCAAAAATTATTTATTTATTTCTTTATTTTCAGTGAAATTTTATTAATTCTGTTTTGATTTCCACTGCTACCAACAGGCCTAGTCTGGGAAGCAATAGATCATTCACCTCATGATGCAGCTGAACTTTGAACTACTTGGTCCAGCACATAAAAGTCTTAGTTTTTTCAGTTTGATAGTTCATTATTATTTCTAAGTGCTGCACTAACTGCGGTCTGACACACTTTGATATTTTACCTGTTGAGCACTGACCATGATTTATGGCCTTACTGTCCTGTGGGAGCAGCTCCTGGGCCCCAAAATTTCCATTCTGCTTTGCAAGTTGCAGCAATACACATAGAAGATTAAAATTGGCTTAGATGTGATTTCTGGATCATATAAAATCAAATTTATTAATGAAAAGATATCAAAATCTTCATAAAATCAGCTTTTCGGTCAATCTGAAGTCAACTGAAATTTTCTTCATTTTAATAATCTACAATTAAGAACAATTTTAGGAAAACTTCCTATTTGTTTTAAATTCTGAGACTGTAAAATACAGGACCCCACAAAAGAAATTATTTCAGTTTCTCTAATCAAAATGATGTCACAGTTGCAAAGATAATAGAGCCAATTAAATAAATAATAACAAAATATTTTCATTGGACATACCACCATCCATTACCAACAATCTCTTAGGAAAAGAAGAGCCTCAATATTGTTTCCAATTTTAGATGTGGGCTATGGTCCCTAGCCCTTAAAATGAGTTATTTTGCAGCTCTGTATTGATATTTGCTCAAAACTTGCAGCTGTTTTCTGCGTTCATTATTTACCACTGGGAGAATGTGTTTGGGTGGTGTAAATGATGTTGTTTTGGGTACTGCTGCAGACTTAAGGTTATTGTTGAAACTTTAATCAATACCTTTGATGCTTTTTGCCTCTGTTTTTTTTGACCTGCTGCTGCTATGTTTGTTTCAAATCTTGCCATTGAATAACAACAAAAGAAATCCAACTATTTCCATGAATAACTGCAAGGTACTAATTATGTTCTGTAAATTAATGGTCTATTTACTGCCTTAACCTATCTTAACAAAGATTTTGTTTGGGGATATATTACTAATGAAAAAGCCTTGACATCTTAATACTCTCCTGGGCAAATCGTTAGAATAGATCCCAAATGCAATTAAAGAAGGACTTTTTTTAAACCACTGTATTAGGAGATAAATAGGCATGGTCTCCTCTCTGAGTGCTTGTTTGTAAATCTACAGAATTCCCATTAATTCTGTGCTTCTTGCCTCAAGACCGGGCTGCTGCAGGTGGAACAAGAGAAATGGCTGGGGCAGGAGTAGGGATTTGGTTTCTTTTTATTTGTTGTATATCCAGAGAAAAATCGAAATGAGGGAAATCCCCAAAGGTGGCAGCAGAGGAGGAAACACTAGAAGTAGAAATCATGACCTGGGGTGGGAATCTCCTCCATTTGAGGATTCTTTTCCTCAACCATCAACAAGGCTTTCTCCAAGCATCCACAGGTGTGGAATAGATTTCCACTCAAATTTCCAAGATCTCTTTTCCAAGATTGTTGCCAGCTCTGAAGATCTTTTGATAGTCATATGATTAGGGAAGAAAAGGGGGATTTTCCTGCAGTTTCTGACCTCTCACACCGAGCCATTTCTCTGTGGTTCTTGTGAAGCGGGAACTTTATAATCTTTGGAGTCTCCAAGAGAAGTTTTAGAAAGCCAACCCTGAGACTACATCTGTTTGAGAGAAACCATGGGTTATGATTTAATCGATCTTAAATATTTTCCATCAGAGACACGGCTCTGGGAGCACACGACCCTTGAATTTGAAATGAAGGGAAATAGTTGTTTTTTCCTTTCAGGAGCCCAAATCCTTTCCTGACAGTTTTCAAACCTGCAGCCCTCAAAAATTTAGCTTTTCTTTTTTTCTTTTTTTCAATGCATTTATGGAGACAGGAACTATTTTGAAGGAAAAGGGGGCAAAAGGGCGGGGAATGGATGAGCATAGTCCATGACCCTGCTGAGATGGACAGCCCTGGCAGAAAACAGAGGACAGACAAGCTCCTGCACATCCCCACAGTCTGAAACACCAAGAAGAGGTTTCTGAGCACATGGGGGAAGGCCTTGGGACCAAAGCCATTTCTTCTCTTGGTTTTTATGCCCTTCCCCCTTTGAATGTCAGAAGACCTTTCCAGAGCAAGGCCGAGCAAGAGCCTTCAAACTCTTCCAGGGTAGGGGAGGGAGGGAGGAGGTTGCTGCTGCCTCTCTGCCACACACCGGCATTCAAGCAGCTGAATTAATCCATAGTTTCATGCCTGCTGGTCCCCCTGATTGGGCTTTTATAATTAGAACAATCTTGTTCCCCAGCGTTTATAAAAGGACTCCAGCGCTGGCTCCCGGGTTTTCATTACAGCTGAATTTAAGGGCACTTATTTAGCTTATTGCTACCACTCCCGCGTCCTTATTTGCTAACAGGGGCTTTGTTCCACGCTGGGGATTTCAGAGGGGCAGAGGATTAGGGCAGCCCCTCCTCTCTCCGCCCCAGATCTGTCTCCCCAGCGCTCCCTGGCTCCGCTGGATTACGGCACCGTGCCATTCCGCATCCCTCCTTCCAGAAAGTGGATTGATTTACCCCTCTCAGCCTGCTCACTTCCACCCCCCACCTTCCTCCCGAAGAACAAACAGCATCACATATGCCAGAGCTCCTCATGTCACCGCTCAGGGACTGTGCTTTGAGAAACAAAAGCCTGGAACTCCTGGCCGGAAAGCTGGAGAGACAGGCGGGAGGGTAAAACTCTGTCTGTGGAGGAAAGAGAGAAAAACTATTTACAAGGGAAGTCTTTGTGCCTTGGAAAGAAGCAGAACAACACCCAGCATACCCTTACTCGCACACCCAGGGCTGGGAAATGTGCAACCACTTTTTCCTGCAAGTGTGTTTTGAAGGTAAATGTCCAGTCCCATTTTCCAGCTGCTCTCTACTCAGACTTCCAGGGTTGTGGTTGGGCTGTGTCCATGGTCCTTAAACCTCACAGCCCAGATCCTGCCTGATGCACGCTGCCTCACCACAGGTTTGCGCAAATGTCTGCAGTTTCAGCCCTCTGCGGGTTGGGGCAGGAGTGGAAGTTGTATTTTCTCTAAAAGGACAGTTTCAGCCTTGAAGAAGGCATTAGAAATCTCCATGTTTAGCCACTCACTTTCTTCTCACTTAGGTTTTGTTTTTTGTAGATTTATTCCCCCCCTGGTGATTTTCCTGGAATTTAAATATGTGCCAGCAGTTTACAAGCCTTTCCCCGACGCTGCCCTAGGCAGTACTGTGTGTTTTCACCTTCCCTGCCTTCAAGATTTAGCTCGAGGGTCCAGCCCCCGTGGTAAAATACCTGGCCCTTAAAATTCCAGCCTGCTGCCATCGATCGCAACAAATTGTCTTGGGTTTACTGCTCAAACTGAACAAAACCGAGTCTTTAACACACCAAATGCCAAAGCCATAAATATGAGGGCTCAGAGGGACAGGGAAGGGGATGGAGAGGGAGAGGGAAATGGAGGGAAGAGCTGTGGCCACGTGCAGGGCCCCAAATTAGGGGCACGCGCGCTCACCAGGCACCGATTCCCCCCAGCCCGGCACGCGGTGCTCACCCCACACCAGAGTTGCAGAGAGCTATTTCCAGCAGGTAGGTCATAAATCTCTTGTTTATTGCCTTTTATTATGTTGTTTCAACAGCTCTTAAAGCTGGAACAGCGACCGATTGATAGCTGCTTTAAATCTCTTTCATTTTCTGCACATATTTCTTTATATTCCGGGGAGGGGGGCATCCATCTCTTCCGCACCTCTCCACCATCTCTTTCCCTTCAGGAGTCAAACGCCAGCTCTTTCTCTTTACGAGTCATGTTTATAGATCCCCCTCCTCGCTGGAAATGCTGCTGGTGGCTGGGAAAGGGCAGCCAGGGAGCACCCCTGGAAGGGAACACAGTGTTCATGTTTTGCTAGGAAATGCATTGAGTTTGGATTCAGACCAGGAGGGACAAAGTGGAGACAGAAAAGGGGAAGAGACGGCCTCCACGGAGAAGGATTGATTGCCATGGAATGAGGAGGAGAGAGCCACAATTAAAATAGTGTATTTTATAGTAGACTATTATAGCCTGGATCAATTTTCAGGTGTGCATTTGCAATTACATTCCCTCCTCTTGAACGACTGTCCTACAGGGAACAGGACAGCCCGCGCAGCCTCAGAGGTGGTGTCTGATGAGGCCAGAAGATCTTCATGGAGATGCCAGAGGAGAACTACAGATGAAATCTCATTATCTCTGTGGTGCTTTGGGGAGATCCCACCTGGAGCATCGTTGGGATCCTCAGCACAGGAAGGATGTCGCCTTGTTGGAGCAAGTCCAGAGGGGGTCACAAAAATGAACAGAGGGATGGAGCAGCTCTGCTGGGAGGAAAGGTTGAGAGAACTGGGATTGTTCAGCCTGGAGAAGGCTCCAGAGAGAGGTTCCTGCACATTTCAGGATCTAAATTGGGCTTATAAGAAAGTTGGGGACAAAATTTTTAGCAGGGCCTGTTGTGATGGGACAAGGTTTGAACTGAAAGAGGATCCATTTGCATTAGATAGAAGGAATTATTTTTACAATGAGAGTGCTGAGGCCCTGGCACAGGGTGCCCAGAGAAGCTGTGGCTGTCCCTGGATCCCTGGCAATGTCCAAGACCAGGCTGGACAGGGCCTGGAGCAACCTGGGATAGTGGGAGGTGTCCCTGCCATGGCAGGGGTGTAACAGGATGATTTTTAAGGTCTCTTCCAACCCAAACCATTCTGAGATTTGCTGATTTCAAGCAACCTCTGTGCAGAAACCCCTCTCACAAACCCTAAGCTTAAGGGTCACCAGAGGCCTCTGAGTGACAGAGGTCACAGCAGCAACACCAGCAGTGCCAGAGCTTCCTCTGCCAGTGAGCCTGGAGGCAGGGATGATTGATGGCAGCACTGAGGAACATCAGGCATCACTCTCCCAAAGCCTGTATTTTTCCAAGAGCTGATCAAAATCTTATTACGTTGGTCAGGGTAGCTATCTACCGAAAAAATAGAGTTTTCCTATGAAAACATTTCATAAGGATATGTCCACAGCACTGAAATTTATAGGGGAGGGGGGGGGAAACCAAGTGAATTATTTCAACGGTGTTTGCTCCAGTTCTCATTTTGATTACCTTCATTTTGACAGGTATTTTAATATATTCATA
The DNA here is from genome assembly GCA_013397315.1 of Donacobius atricapilla. Taxonomy (NCBI): domain Eukaryota; kingdom Metazoa; phylum Chordata; class Aves; order Passeriformes; family Mimidae; genus Donacobius; species Donacobius atricapilla. The sequence continues at coordinate 129,662 of WBMY01018023.1, read as the reverse complement.
TTTTCATGCTTTGACCTTATCAGGACGGAACGTTTCATTCCATCTAAATGAAGGGATTACAAATGGGCTGGATAAAACTCCTGGCTGTTCTGAATCTGAAAAATGTGACAACTTCTGTTCCATACAAAAGTTCCAAATTTCCACATCTCATCGCCATTCAAAGCAAATTCCCCGAAGAATGAAAAGGTCTTGCATGAACACCAATTAAAAGTCTGGGACCACTCACCACACAGTAGCCCTTTTAGGCAGGTTTCCAGCTTTCATTAGGACTTCTAAACTTCGAAACTCAGAACTAATTTTTATGCTGGATTCAGACTGGTCACATCTGAGAACTGGCTGTAATGGTGTTTTTTAAGCACCTGAAAATCCAGTCCCAGATTCTCTGGGCAAATCTGATTCCACAGCCCTCAGCAAAGCTTTCAAACCTGCTTTTCTGGCTGGGGGTGAGGGCTTTGAGCAGCCCATCAGTTGAAAGCAGCCCCTTTGCAGGGATTTAAGAAAAACATTAAATACCAAAAAAACCCTGCACTCAAGAACAACAACAACAAAAAAAAGAAAGAAAAGAAAAAACAACAACAACAACAACAACAACAACAAAAAAAACCTAGTCACAGCACACAGCAAAGAGAATCCTTCACAGCTAGAATGTCCCAGGGCTGTGGCTTGTGCTGTGCAAGAAGCAAGCCCAGCCAGCAGGGTCCCTCCCACACCATCTGTGAGGGCAGAAAAACACATCTTCAGGCATCAGTGATTATGCATTTCCACCCAGTGCAACGGGATTTGTACCAATAATTCCCAGAGGCCCAGTGGGAAATAACTAAATCATGTGCACTTGCCAAAATAACTATATCATGTGCCATGGGGAGGGGGCGAGGGGGAGCAGGGTCTCCAGTCACTCCTTCCCATCCAAAATGGGAATTCACTGCTTTATTTTCTCCTTAAATTAACATGAGGGTGCAAACCCCAGCATTCCCAGTGTGCAGCTCCTCGTTTTGCAAGAAATCCTGATAGGTCCCACATCTTGACTGGCCCCACCTTTTCTGATTTATGTGACAATTTTCTCCTGGGAACTGTGACAAAACCTCGGCATCGCTGATGGATGGGATGTCACCAGTGAGCAAATTCTCACCTGGGAGCTCTTGAAGCCAGGGGCACACCTATGGTCCAACATCTTCATTTCAACACTCCATTATTGCAGGTTTAAAGCATTCTCATATAAAGGCCAAGTGGACACGTAAATGTTTGGCCAGCGTGAGCTGTATCAGTTAAAAGGGTGAATAGCTTTTTTAATTATTTCATTTTTTTATGACTCAGATGTGCCAATAAAACTCTTGGCCAGTTTTCCACGGCTTTGCTGAACTGAGAGGGAATTAAACTGACAAAGCAAATTTTTTTCCCCAGGGGTAGAAGAGCTGCTTTCGAGGATGGCAATCCAGGCAAACTCCTACACTTAACCCAGAAGTAGAGTTGGGATTTTTAAAACTGCTTTTCTTGCTTTCAGAGACATCAGCTAAGATTCTCTCTTTCACACCGTGTGAAGGAAAAGCTATTCCTTCCTGGAAAGCCCCATTCCAAGGATTTTACCAGGTGATGCAAACAAGGAAGCACAGAAATATGTTTAAGAAAAGGTGGGATCTAATCTAAGATAAATCTGCATCCAAACAGGAATAATGGTGGCACAGAAGAACCAGAAGGTTCAGGGCTGAAGCCATCCAGCTATGTCCGAAGTGAACATGGGTGAAAATTCAGAATAAAAGGCAGATTCCCCCCTGCCTTCCCATCAGACCCTGTAACTATCAGATGATTGCCCTCAGCCTGGGAATTCTGGCTGGGATCTGCTTGTGCTGAGCAGAACAAGGATGTTTCTGATCATGGCTGGCTCAGCAGGGCTTTTTTAAAGCACCTGGAAGCAAGCGGTGTCCTCGCCCCTGCCTGCAGCCCCCTTCACACTTGACAAGAGCTGTGCTGATGGAGCCAAGTAGGGCAGCTCCAGGGCCAGCCAGCACCTGCACCCCAAACCAACCCCAAAACACAGCAACACATCCCAGCCAGAGCACTAACAAACACGTGGTTCATGGGTTTTGGGGCTTCAGGGTAATATATACAGGTATATACAGGCATATACTGGGTTTTCAGTACCATCAGCAGCAGAAAAAGACACTCTGGAAATCCTTGTACAAGAAATAAAACCACACAAGGCAGGTTAAAAGGTATGAGCCTCCTGGCACATTTACAGATCTACCTGTCCTAGGCACTGCCCGAGCAACCTGGCAGCACAGTTTGAACCCCTGTGCCTCAGTTTCCTCCCTTGGGGGTGTAAGGCAGCACTATTCCCCCCCACAGAAGCCTCTCTGCATTTGGGAGGTGGCACAGAGTCCAGTGCTACTGGAAACCTTGCAAAACCCAGACTTTTGGATCCAGGGCACTGCTGCTTTGCATTAGCTGACTATTTATTAATCCCCAGTGTCACAGCAATCAAATATTGTCCACAGCAGCTTCTGTGGCTCTCCACAAACACGAACAAGCCCTGATAAAACTTCTGTCTAAATCCAAGTGCCAGACTGCCTGCTCTGGTGACTCAGTTTCTTACTATTTCTGCCTTTAATAGCAGCAGCTCTGATAAGATTGCTCCGAGTAGCCCATGTTCAGCAGTTTAATGGGTACCAGCCCAGACAGACTAATGGATCTGGAGACCAGGAAAGAGCAGGGAGGTGAGCTGAGTGGAGAATATTGAGGCTTTTAAGGCAGAAAAGTAGCAGCTAGACATGGGGTAGCTGACTCACAGAGCTTTGGTGGAGACAGATATCCTCGCTGGGCGTCCCCAGCCATCCATCACCCCGCGACAGGCCCATGAAAACCGGGCATTTCTTGAAACAATTTGCAAAATGCAAAGCAGAGCTGGGAAGGGATCCTGGGGCACAGGGCCAGACACACAGCCAGGTGAATTATTGTCAAGTCTGAGCTCACAGGCTTTTCCCTCCCCTGGAGAAGTGAATTTCCATTCCTGTTGCCTCATATCACCACCAAGGCAATGCCAGCGCCTCAGAGGAACCAAAGGTTCCATCCAGCACCATCCGTTTCTCTAGCTCTGAGAGGTCCAGACAAGAAAATTCTGCTCCTCCTCATAACTCTCAGACCCTAAGGAATGAGTTCTGCCAGGGAGTGGGAGGTGTTGAATTCACCCCCGTGCAGGGCCTTGCCCAAAAGGTGTTTTACCTGCATGTTGTCACTGGTGGTTGACTTTTCAGAGTCTGAGCCACAGAGGATGAACTTCAGGCTACTTCAAGATGCATTTCCAGACAGTGGGATCTGTGAAAACAAACAAACAAACCAAACCAATACAAACAACAAACAAACAAACAAAACCATCCCCTCCCCCCCAAAAAAAAAAAAAAATTAAGGCATTTGCCATACCAAAAACTGAGTAAATAAGGAAGGATTGGATGAAAATTCCTCTCATGTTCCTTCAGTGAAACCTTTAGGATTTTTGTCTTCCTTTTTATCAAGAGAAAATCCTGGCTACATATGAGGGGAAGAAGAAGACAGAAATCAGGGCCACCACATGTCCTTCTGCAAAAATATTTGCAGGATGATATTTATTGTTCCCAAACTGCCTGTGCAGAGAAGGAGCCTTTACCCTCTCCTCACAGGTGTTAAGTGTTCTGAGCAATGAAGTAGGGTTTGCACCAGCAGGAAGGTGAACTGAGAACACCCAGAAATCATTTGAGTTGCCAGCAGAGAATGAAATACCTCCTGGCCTCATCGCTGGAGTGATGCAAGGGGAGGCCAGGAGGGGCAGGGGACTGGAGAGAGAACAGGAGTGATCCCATAATTAAACAAAAGGCTTTCTCCAAAGCCCCCCGTGATGGATGTCCTCCTGCAGGCTGGGAAACAGCTGGTGTCGCTCAGTTTTGTTGCACTGGCCATAAATAAGAGCTCTCCTGGGACGTGTGGCAAGGGTAAAAATGGCATTTGGCAGAAAAATTGCGACAGGGACAAGGATGCAATGGAGACCTCGAGTAAAGGATGCAGAAGCCAAGGCGGAGACAAAGTGCCGATTTATCCTTCCCTGCCCTGCCCTGGGGACCTCCCTCCCCTTTCCCCAAATCCACAGAGTGAGGGAGGCAGGAATCAATAGCTCAGCACAGCCACAGAGAGAAGGAGGAGGAGGAGAAGGAGGAGGAGGAGGAGGAGGAAAGTAGCGCATGCACAGGGTGAGAGGTGGGAAAAAAAAAACTTGGCAGGGAAACCAGATTTTTCTTCCCGGGGAGGGAGGAGAGTGGCATCCAGTGTCACAAGGAGTGTCATGGATGCCTTATTGGGCTACCTAAAGACAAGGGCCAGACAAAATTAAGAGAATAAAAAGCAGTTATATTTATTAAAGGGCCTTAGCTGTGCTTTCCTATTTTGGTCAGACACAACAATTCCTCTCCAGGCCTGGCAATCAAGGACCCCTCACTGCCTCAGGCCTGAGAGATGGAAACAAAAGTGAGTTGGGGGGAGCAAACTTGGGGTAAATGACTTCATTAGCTGAGGCTGTAATTGGGAGATGAACCCCCAATATGCAAATGGACCAAACTTATAAAAGTGTGAAACCCTGTGACCATTGTCCATTTTGAGTGCAGCCCCTGGGGGGCTTCATCTGCCCAAACTGTACCTGAAGACCCTTCCATAAATATACCTGCTTTTTATTCCTTTAATCTTGTCTGGGCTCTGTTTTTAGGTAGTTCAAAAGGCATCAGAGTCAAGAGGTCTCTCAAGCAGCAGCTCCACAGCAAAGTGCCCTGGTCACACAGTGAGTACCAGAGACATCCCTCATCCCTGATCCAGCACCCTCCTCAGTGAGGCCAACGTGGGGCTATGCAATAAAGCAGGAATTGGTTTAGACTATGAGCTGGGCTTGAAATCTTTATCTCCAGCCAGAGGGAAAACCTTCATGGACACACACCCCTGCTACAACACACCCGAGAGCAGATTGCAGATGCTGGATGTTCTATCATTGCTGCCTCTCTGCTGTCTGAGGAGGTGCCTTTCCAGGAAACTTGTCCCCTGGGGGTGAAATCCGTGGATCATACCTGCAAACCTGAGCTCAGGCTTGCTGATTGCACTCATCTGCATTTCCGAGCAGTGGTTCTTTGGCCAGAGAAGTGCTCCTTCTCCTGCAGACCTGAACCTCTCAGCTAAGGCCCTACCACAATGTTGTGCACCTTTCCACTTTATTAGTTACTTAAACTAAATTGCATCTCATCCCTGGCAAATTTAAAAGGCAGCAGGTAAATCCTCCAAAGAAGAGCCATGAAGGAATTCAATTTGTGTTGACTCCGGGCTGGCAGGGATTTACAGCCGAGCTCGATCTGGCACAATGCACTTTATTCTTTTTATAGAGCAGCCTGAATGCCATGGTGGAACAGGCACGTTGAGGGGAGCCAGGCAGAGGCTAAAGAACAGGAAGGCATTTTATAGGTTCAGTAAGATTTATGAAGAAAGACGTTCCTCTGGAGCGGGAAGCAAAGGGAATTTCCAAAAGCAGCAGAATACCTCTGCTCCTCTCTGGGTGCTTTTAATGGTGAGAGGAGTCGATCGTGTCCTTGAGGGGTTTTATCATCAAATGGAAAGGAGCACAAAGTGACTCAATGGCACCGGGGGTGCCCAGGGGTCCAGGCACCTTCAGTGCCCCAGCCCTCCACACCGCACACTGTCTGCTTGCATGGGGCACCGTTGCTTGCTGACTTCAGGGATGGTGAGGGGAAAGACTTTAGGTCTAGGAGGGTATGGCGAGAAAGCATGACCCTGGCCGAACTGAGGAGAACACGCAACGCAAACGCTGCTCCCGTTAATGGTCCCATCAGAAGAGCAGTGCCTTGGGGTTGTGGGAAGTTATGAACTCTCAGTGACCCACCAGAGAGCCTGCTTCTCATCCCAGCTGCGAACGTGAGTTGGCAGAAGAGGAAAATGTCAGCTGAGGGTGTCCTCCCTTGCAGGGCATCCTGACACAGCTCAGGCTGGCTTTGCATCCTCCTCCTGAACCTCTGTTTTAACTGCAGTGAAATCTTCACTGGGCTGCAGACAAAGCCTGAGCAAAGTCTGGGATGTCAGAGCACTTCTTGCATGGCACTCAGTTTCCTGTAACGCCAAACGCTGATATTTACCTATGAAATCCGTAAAGCACTCGGAGAGTCTCAGCTGTAAAGAGAAGTGGGGGAATGGATCTGTGCTAAGAGCTCTGAGTGAGAGCTCTCCCCCTCCAACAGGCAGAGAAGCCTTGTAAGACCCCCATCACCACGGGGCAGCAGAATATCCACACCACCACAGCTGCTTCAAAGTGCATCTTGGAAATCGTGGGGAACCCCCAACAGCAAAGTGTCCTCTGAGATCCCCTAAATACTTTTGAGACCCTGAGACCCACCATGTGAGCTGGCCCAGCCCCCTTGGGCTGTCTCAGTGGCAGAAGACAGGACCCTGCTGTCCTTTCCTTACGGCCAGCCCCCCTTCCCAGCTCCAGCTCCACTGCTCCAGCTGCAATTAATTGGAACATCTCCCACTGATTCCTGATTAGCTGCTTTTTGATTAGGGTTTAATGAATTCACTCGGCCCCTAATTCACAGGGATGAGCTTGGAAATGCGTGAGAACAGCTCAAACACATTTTCTCCCACTTTGGAGCCACCACTTAAGCTCTGTACACAGGAGCTCTGCTCCTCTGACCCTGCGGGACCTGCCATCCCCAGCCCTGCTCCTCCTCCTGGTGCCTCAGGCAAACCACAGCCGGGGATGCCAAACTCGGCCTCCTGATGGTGGAGAGAGCTGGAGTGAAAAATGGATATTTCAAAGCCACCTTGGCACTCAGATAATCTGTAAAATTCAGGGGTTTGTGTGTGGCTTGGCCACGGAGTTAAAGCATGCCTGGAAAAGCCAGGCTGGAGTCAGGATCATGGGCCCAGGGGTGACTCTGCTAATGTGTAATGGGGTGTTCAGGGACGGCCAACACAGACCTGTACTGCACCCTGGACCTCCAGGGAGGGCAAGCACTGGTGTGATCTGGTGGAGAACACAGTGCACTGCCCCTTGGACATGGACAGCTCCAGCTGCCGTGTCCTGGCCTGGGATTTAGGGCCAATAAAAGTCTCAATATCTGCATGGTGCTGAATCCTGGGGAGGATTGCCTTGCTCCCTCTCCCTGACTCTGTCTCCCCTCTCTCTCTCCTCCTCCATTCAATGCCTGGGGACAGAGAGTAGGCAGAGGGAGGAGTTTTCCCTGGCAGGGAATAGAGGTAAACCTAAATTCTACATGGCTACTGGGAGCACTGGTACCCACTGTGCTCCCAGGGACCAGGATCTGCATTTCAGTTCGACCTTGGAAGCTAAACCGAAGGTCACGTCCTGCTGCCTGCCGTGCCACCAGCCAAGGAGGTTGTAAACATTGGTTTCAGAGGCTGCCTTGCCTTTTGAAGATCTAAAAGCGCATTTATCTTCCTGAGACATGCATTAATCTACTAACTACCAGTGAAGATAAGGGGATGAAAAGAGGCTTGGTGGGGAGGAAAAAATAATAAAATAAACCCAAATAAAGTAAAGTAATCAAATCAAATAAATAAAATGGAAGAAAGTAAAGGACTAATTTTCATCAGTAGGAAAGAGGTCCATGGACTCTTCCACAGTGCCTCAGGCACTGATGTCCCATCACACGGCTGCCTTATCACAGCTCTCCTTGCACCAGCCTCGCCCCGGCAGTGTGAGGTGACAGCTTACAAAGTGTCTGAGTCCCCTCACTGTGCCCCAAGCTCCACAGCTGATCTCTTTAATCACCACATCTCAGTGACAAGGCAGTGAAGCAACTCAACTCCCAGCAAGACAAATCCAGAGCAGGTTGTTTATTTTCTCTACAGGCAGCTTTGACTCTGCCTGGGCAGAGCCAAGCAGGGCCAGAGCCTGGAACCTTGGAGGAACGAGCCCTTGGTTCTCCATGGCTGGGGGAGGCAGAGGTATTTAAAAGAAAATAAGCCTGGGTTGGAATCCCAGCTACACAGAACAGACTATCTCCTTGCTCCATGCCTCAGTTTCCTCAGCTGGAGGAGAAAATCAACATTGGACTCACATGTCAAGGAAGCTGGAGGTCCAGGGCGTTGTTTTGAACCATTCTCTGTGTTCGGCTCCTCTGCTGAACCTCCCCTGAATGCCCTGCTCTTCCTGGCAGAAGCCTCATGGGTTCAGGCACTGAGGGGTGTCTGGCAAAGAGGGAGAAAAGGCCAACAACCCTAACTCAGTTTGGGGTCAGGCACACTACAGCTGACAGCAGGGGAAGAGGGACCCAGCTGTCCCCAAAACCTGTGGGAGCCAGCACCTCAAGCCGTGGAAAGGGAGGGAAAGGTGGGCTCCTCCACCATGAGGTGCAGGGGTGATTTCATCAGCGGCAGGACTGGGCAGAGAGGTTTCAGGGCTGCCTTTTCCCCCAGCTGCACCCTGGGGTACTCAGGGGGATGTCACCACCTTCACAACGCAGGTCACGTCTCCAGCCAAGCCTGGCCCAGAGCCCTGGGCTGTTTGTCTGCAGGGCAGATGCAGAGGAAGGTGGAATTACAGAAAGAGCTGGGCACGGGGGAAGTGCTGCAGAACTAATAAAGAGCTTTGAAGGGAATGGGGAATTGAGTCAGGTTCACATTAAAGGGCAAGGAAATGAACGCTGAGATGAAGGCGCCTGCAAGTTCAAATGCAGCAAGCTGATAAATAAATAAAGTTAAAAGAATGACTTTTAATTACATTTGAAAGAGAAAAATAGGGAGAGCTGGGGGGGAATGATAGAAAAACCTCCTCCAAACTCAGACACTCCAGAGCTCTGGCCTTGTTTAGGGGACACTCCTGCCTGCCCGATGAGCCCAGGGCAGCCACCAGCAGTGGCAGGGCTGGGGGGACAGCAAGATCAGCTGAGCCTGGGTTTAATGCCTCAATTAAGGTTCATTCTGATCAGCTTTAAAAAGCAATTTAGCCCCACTAAGCTGCACCAGGTCAGGAGCAGGGATAGATGGCAAGTCTCATTTGAAAGCCCAACACACACTCCCATCATTAACGGGCCCATCCCATTAATGACAATAATACTGTTGGCTTAAAATGTTGCTTTCATTGAACAACTGGAGAAGAATGAAATGCTTTCCTCCAGTTTTTGGTCTGGTGCCAGGAGCTGCCTGTAAAATCCAGATAAGAGTTCTCAGCAGAAACTTCTGATAAGGGAATTAGCAGGTAAACTTTAAACTTTGGTGAAGGCGAAGGCAAGGAGGGGAGGGAAAGCGTTTGTGGTCTCTTCAGTGGTGTCAGCTTGCCAGGCTGAATCTCACCAGAGCCCGACGCCACATTCCCTGAATCCTCATCCCTATTATCTGTCTGTACTGGGAAATTACCTGTTTCCATAGCTGAGGCCAAGGCCTCATCCCCTTAAGAATCTGCCTTTTCCCTCTCCTTTCTATTTTCTCACACCCCAGAGACCATCCTCCATCCTATTCCTAGCACTGCCCTTCTCTTAAGCTGAAGCTAATTCCCTGTCAAACCTCTTGGGGTTCTTTCATCCCCTCTTAAAAAAAAAAAAAAATCAAATCATTACCTAGATAATCCACAAACTCAGCCAGAGCTACAAATGAATGCCTTGACTCCGGATAAATCTCCCTCTTGCAGATGCTGGGTACAAGAACATCTGTCATGGTCAGGATGAAGCACCCTGATGAAATGCCCTCTGGAGAAAGAGTCTCACCCTGTTTGTCCACTTTGCCAAGGCTCAAGCTCATGAAATCTAAAGCTGATGCCACAGAAATCCTGGGACATCTGAAACTTGGAAGAAGAGGATAATATAGAAATTAGTCTGCTCCTACAATCAGTTCAATCTCTACATCCACTTGGTTCAGGAGTGCTAAAATCCTTGGTCATCATTTGGATGGACAGGTTAACTCCAGGGGTATTTTGAATTCTCATTCCACTCCTGGAGAACCTATATCCAAGGAGGAATAAATGAGTAGCTTGTGATTCTGGAGTAAATTCTGGTCAGAAGAGCAAAGATTTGGGCATCAAGTTATCTCGGAGTGGCTCCTAGCTAAGCTGTGCCTTTTTTTTTTTTTCTTTTTAATAAAGTGGTGATACAGCTGGGAAGTAAAAAAAGAAAAAAAAAATCTATGATCCTCCTAACACGGACTTTCTGAATTCGCTTTTCCATCCCCATTACCCTCTGCTGTTGGGAAGGTGGGTAAGGCTCAGGAGCAGGATGGCTCCTCACAAAAACACCAAGATTCAGCTAATTGCTCCTTCCTGCTTTCCCATGCTGGCACTTCTCTTCAGAATCTGCTGCCTGAGGCAAACAATTGTTGTGGGGGCAAGGCCAAAATCCAGCCAGCCCAAAGAGAAATCACGGAGCTTTTCAGAAGCTAAAAGGAATTTGTTAATTTACCCAAAATTTCTGGGTTTAGACTTTAATATCCTGAGAGGGAACACCAAATTAACACATCAAGAGCCATTCATGACAAATTTCCTGCTTGCCCCTGAACAAGCAAACTGGGAATTCCAGAGGTTGATTAACAGCATTAACACACCCATCTCTTAGTTTTAGGATTAGTTACAACCTTCAGGACCTCAGAGTTTGGGAAAGGCCGAAATGCTCGTCACCCCTTAAGACTCCATTCTACAGTTCGAATCCTACTTGTCCCAAAACTTCTGCACTGCCATTCTCAGGCATCAGTATCCCAAGAAACTCACTATTTCCGGAACAGCAAGAGCCAGGCAGGAATATCTTGTTAAGGTGTCTCTTACAGTTTGGAAAAGGCAGATTCATCTCAGTTGAAATGCCTGGAAGAAAGAGACCCAGTTTGATGAATTTCTTCTGCTAGGGAAAAAAAATGAGACTAAGACAACTTGTTCTAACTTTTTATTCAAAGTCATTTTGTTTTGAAACTTAAGCTGATTACAATAAGAATATATTTTAAAAATGAAAAACAGGTCATGCATGAAACACTTTGATATCATCAAAATGAAGTATTGCAGACTTTTTTATTATTATTATTTTTTGTCACAGCTCACAAAAGTTTCAGTGATTTTGACTTTTTTTCATGCCAGGACAAGGAATTTTAAGCCTCTGTGTTTCTTTCTGGGATAAGCAACCACTTATAGCAATGTAGTTTTTCTCAGAGAAAAAACAGAACCAGCCTTTCAGTTTCTAGCTCTGCTTTGAACTGAGACTGAGAGTTAACTAGAGTGATCCAAAGTTGTTAAAAACCAAGAGAAAAGCTTTCATATTTCAGACTTCTATCTTCCTCTGCTCCCAGCGGCCAAAGAAAATGCCATTAGCCCTGGAGGTACTTTTGGTAAATAAAGAAAAGGGGAAAAGAAAAAAGGAGAAGGAAAAAAAAAAAAAAAAAGACAGACAAGAGAATAGTCTTTATCTTTTATTTTTCTGTCGTAAATATATTATAAACCATTTTCTCCAAGGCGTGAAATTGTCTCACTTTAGCCCTCCAGAGCCAAGGGAGTCAGAGCTTTCAAAGCTGCCTTTTGAAGGGACGGGTGTGTTTTAAAGCCCGTCTCGAGTGCGCTTTATTAAGAGGGGTGGGTGGAAATACTCCTGCGGAGATCCCGGGATTCTGGGAGAAGCTGAGGGAAAACAGCTCAACCCCAACCTCAGCCGCTATTTGTACACCAGTCCCCAGAAGGAGGGGACAAAGCCTCGCTTATCGCATCTCCCAGGTTTTAGTTCTTGCTGCTCCGGCGTTTATTTGAAAGTATTTCCCGGGGGAGCTGTGCAGGGAGGGGTGCAGGTCCCAGGACATTTGAAAGTATTTCCCGGGGGAGCTGTGCAGGGAGGGGGGCAGGTCCCAGGACATCGCTGCTGCCCCTCGCTGCAGGGATCAGGGATTGGAGGGGCTCACTGGTGACTTTGGCTTCTCTAAAGCCGGAGCTGCTGCTGATATTATCACTGACAGCTCCACGGTGACAGGACTGGGAGATGTGTGCTGTCGGAGGGAAGCTCATTTAGAAAAAGCTTATTTTGAGAAGTTTGNAAGGGAAGGGAAGGGAAGGGATCGTCTTTCTACCAACAAATCCGTCCTCTGAGTAATTATAAAATGTGGCAATTTTTGCATTAAAATAAATTTGTTTACCAGGTAGCAAAAAAAATAGGGTTACTAATTTTTTCTATTCACTGCTATTAAAAGAAATCTACTCTTAGTAGAGGACCCTGTAATGAGTGTCCTGGTGTCTTGCAGGTCCTGGTAGACACAACAGCTTTTCCTAAATCACAGGCTGGCTCATACCTCCCTAAGAACCTTGTCCAGGATCTCTCTCCTGGAGGGATGGACACAGATATTTAAAATTGAGACAGCAGTGATTTGGGAACGAGTGTTCTGTTGGAAAGTGCTTGCTACAAGGATGTTGCATTCCCAGTGCAGGAGAATCCCTCCTCTGCTCATCAGGAGAAGGTCACAGTCACCCCACTTTGTGCTGTGATGCAGAAAGGGGAGGGAGGAGCCCTGTGGAACAGCACCCCGAGTAAAACATAACCGAATAGTTGGAATGCTTCGCAAGAAACTGCTCCCAGAGTGAGACATCTGCTGCTGACTCTCCCTGCTGTGTTCCTAAAATGCCGACAGCGCAGAAGTCAGATTTGAGCTTGGGGGGAGCCTTGCGACGCAGTTGAGCAGAGCCTGGGATTTCCCCCTTCCTGAGAAACCCTTTGCTGCAGGCAGTCATTGCGGAGGGGAGCAGGGGAGAAGGGCGAGCACAGCCTGCCCTTGCTCGGGGACACAGGCAGCTCATGGCACGGCTGCTGTGCTGCACAAACCGTGGGTTCGCGTTCAGGGAGCTGCCTCCAGACATCCAGCACTGACAGTGCCACCTGAACACATCCTGGGTGGAAGAAGCAGCACAGCTACGCTTCTCCTCTGAAGGGAAACATGCAGAAAAAATAACCTCGTGAAGGGCATGATGATGCTATTTTTATTGGCAAAAAAAAAAAAAGAGAAAAAAAAAATGGTAAGCTTATTATTCCCATTATGGTAAAGGTTCCACTGAAAACTAGGTGGTCTGGGGGCTGTTCACATTGCAGAAGACATCCCCACATTGCAAGGACTCAAAGACATGCAACTCCAAACCAATGCAGTAAGGTGACCACGGACACTTGAGAGAGCAGTGTCAGAGACAGGGTGGCTCCATCCCACTCCAGCCATGCCCTGATTGCCTTGGATTTATTGGTTTTCTCAGCTCAGAGGGGGAATGGCTTCAAACTGACAGAGAGGAGGTTTGGATTCAACATTAGGAANGGTCTCAGTTTGTTGTGGGTGGGTGAATCAGTGCACACAGAAAAAGCTGATCCACCCCTCTGTCCTTCAGGATGGGGCCAGTTAGGCTTTTCCAGGGATTTTAACCTTTTACACTTTTTAAATTAGTTTTAAATTTTTGAAATTAATGACAAGTACAGGAAAAGAAAAAAATTAATGACAAGTACAGGAAAAGAAAAAAATTAATGACAAGTACAGGAAAAGAAAAAAAG
>WBMY01018023.1:65446-115692 GCA_013397315.1 Donacobius atricapilla | reverse complement strand
ACACATCCTGGGTGGAAGAAGCAGCACAGCTACGCTTCTCATCTGAAGGGAAACATGCAGAAAAAATACCCTCGTGAAGGGCATGATGATGCTATTTTTATTGGCAAAAAAAAAAAAAGAGAAAAAAAAAATGGTAAGCTTATTATTCCCATTATGGTAAAGGTTCCACTGAAAACTAGGTGGTCTGGGGGCTGTTCACATTGCAGAAGACATCCCCACATTGCAAGGACTCACGGACATGCAACTCCAAACCAATGCAGTAAGGTGACCACGGACACTTGAGAGAGCAGTGTCAGAGACAGGGTGGCTCCATCCCACTCCAGCCATGCCCTGATTGCCTTGGATTTATTGGTTTTCTCAGCTCAGAGGGGGAATGGCTTCAAACTGACAGAGAGGAGGTTTGGATTCAACATTAGGAAGAAATTTTTCCCTGTGATGGCGGTGAGGTCTTGGCACAGGGTGCCCAGAGCAGCTGTGGCTGCCCCTGGATCCCTGGCAGTGCCCAAGGCCAGGTTGAACAGGAGCTGCCTGGGACAGTGGGAGGTGTCCCTGCCATGGCAGGGGGTGGGATAAGATGACCCTGAAGTCCCTTCCAGACCCAACCACTCTGTGATTCTATGGAGTGCAAGCTTTGCTAGTGGAGCTGCTGCAAAGCTCTGCTGATTCTGGAGCGCTCAGGGAGCCCCAGCCCCTCCCCTGACAGCAGAGCAGCAGCCAGGCAGAGCTGGTGCAGTGCTGCTCCTGCAGTGCCCGGGTGGCATTTCTGCACATATTCACAGCTGCACTCCCAGGGAGCCTAACAGTCCCATCTGGAAACAGCAGAGCTCAGAGGGGGCTGGAAACGGTGTGGCAATTCCAAGCAGGAGGAGGTGGATGGATGGGGCTCCATAAAAATCATTGCAAGGCTGTGACACAGGCAGTCCTCACCTCCCCTTGCTCCAGGAACAGGGAGAGGAACAATGTGGCTCCTAGACTGGAAATGGCCTGGAGGTCTTTTTACCAGCTCTGTTCAGCTTTAGGATTTCCCAGCGATGCAGGGCACCAGAATCATCCCTGGGCTGTCTGCCTGCTGCTGGCGCCAGGGAGCAGCGATGAGTGGGCTCCATGAGGGCTTTGGACCGTCCTGTTGGGCTTTGGGAGGGGCACAAGAAAGGGGTGGCAACACCACAACTACTTCTTATCTGCTCCCCAGGGTCACATTGTCCCAGCCTGAGCTCCTCAGGCTCAGGGTGACTCTTGCTGCATTGATTGAGTTTTTCACATCCCTGACAAGCAGAAAGTTCCCTGTCAGCAGCTCCCCCAGGATCTCCTGGAGCACTTGCATAAACATGCAGCTTTCCATCCTTGTCCTGCACAAGTGGACACCTCTCAGCACACTGAAGGGACAGTCTCTGGTTAACCCCACCTGTCCACTTCCACAGTCTGACCCTTCCCACCACACCTGGAGCACATCTGGAAGCCACTTGTGCAGAGCACAGCACAAGCCCAGCTCCTTTCCACCAAGGAACATCTCACCTGCTTGTGCTGAGCCAGCCCAGGTCTGAGGGGTCGGGGTGGTTTTCACACCCCATGTGCAAGGTCTTGCTGTGTGGGAAAAGGAAAAGCAAAGTTACTGTAGCATGAGAGAACCCTCCAGGTGCAGGTTTTGTCATCACAGCTGTGACTGCGGTGGCTCTGCCGGTGCTCCCTGGGACGCAGAAACTTTGGGATGTCCCCCAAGGCCCGTCATGGTCACTCACAGCTCCCAGTTCCATGGAACAGGCTCCCGATGTTTTAGGAGTGCCACAAGACAGATTTGAACAGAAAAATTCTACCACCCTCTCATGGCTTTGGTTGGTTTTGCAATCAGTTCAGCCCAGAGGCCTTTGTTTTTCAGCCAGGTGTGTGCCAGGGAGTGCCCTGGTGTGCCTGCTTGGGAGGAAGAAGCTGTGCTTCCCACTGAGGAACGCTAAGTGGTTGTTCAGATAGGACAATCAAGAAAAGCACTGCCTAAATAGACTCCAAGTGGTCACAGATCCCTTCTGCTCCCCCAGGAACAGTTTTGAGGTCGTTGTCCTGTGCTTTCAGACCGAGCAGGGTTACAGCTGCTGCCAGGCTGGGCATCAGGGTTCTGCCTTCCATCCCTTCTGTGGTGCTTCGCTTTCCTCATCCTGTTGGTGACAGCCAAGGAATTCGTGAAGATGAGCATGGTACCAGTTGAGAAGGATTCACAGACCCTTGAAGTAAATAATTGAGGACAAATATAATCTAAATGAATTTTAAATTTTAAATTTTAAAAAATGTGAAGCACAAAAAGAGGATTTTTGTAAGCCAAGCAAAACAGGCTGTGCTATTCTCATTCCACCTTCCACTAGTCCAGGCTGCTCCAAGCCCTGTCCAACCTGGCCGTGGACACTTCCAGGGATGGGGCAGGGATGGTTTTCTCCCCCCCAACATCAGTTTTGTCTCCCAGGCTGGGCCAGAAGCAAGAAGGGGCAACCCCACAGGGAAAGCCACAGACCCACGCTGCCATCGGGGAGCCTGGAGAGCCCTTGGGACTTGGAGGTTTTGTTGTTTCTTGATGCAAAATAAAATGAAGAAGAAAAAAAAAATGTCAGCAAATTGGAGGGGCTCCAGCAAAAGGAGATAAAGATGATTAAGGGTTTAGAAGGATTGACCTATGAAGAAAGATTAAAGGAACTAATTATGTACAGCTCAGATAAAGGATGAGTAAAGAGGTGATTTAATAACGCCCTGCAAATACTCAGGAAGGTGTCAACAGTAAGGCAGGGGGAGGAATTATTTAGAGTCCTTCACCAAGGAGCAACACAAGAGATGCAATGAGAGGGGAAGGTGACATGGGACATCGGCACAACACAGAAAAACCCAGAGATTTCTTTTGGGAGCAGCAAGTGAGTTAGGAGCACAAATCCTCTGGAAACACTCTACCCTTCAATCCCTAAATGATCAAAGAATGCATTTTCAAAGGTGTTTAGGTGCTTAAAGGTGCAGGCAAGTGCTCTAATAGGATTTTCAAGTGCATCTAAGCAGGTTTCAGCAGGAATTAGGCCCTTAAATAACTTCATCAGTTCCACCAGTTCCTTACTCATCTCCTTGCACAAAACAGCTGGAAGGTCTGGCTGTGGGACTCAGCAGAAATCCCCCAGTAGGAGAAGATCAGGCCTGAATCCCGAGCTGCTGGAGCAGAATGAGGGTGGATGGCTGGAGTGCAGGAGGACGTTCTGTAGGAAACCATCCTGCCTTGTCAGGACGCTGTGCATTGATCTGCACAGTCGATTTGAAAGTCAATGAGATTTAAACTCTCAGGCCCATTAAAATAAAAACCCTAAAATGCCTTTGGCACTTCAGCACCTTGGTCAGCTGGGCAGGTCCTTGTGCAGGTTATCAGTGAACAGAGCCACGGTGACAGAGCTGTCCCAAAACAGTGTGGTCACCCTGTGCTCCCCTGGAATGTGTCACCAGCACTCCAGGGAAACATGTCCCATTTTTTCTGCGCTGCAATTAAGCCATCCATGTTTTCTTGGGGACAGGGGGTATTTTTCCCCTGTAAAAATAATCACCTGGATGGAGGAGGGCTGGGAAGGCACTAAAGGAGAGGCAGGATAACAATGGAAATTGGGAGCCAAGAGAGTCCCAGGATGAAAATCCCACAGGAATTTGCAGCTAAAAACACTGAAAATATAGGGAGGGAATTTCAAGTGTGGACTTAAAGGAGAATTATTGACCTTAAAGCTTTCTTCCCAGTGCCTCATGCAGACAGCACCAAGACTACAAGACCAATCTTCTCTCCAAGGAGCTCAGCCAGCAATGCCTACTTGGAGGGGCTCTCTGGTGTCATGCATGGAGATTCCCCAAGACTACCACTTGCCTGGCTGCTCTCCTGGACAGCAAAGGCCCAGAGAAGGTCACTGCATTCCCACCAAAACCCCTCCAGATCCTTGGGACAATTCTACCAGTGCACTGCAAATGGTCATGGTGAACTCACATCTCTGCCCCAAGCCCAGAAGCACAAAATTTGTGAAGCGCTTCTGCCTTCTGACTGCTCCCAAATACAAATACAAAGACTTCAAAAAAGGAAAAAATTAAACAAAACAAAACAGACAATATGAAAACCAGCCCAAATTGCCAAATCCTGAGCTCAGCCAATCCCCAGCCCGGGACTGCCACAGCTCTCACAGCTGCAAGTTTAGATTCCAGAGGAGAATTTTGAACACAGTCATAACACAAGGAAAGGTGAGAGGAGAGAGGCTGTGGCTTGTTCTTGTTATTGCCCTGAAGGGTGTTTCAGGGCAAATATTCAAGCTACACTTTTCATTAAACCACAAACGTGTCAATTTTGCCAAGTGTATATATAAATATACATACATATATGTATTTTCAAGTAACTGCTTAAAAACAGGGAGGTGTTTGAAAGACTGGTTTAACCCTTTTGCAGCACTTGAATCCACTTGAAATTATATGAGAGAGGAAAGTTAAATATGAAGATAAATGCATAAATGGCCAGAGTTGCTATGGAAATGGAAGGGGATGGAAATTGAAAGTCAATAGAGGACTAACTTACTGTTCAATTTAAAAATAGTCTTTCTATACAGAAAGGGAACATTTTTCAAACCTCTGTTGGCCTGTATTATACAAAATGGGAAGTGGTTTTGTGGCTGGGTACATCAATTTAATGCTGCACGCTCCACCTACAGCCTGTATGGTCCATGGTATCATAAGTGGGACTTGTCCTCAAGTTTATGCCAATCTATATCCCAGCTCCAGAGCCCTGGTGCTAAATGCCAGCATGAACAAGTAACATATATGGGTAAAATGGGTCAAATTCTGTGGGGTGTAATGACAAATAATTTGTAGGATTTCAGGTCGGTTCTGTTTATTTTTTAGCGTAATTCCCCATGGAAAGAAGGTTTACCGGATTGGGCTTGTTGCCCCACGGGCACTGCACAGTAGCTTTCCAAACCTGCTGGCCTGCAATCGGATTTGATGGAAGAAGAGGTGTCTCTGAGGAATTAAGCCCTAACAACATTTATAAAGGAGGACATTCTCAAATAAGCACTTTCTGCCATTGCCCTTCCATTTTCCATCCTGCTCCCAGGGCGTGCTATGAGCTCAGCCAGAGAATCCACACAGGAGATGACCGTGGAACACCAGGCTTCATCTGTTCCACTGCCTCCAAAGCCCTTTGTTTTATTAAGATAAATGTAATACACTTCCTTGGTTCCATTCAGAGAGGGAGAGCAAATTGTGTTTGAACAGCGTCAAGCCCCATCCATGAGCAGCATATCAAGAGGAAAGTGGGGCTTTGCTTCCACCAGCCCACACTTCACTCTCCCTCTCCATCCCCAGACACTTCTGAGGCTTCTTGGTACTTTTATTCACCTCCAAAACGAAGGTGAATAAATCCTTTCGGCACTGACAGACAAGAATTCGTAGCTCATCATATCCCACACCCCAAGCACTCGACTCTTTCAGCCTCTTGGTCTTCTCTGCCTGTTTGCTTCCTCCCCCTCTTACTCTGTGGTGCCCAGAAGTTGCAGGCAACCCCTTCCCACCGCCCTGGGTGAGAGCACAGCAGCCCTGGGACATGTTCCTGCCCACAATTCCCGTGCCATGGACCCCCGTGCCCCTCTGTTCAAAGCACACGAGCCTCACTCAGCAAATTTCTGATGGCTGGAGGTGTCTCGCTGACTCAGGTACGACAAACCTGAAAAAACAAAACCCAACAGACCCAGAGGATGCTGAAATTCAGCTTCCCAAGGCAAAGAGCTGGCACAAGCTTCAGACTTGGCAAGAAGATTCTGCCTCCTCCTTTCTCTGAGTCACGTTCCCCAAGTCTAGCTCCGTGCCCTTCTGCAAGGGGGGTTTGAAAGAATTCCACAGTACCAGCAGGATTCTCACCATCCCCATTTCCCAGGCTGTCGGAAAAAAGGCCTTTAAAAATAGTTCTGTGCTGCTGGGTGGGATTTTCTTCTGCAGGTGCTGTGCAACAGAGAACGAGATGAGATTCTAATCATAGCTCCTTCGCAGAGGGAAGGTTCAGAGTTGAGCCGTGCAGCAGCAGCCTCATTTTCACAGCAATATCACTTTATTCTCTGGGTGTCAGGGGGACACATATTGCTGTCATTTCCCTGTGCCGTGTTTGTATAACAGACGCAAAGAGCAGCCCCAAAACATGGAGCTATCACTGCTCCATCACGTCCAGGCAGGGAGAGCAGCCTGGTTGGTGCCTGATGCTTCTGCTCTGTGCCCCTAGAGAGTTCATCCCAGAGGGAAGAGGGTCCCTGGGCTGCTGGATGCTGTCGCTGTCCCCTCCAGCTGCAGCGGTGAGGGGAGAGGACTTCCCATCCAAGCAGAGAAATTGGAGCTCAAGGCTGCATCTCCTCACTGCATGGCATGGCTCTGCACTCACCACTGAGGACTGGCTCTTCCCCACCACAGCCCCAGCCTGCCCACAGCCCCAGCCTGCCCCATTAAAAATCCCCCAAGTCATAAAACAAAAGCTTTTCCCAAAAATTAGTTAAGCCTGCCAGATTTCTCTCCCAGCCAGCTGCCACCACCCTGCTCAAGGTGTGGGACCTGCTTGCACCAGAGCCTCCTGATGAACCTGAGAACTTTCTGCCAGGTCCCTTCACTCCCAGCCATCAGCCCCCAGGAGCAGGAGGCCCCTGCCAGAGCCTCTGCACCTGGATCTCTGCAGAGGAGCAGGCTGGAGGCCCCCACACACCAGGGGATTTCTGACAAGGTCTCCCATCAGAGTCCAGCCAGTATGAACCTCCACCTGCGGACGTTCATGGGACTGCAGTGCAGTGGGGAATTGCAGCACCACCACACCCCACAGACAGCACCACCTTCTCCTTTTATTTGCCTCCTTGTCTGGCACCATCTCTACTGAGCTATGCCACTGCCCTCTGCCAGCTCTCACTGTCAGGGGTAGTTGCTCTGGGATAGTGCTCCCTCGCCCATCGATCCTTTGCTCCTTGAATCCAGACACTTACAACTTCCTGGAGGCATCACCACCTTGTTTGTAGCTGTAGAGTGTTTTCCAAATGGAGGCCCAAGCCAAAGCACCACTCTGAAGTCCCTCCCTGACGTGAACAAATCCTGGGACGTTCGAGAGGGGATGCACTTTGGCCCAGCATTTATCTCCTCTGGATGTTTTGCCTGCTGTTCCTTCCTCTCCAAGTAGAGCTCCTTGCTAAGCCCCAGGTTTTATAAGGCCACTTGCTGCAATAATAAAGTCCGTGTTGCTTTGGGGACATGGAATCAGCCTGGGTGTCATTGCTGAACACACAGACACACACACAACCCCTCACTCAGGTGAGAAGGCATGAACTGTTTATTATCAAAATCTGACTGTACTTTTATAGTATTTCTACAAAAGCCAGGGATTGAGGGAGAAGGCTGACCCCTCTCCCCATCCCATTGGTCAGGACAACTGTCCATCAGCTGTCCATAGCTCTAAAACAAAGAATGTAAACTATTTTGAATTAAAGAAAACATTGCTTCTATTTATAACACCTGTGTGTGAGAAACAACCTAAAAACCATGAACGGTGAGACACAAACAGAAGGCTGAAAAATCCGGGCAACACCTGGGCGCACTCAACCCAACAACTTGGCATGATTTAGGAGCTTTTGGGGGTGCCTGGACCATGCCAGGCCAGCCCTGAGCTGGACAGGTGGGTGCCCAACCTGGAGCTCGGTCCTGCCTGAACCTGGGTGTCAAGCCCCGCCAGACTCGTGCCTGCTCCCTGCAGGATCCACAGAAGAGTCTGACGGAGCCGTGGTGAGGAGCGACACCCATCAGCTGCACTGGAGCAGCCACCTCACCCTCGAGGAGGATGTTTTCCAAAACAGAGATTATTGCTACGTAAGACACCTTCATGTCACCACAGCCAGGAAACCATCGGTGACAGTCACCCCAGCGTGACCACACTGTCGTGACATCTCTTCCCTGCACCCTTCCACGTCCACAGATGTTTTATCAGCTGCCTGACAGGGCTGGCACACCCTGTCGCAGAGCTGTGCTGTCCTTACCAGCAGCAAAGCCATTAAGCCCCCTTTGCAGCCCCATATGCATTCGCTTCATGCCTTTAATCCTGACAGCCCAAGTAAATTCCTCCTGAAAAGAAAACCCTTGTTCCCCCTCCCTGAGATGCTGCTTCTTGCTAAATGTCATTAAAAGCAGAACCCATGGTAACGTCAGTCCTTGCTGAAGGTTGAAACCACCTTGACTGTAATCTTGGTTTGGCACTGGCTGGGAAAAAAAAAAAGCAAAAAAAAAACCCCAGATACTTCTTCCACTTCTCTGTCAGCTCCACTTTGCATCAAAATCTCCTTTGTATGTCACACAGCTATTAAAGTTGTGGATTGTGGCTGGGCTCTGTGTGTGTGGACGTGTGTGTGTCTGTGCCTGTGCCTCAGAAACTGGGTCACCCGGAGAGCGCTCCATGAAAACGCTGCCCTGACAAATCCAGGCTGGCAAGACTCAAAGATACCCCTTATAATGTTTCTTCTGCCTCCCATCATGCTTTGAAATGAGCAAATAATGCTAC
Source organism: Donacobius atricapilla (assembly GCA_013397315.1). NCBI lineage: Eukaryota > Metazoa > Chordata > Aves > Passeriformes > Mimidae > Donacobius > Donacobius atricapilla. Next base: position 107,138 of record WBMY01018023.1, on the reverse strand, counting down.
TTTCTGCTGTATTTTTGTATCTTTTATTCAGGAGCTTCCTGAGGTAAATAACCTCAGGCAGGCAAATCCAAGGGGATGCTCCTGTCTCTCTTGCTGTCTGCTCACACTGAAATCATGATATACTTTGCTTTCATGATGCTCTTTATAAAACTTTTTTTTTTTTTTTCCAGGAGAAATGGCTATCAAGGAGGGCAAGAAACTTCACACATTTGGCTCCGGCTTCAGCCCCAGCATTTTGTCATCCTTCTCTCCCTGTCACTGCCCCAGAGATGGCAGGAGGGCACCTGCAGAGCCCACAGCACCTCCCCATCACACGGGTGACCCCTGTGGCCATCACCCTGGCCAGAGCAGAGGGTGGCTTCTCAGCCAGGACCCCGTTAGTAGGCAGACATCCTGTAATTCCTACCAGGGCCCTGAATAACACGGCTCCGGCAGTTTCTGTCTGAGGCTGAGGGTGAATCCTGTCACCCACCTGCCCTCACTGGGGCACTGAGAGGTGGGGGAACAGCAGAGCAGAGGGGGGGGCTGGCCCAGCTCAGCACCAGGAAAAATCCAGGCTGCTGGAGGGGGAACTGAAAGTTGCTGACTCCATGCAGGACAGAAAGACGTGGGCCACAATCTCAGGAGGAGCTGAGAAGGGGAAGCCTGTGAGTTTCTCTCATTAACAGCTTATTTTAATACTTGTAACATGAGAGAAGGCATGGCAGGAAGAAATACCTGGGCAGGGAAGGCTTTTTCTGCTAAGCAGAATTGCAAAGAGGGTCTTGGGGGCCAAATACTGCTCTTTTATTTTTTGTCCTACTCTCACTGCACTTATCTCCCTTAAAGCAAGCAGAACTTAAGTGACCACTAATAGAACAAGGGACAGGGAAGGGATGGAAGGATCTGGCTTCAGATATCCACTGGCTTGGGGGAGAGCTGTAGAGAAGGATTTCAAAATCCCAGGATGAGGGAAATTGAGTTGAGGAACAGAAAGTGCATTTTCACGGGCTCTAATCTAGACTCTGTCTGTCTCTTAGTGCTCCACTTTGGTAAATCACAGTGTGCAGGTTGTGAACCCCATTTTACCAACAGGGAAAGCAAAGCAGGGCAGAGGTAACAGGCAGCATTCATCATCTAAGGGGGCCTGGCAGCACCCAGAGCCAGGCAGAGGTGGTGGAGAGCCCTGCCCAGCAAATTGCACTGCTTGGAAAAGGGAACCGAGGGATTGCGGAGTGGGAACGGGGGAGATATGGAGAGGAGAGGGAGTTCCGGGCGTTGCCTTGTGGATCTCGCAGGGAGGGAGCTGAACCACCCAGGGCATCCCACATGGGGCAAGTCTGGGGTTGTTTGGGGTCGCTGAGGGGTGGAAGTGCCGGTCCGGGAGCCCGTGGAGGATGGCTGGGTGTGATCAGCTGGGCCAGCAGGCTGCAGGGAGGGGGGACACGGGATATCACCCCCCTGAAGTGTCCTCCGGTTAATGTATTCAGCGGTGAGTTTAGGGGATCTCAGGAGAATGAATTGTCAGAGCGTCGGAAGCCAGAGATGGCAGGGGAATTACTGCTAATCCTTTCTTGTGGGACACAACACTCCAAAGGATTTAAAGGTTGTTCAAAAATGCAGAAAAAGAAGAAGTGACAAGGACACCCCTCCCTCTTTCTTACGTTTTAGGTTGGTCACTTGCTGCTGGCTGGGAAAGACAGAAAAGTGAAACTTTTCTTCCCAGGAGAGGGAAAGGATGAGAGGGAGAGAAGAAAAGATGAAGAATGAAGATTAGATCTGGAGAAAAGCCGATCTTACCCTCTCAGGGAGTGTAGGCTGCAATTAATTCTCTTTTGCCTAACAATACCCCATTGTTATTTGTAGTAGTACTCAAGATGTGGCGATAAGGGAGGAAGGAGCTGCAGGCAGGGGAGGCTGCAGTTGTTATCCTTGGAAATCCTCTGGCCGGAGGGCCCTGGGCCCTTGTCCTACGGGATGACCCTTTACCTCAGCTGAGGATCTCCCCATCACCAACAATGAATGTAATTTGAACAGCTCTGGTGGAAGGGTTTTGGAAGTCTGGGGTTTGAATATCCTCTCCCTGCTGTTTGATTTGTAGACATGGTCAAGGGTTTGGTCACGCAAAATGTGTGTGACCAAAGGTCACTCCCTCTGTGTTTTGGGTAGGCTGCTGGGCACAAAGGCAGGTCTGGGCTGGGCTTCTTTTGCCCTCCAGAGATGCTGAAGTTCTTTCATCCCAGTCACCTGCCCTTGCTGGACCCCAAGGGCTGCCAGTCTCCACCCTGGCCTCTTCAGAACGCGGCTGGTACTCATGAAATGCTCATTTCCATCCCTCCGATTATCATTATGCAAAAGGTAGCACTTACAGACTCACCAGGAACCTTCTGCCGGGTGGGTGCTTTGGTGAGTGCTGCAAACCCTGGGATCAAACCACCTCCAGCATCTGCGATCCACCCAGCTAAACTGGGGCCTCTTTCCCAGCCTGAGATCCTGCCCTAAAACCTTCCCTATTCATTTTCTTCCCTTTCCTTGCTCTTCAGGTGTTTTAACAGAGCTGTCCTCAATTATGCAATGTTTTTCTGTCTGTTCAGCGAGGTCCAGGCTGGTGCATTATCGACTGTGCCCTCTGGGTGACCTTGGGGCTGGGGAAGGTGAGAGCTCCTGGCAGATGGGCTCCTCCCTGCAAACCGTGCTCCGCTGTCATTTGTCCCAATTCCCTGCCGGAGCTGGGGACGGCAAAGAACAACTTATTAAGGAATTGCTTCTTTCCTCCCCTGTTCAGCTGCTCTCAGGCAGCTCCTATCGATCCACTGAGCCTACTCAGGATGTTTTGCAAAAGGCACTTAGTGAAATTCATTCCAGGATTTTGTCAGTGGGTTTTGCTGCCTGAACTGGCCATGGGACACAGGTTTGACTCTGAGAGGGTCATGGTAAGAGCTGTCATAGAAGAGGAATTTCCGTTTTGCCAAACATACTTTTCATCGTGTTATTTTTCACCGTACCAAAACCAAACAAGCAAAAAAACCAAAAAAAACCCACAAAACTAAATCCAGGGTTTTTATTTTGGGTGTGTGTGGAACATTTTTACATTTTGGTGTTGTTTTGGGAGGCTAGTCAGACTGTGTAAACAGAAACAAATTTCAAAATGAAAACGTACTCTGAAAAACAACAGCATAAGCCTAAGCACTTTTTTTTAAATGACATTGTGGAGCAATTTAACTTTTATTAGAAACCTCTTTTTCAGCCCCTCCAAAGCATTTTTTAAAATCACTGTTTCCATGAAAAAATATCTGTTCCAAAATTGCATGCAACAGTAAACCAGAAACTCTGCTGTGACAGTTCCCATTCCAGAGATTCACCACGCCACCTCATTAAATTGCATAAACCACATACAAAACAGCATTTCCCAAAGGACAAACACTCTCCCTGAGAAGCTCCAACCTGTTCCTGTCAAGCACCAGTCGGTCCAGGGAAACCAGCTGCTTTTCCTCGTTCTGCCAGGCTTTTAAGTGACACTGGAGACCTGTGCTCCCGCTCGGGGGCCAGGGGAGCATTCTCGCAGCGCTGCTCCTGCCACCAGCCAGATCCAGGTGGGAAGGGCTGCACATGGCTCTGGTTCCCGGCTTTTGCAGCTGCTCAGGCATGGGGAGCACTGTTGGAACCCTGGAGGCTGAGAATTTCAGGCTTTCTGAGCTCTGAGGGCACTGACCCTCAAGCAAGCACCATGTTTGATCTGAGGCCCTGGAACAGGCTTCTGAAATTGAGTGATGGCACTGGGGTTGTGGGTGTGTAGTTTGAGTGGAAAGCTTGGAATCTGGGGTTTTGGTGTATAATGATATATGTGGAACCACGTGGAGGATTTGGGGCTTAGGCTGGGTTCTTCTTTCACCTTCTTCTTCATGGTTTTGGGTGTTTTTTTCTAGTTGGGTGAAGGGGTCTGCGTTGCAGACTGTGGTTGGTTATTGGGTTGAAGGTGTGAATAGTATGGGTGTCATCTCGTTATTGGGTAGTTGGCATTTGGGAGACCATGGAAAGGGTTAGAGACACCTCCATTTTCTACCTTGCTCATTAGAGCTCACAACTGGTGAGGCTGTACTGTAGATAAGAATTAATAAACACTGAGTCCGAACACAAAATTGCAACTCCTGAGTATTAATCCTGGCTCTAACACAAAAAAAACCACGAAGATAAGAAACCCACAGAGCACAAATGCAATCACACTAATGAGGGCACTGTCTGCTTGGAGCCGTGGCTGCAAAGCACAGCTTGGGGACAGTGCCAGCACATCAGGATGTCCTGCCCCTGGGACAGCACCCTCCACAAGGCAAGGAAGTCCAGGGCTGCATCTGTCCTGGCATTTTGCGTGGGTCAAATGGAGCTCAGAGTGAAATCAGGGCATGTCCCCATTGCAAATGCAATAGCTTGGATGCAACAGCCCTTTGGAGCTTTGTCTCCATCTGTTTTTATGACCTGGGCAAAAGAGATGCTTTAATAACTGGAATAATTTCAGATATTTACACGAGAGATGAATGCAGACCTGCACGGGTGTTTGCTTGGCTGCTCATTTTTTCACCCAGTGAGTAAATCCTATCAAAGCCACTTGCTGCAGGGTGGGCAGTTTCAAACAGTGCATTCCAGCAGCTTTGGAAACGTGAGAAGGTTGAGTTTTCCTTTGGACATTTGCTTCCTACAATGAAGGCAAATGAGTACGTGTGTTATGGTGGGAATCACAAGAGTTCCCCATTTATAGTATTGGGGAAAGGTGTTTTGAATTTTCCAAAAAAAAAAAAAAAAACCAAACCAAAATCTACTCTTTCTCTGCTGCGTAAATGGTGAAAATACAATTGTTCACACAGTCTTGTCCATCTTAGACTCATAAACCTCAGCACTGCCTGGGCAGGTCACAGAATTCCAGAGTGGGTCAGGCTGGAAGGGACCACAGAGGGTCAGCTGAAGTCATGATGGGTTTTGTGGCTTTTTCTTGGACAATAAGGAAGCCAGGGGCAACTCAGGTACTCATGTCTGCTGTGGAGACTCCGAATAGAAAGAGCAAAAACAAGTGACATGTTTCTTTTAAAATTGTATTGGTGGGAGCCTTGACTCTGCATCACTCCAGCTTTCCTCAAGTTGCTTTGATATTCAAAAAAACACCGAGTTCTTAAACAATACTGTCCTAAATCCCTTTTATAAATGCCCAGAACCACTCGCAGGCTTTCTGAAACTCATTGTTATAATTACAATCAAGAATCATGGGACTCTGTGCTTTGTGCCAGAAATACACATCCACTGAATTGTTTGCAGAGGAGCCACAGAGAGAAAGAGTGAAGGAGAATTGCGGCTTCAGTGCTGCTCAATTCAGGAGCAGGAACTCCCACTCTATTTAATTTTTCCTCTTTTGTTTCCCAATTGAACTCAGAGCTGGTGAAACTCAAGCTAATGTTTGCTTTGTCCTCTGTGCTCCTCTTTGGCCTCAGTCCAGGGAACCTGGAGCCCTGGTTCACTGTCCCCCACCATCCCCAGCAGCCTCTGTCCCTGGAGGAGGAGGAGGGTGAGGAAGAAGGTCTGCAGGACACATCAGTCCCAGCAGAGGTGAGGAGAACTTCATTTTGGGATTGCTGGAATAGTATTTAGCAGATGCAGAACGAACTCCCGGGACAAAGGAATGCAGCATCAAGCTTAGTTTTATTAAATCTTCATCTCCTGGGTCTCAAAACAAAGCTTAGGAGGGCTGTGGGGGGGTTTGGTAGTGTTGTCTGACACAGCACAGAGGGAGGGAGCCGTGATTCAACTTTTGCCAGCACAAGGCCTGGAACTGGCTCTCTCTCTGTATCCAGTAATGTCTGATGTTGATCCCTGATCCTGCCTCCATGGAAATGTCCCTGTCTGGTGCTTAGAAAAGTGAGCGGATAAATATCAGATCTGATTCACCACTCAGCTGCTTCTGTTTTGAGGAGGAGGAACATCACTGATTATAGAAGGATTTGCAAGATTAAAACCAGAGTAATTCTGTGCTGAATGCCAACCAAAGCCTTTGATAAAAAGAGAGCAACACTTCTGCCCCATCCAGTATCCCACATGTCGATGGACTGCTCCGTGATATGATTCCATGGCATTTAGACTTTCCTTCCCTTGATTCAGGACAGTGCTGTTAGTTCAGCTAACCCAGACTTTTCCCCTCTATCTCTTCTCCCTGCAAAATGTCAGGCACGTTCTCAGTGAAACAAAAGCAAAACGCCCCCACCCAGCCCTGTTGCAGGTGGCAGCTGACCCCTGGGGAGGGCTGAGCAGACAGGCAGATCTGAACTCCATTTCAAACCCCGAGGGCTTGCAGCACCTTCCAACAGTGAATTAAGGCTGGTCCAGAGAGTGACAAAGCTTAATCTAGAACTGGCTGGCTGTAAACATCGAATCACTTCGTTCAGGCTCAATTTTGCTTGCTTAGGGCAGTCCCAGAGCATATCCACAAACACTGGATGAAGAGAAGCAGTGGGAGCAAAGAAATATTTCAGTTTAAAGGTTTTACACATTTCTTATCCCCCCAAGAAAACTCAAAAATGCCCTCTCAAATGCTAAATAACCTGGATACAAGTAAGATTTTCAGGTGATGGTTTCAATATTTGGTCTTGGTCTAAAGAAAACGAATAAATATGTTGGGTAAATTTCCCAACCACAGAAATCTCCCTCCCTGATAACAAAACTACTCAGGTTCCCTGAGCAGCTGCCAGTTGGGCTGTAGGCTGCCCCATTGCTCTCTGGAGGGTTTGTCCCCTGAGTCATGGTGCCCACAGAGGCAGGCACAAGACTTTAGGAATCCAAACCTCATTCCTGTTTCACAAAGTTTTTAGAGCCGAAAATCCTGTGTCTTTACTCTGCCTCTGAGATTCTGGGGTCCACTCGAAGTAACAGACTGAAGTTCCCCTGGGTAAATGGTCTCAGGACCCAAATCCAGTTTCTGAGGCAGCCAGATGACAGTAAGAGCCTTGGTCTGTTCCCACCCCCACCAAAGCTGAGGTATTGCTGGGCACCTGTGGGTGACAGCCATGGGCAAACACGGCGCTCCGGCAGCTCTTCTGGCCCTTGTCACTCCTTAACTTGCAAATTTCCTTGAGAAAGGTGACCAGCAAGGCAGGAATTTCTGGAGTGCTTTGGCAGTGCCTCCATCCACTCCTGACTCTGAAGAGCAACAGAAGATCCAGCTTCTGAGCACCATCCAGCAGCCCAGGCCAGGACAGCAGACAGGGGAGGAAGAACCCTTCTTTCTCTTCACATGAGTTTTACCTCCTCATGATTCCAATTTTTGCCTTCCAGCAGCACTCCTGTCAGCTGCCTCCAGAAGATGTGCTTGCTTATTTCCTTGTCTTTCCACTCCAGGTAGGTGTTCCTCCTCAGGTACCGGGACAGCCCCAGCCTCTGCCTCAGCAGGGCCTTATCCACATCTTCCAGCACAATCATGATGATCCCAGTCTTTCCCTCCACCAGCTGCCAGGACTGGGCAATGTCAAACTCAAAGCTGCACCACTTGCTCTCCAGGAAGTCAGTGGAGATGACGGCGATGACATTCCTGCTACTGAGAAAACCCTCCTGGATGATATTGGTGACAATGGGTACCCCTGGCAGGAAGTCCCTGTAGTACAGACACAGGTGGAAGGGAGGTGTCCCTCCTTCCAAGGGCTCCACCAGCTCCTTTGTCACCCACTCCTGGTCTTTGCTGGAGTGGATGACAAAGGCATCGTAGGTGTCACCTCTTTCTGCGTAGTGTTTGCACCCACTGAGCAGCACCACGGAGTAGTAGAGCTGGAAGTAGTACTTGTAAATCAGGGAGAGGAGCACCACTATACAGAGCAACACAACCACTGAGGAGGCAACTTTGCCTGCACTGATGTGGCAGGAGGACAGATCAAAGCTCGGCAGGCTGACGTTCGCCACGTACGAGGGAGTGTGGCACAGCATCAGCTCCTTGTTCTGCAGCAGCTCCTGCTTTTCCTTGACCCACTCCAGAAAGCCCAGGTGAACACAGGAGCAGTCAAACAGGTTTTGAGAGATATCCAACAGGACCAGGCTGTCGGGCAGGATTTCCCGGGCTGAGTCCAACAGAACAGTCAGCTGGTTTCTGCTGAAATCCAGGACTCTGAGGGCTTGGAGCGACTGGTAGACCTCAGGGCTGAAGGTCAGGAGCTTATTGTTGCTGATGTTTAGCTCTTTTAGCTGAGAGAGGGCGTCAAAAGTACTTTGATCCACATGTTCTAATTTGCAGCTTGAAATATCCAAGGTGTGGAGGTGACTTAGGTTTTTGAAGTTGTTTGCCAGCTTATTGTCCTCAAAGGAATTTCCTGCCATCTTGAGCACTTGCAAAGAGTTCAAGCCACAAAATGTACACTGGGATTCAACTTTGGTTTTGGTATGGGAAATATCAAGGTAAATCAGTCTCTGAAGGGACAAAAAGACAGGGTAGGAGCCAGGACCAAATAAAGTTGTGTGCTGAAGGTCCAAATATAACAAATTCTTCACATTAGTGAAATCTCCAGTCAATCTGATATTAGAATTGAAGCTTAAGTTCAAGTGTTTCAAATTTGGACAATTCTGGAACTGAGGGGAGCAGCAGCTGCTGAAGGTGAGTCTATTCTCACTCAAATCTATGACCTCCAGGTTACTGAGACCCTCAAAATTCTGCTTGAAGTTTTTGAGTCTCTTGTTCTTGGTAATACGAACCACTCTCAGCTCCTTGAAAAGCGACAGCTTCAGGGCAGGCACATCCTCAAAACTGCATTTCTTGCATTCCAGCTGTTTCACTTTAGACCACACAGGAACCTGTGATATCTCCTCCACCCCACCGAGGCCCACCAAGCGAATACTGGAGACGTTTCCTACGCAGTTAAAGAGAGTGTCTGTGTCATCCTCAAACTCCCTGAAGCAGATTAAGACAAACTCTTCCATCTGTACCTGGCACAGCCCATTCAGGAGCCCCCTCTCAAAGTCCTGCAGCCTCTCACGGTCGCTGAAATCCCCAACTATGAGTCTGCTGACCTGCAAACCAGCCAGGCCTTGCAGAGAAGTTTGCATCATGAAGCTCTCAAAAGCAGACCTGAGAGCCAGCTCACCCAGGCGAATCCCTGCAAAGGCCCCTGGCTCTATGGATTTTATGTTGTTCAAGGAAAGCACCAGAGTGAGGTTCAGCCGGTTCCCTTCCCTCAGGGCATCTAGATCTCCTCTGGAGATAGTTGTGATCTTGTTTGAGAAGAAGCTCAGGTGCCTGAGGGAGGTCATGTTGGAGAAATACTCGGGAAGCTTCAATGAAGTAATGCTGTTGTGGCCTAAATTCAGCTCCTGCAGAGTATGCAAGTGGCCAATGGGCAGCTCAGACAGAGAGGTTCTGTTGGTTTCCACCAGAACCAGTTTTTTCAGAGATGTTAGGCCATGGAAAGCTGCTTTCCCCAGGTGCTGGAGGGAATTGGCAGTTAAAATCAAGGTGGAAAGTCTGTGGAGATCCATAAAGGAGTTATCTTCTATTGTATGGAGGTGACACCTGTTGGGCGTGAAAAGAAAATATAAGTGCATGAAACACTGTCCCTTCCTTGTTCCCTGAGTGCTGCTGTGACATCCTCAGGCTCAGCCTCACGCTGGGGGCAGGTTTGGCTTTGCCGTGCCAGGCAGAGCCAGCACCCCTGGGTGTGCAGAGGAAATGCTCCTCCAGCAGGTGACCTCCTCTCACCTCCTCCTCTCCTCCCTCTCGAATCTTAAACTCAAAGCAAGAGATGTAGACACCTGGTGATGATCCAAAGTACATGCTGGCAGCAGGAAAGAAGGATCCTAGCTTTCAGTTTAGGCCAAAGTGGCATTGTGATGACCATCAGTGATGGGAGAACCAGCCAGAGCCAGCATTCCCTCACACCTTGTAGCCCTGGTTTTTCAGCCTGAGATGTTTTGATTTCTAAAACTCCATTCTCACGGAACTTACTGTAAACAAATGAAGGTGTTTTTGCTAACTATCTTGTTTTCATTCTTCTTTGGAGGTGGAGACCATTTGCTGTCTCTCTGGGTTGGTCAGTGTGATTGAACGGGTGTTACTGCTAACACCAAGCAGTTTTGCTCTAGCGACCTAGTACATAAGGAAGTCGAACTTTGAATAAATGTTCCTTTTAGCCTTCTGACAATTCTAGAGTTGTGCAGTCTGATTTTGTGTCCTACAGCAACAGCACCTCGCACCCCCCAGCACTCAGACTGCCACATCTGGGCAGCCCCACTGGTACCAGAGCAGTGCTGCTGTGCAGAGCTCATGACTCTGCCAGCAGCTGATATCTGGTGACGGCTCAGAGGGAGCAGACCCCAGGCTGTGCTGGCTCTGGAGGAGAAAAGGAAGAGGGGGAAATGAGCATGGCCCCCTAAGGTTGGTTTGATGGGGGAAGATCCAGATTTTGAGACCCAAATCCATTCTGCAGTGAATGCCAGCAGAATCAGCTTAATAATCCAGCCAATGCCTCACAGCAAATGTGCTCTGCCACTCAGGCACTTTGGAGCTAGAACTGTGATGGGACTGAGTGACATTTCTCAGTGAAACAATTTACCCAGAGAAACTGTTGTCTGGAGTCAGTGGAAATTATACATCAATTCAAATTTGCTAATAGGCCTCCCCCATCTCCTCCCCCAGATATGTGAGGAGAAAGGAAAAGAGAATATGTTGATATTTTAAAACAGCCTTTTAGAAAATGAATGTACCTTCATGTTATTTTTTTTTTAACTGTGATTAGAAAAACAGCTCACCCAACATGTTCCACTTCAGAGTTTTTGCAACAGTGAAAAGTCTGACATTTTTCTTGTTCATAGACAAGTGAAATACCTTCCTTCTCACATCCCAGCCTACAAGATCAGACTGACAGACCCAGCTCTGAGTGGAGGGGATGCATTCAGTGATTGGACTAAAAGCTGCACAGCGCTTCACCACAGGGATATGCAAAATGACAGACACAGGGACAAAGTCACAAGAAAAAAATAAGTAAATGAACAGCCAAGACCAATAGACCCCAAAATAAGCCACCATTGTAACTCAGCTGGTGAAGAAAAATTAACCAGTATCCACCTTAATAGATTCCATTACCTGGAAAGATCCAGAAGCTGCAGCTCAGGCACTGATGCAAAATAATTTGACCCCAGTGATTTCAGATTGCTGAAACTGAGGTCCAAGTTCTGGGTGGTGTTTGGGACTCCATCAGGAACTCCAGAGTTGTTCAGTCCAGTGCACCTGAAAGTTGTGTTAGGGGTGACCTGCAACAGAGGCCCATGCCATCATGGTCAAGATCTGCTCTTCATGAAGTGGAGAAAATGTCACTGTCAGGAAAGCAGGAGCAGAATGACCCCCCTTGCAGTTCATTTCTAAAGGAGCTGCCCTGAGTTTCAGGAAATAATCTTACATAGCTTAAGCATTCCATCCACTTCTAATGGAACCCAGGAAGAGCTGCATTTCTTGCTGATTGAACCTGGGACAAGACTGCAGCACAGTGTTCCTTGAGGTTACAGATGAACCAGCAGCAGCCTTTGAGAGAGCCAGCAGGACAAACACTCATGGATGCACTGCATGTGCAGGAACAGCCCCCAGCTTCACTCCCCTGCACAGAACCAGGCAGCTTGAACCAAAGTTATTCTGCAAGCAAATAATTGTCAGCAAAACCTCGCAGAAGGCACTTGGTCAGTGCCAGGTACTTGGTGAAATCACGCTACTGCACAAACCAGGCGAAAATCTGTGTTTGGTAGAAATTAGACAGAGCTTGGCTCCTTTCCAAGGGAAATATAATCTATTAAAATCACTGCACTGCAGCACCCTCAGAGGTACAGAAAGCCAATGAGAAGAAAAAGTTCTTGCTGCTGGTTCTGGTTCTCAGATGTTTTTGAGCCTGGAGTTTACTTTGAATACTTCAATCACCTTGATAACAACCTTGGGGGGAAAAAAAAAAACCAACAACAAAAAAACCCCCACCAAAACAAACAAACAAACAAACAAACAAACAATCTGGGCTTTCCTAAGACAACTACGAGGCTTGAGGCACAAATCTCCCAAGCAGAGGGAAAAGTTGCACCAAGAAGCAGAAGGGTTTTGTGCTCACGGGGAGCTCACGTACCTCCAAGCAGGGATCGAGGAGGCAGCCTGCCAGTGGGGACGGGACAAATGCCACCTGCAGTAGCACCAGGAGTGTCCCCGCAGGGAGGGCTCCTCTCCTGGGCATCTTCAGGAGGCCAGGAGTGCAGGAGAAAGGAGCATGGAGAGAGAAACCTGGAGACAGAAACCTCCTGCCGTGCCAGGAGTTGTGTTTCATCACTCCTGCTTCTCACTGCGCATCTCTGAGAGTTGCAGAGGAGAAGGGAAGTGAAATTTGGTCACTGTCTTGTTTCTACACGTGCTGTGGGTGAACTGTTCATCTTGAAATTGCTTTTAAAAATTAAAAAAAAAAAAAGCCAACAAGAAAAAAAGAAGTAATGACAGATACAGTTTGGGCTAGAAATTAAAGAGGAATATGGGTTTCATCAGTGTCACTTGACTTGATTGCTTCTGATTAACTCAGGTCAAATTGGCAAAAAAAAAAAACCCAAACAAACAGCAGATATTTTGTGCAATTCTGAGCCCAGTTTCATGCTCTAGATCCCATAATTCAAATGCACTGGTTAGAGAGGGTGACTCTGCCTTTGCACTCCTACCACGCTCCCAGCTTCACCCTGGCAAGCGCTGGAGAAGAGCTCAGCTGTGGCAGAGGTTTTCTTAAGCCAGGTAAGCACGGATTTATCTCTGGCCAAGCTCTGGATGAACAAACATCCAGGTTTTTCCATCTGGTTGAACCTTTATTGCACTTATTGCAGGAATATGGCCAGGCACAAGGAGATGCACAGAGCGCTCAGAGTTGTGGTCACAGAAATTCTACCCCTCCCCACCCTTCCTGTGGGAGAAGTTGCTGGGGCAGCAAAAAGGAGAGGCACAAACACCCTGAGCTGGGCTTAGAGCTGCTCCTGCCCTGGTCATGCCTGAATCTCTCTTTGATGCCTGCCTACAGAACATCTCAATGCTGAATTCCCAGTGCAGACTATTGTTTCAGGAAAAAAAAAAAAGCTTTGTAAAACCTCACTGTGGGCAATATTAATTTAAGTCAGCTGTGAGCCTTCTAATAAAGCTCCCTGCCTTCATTTACTCTGATAAATGGTCGTGCATTCATGTATCTCCTCCTGTCTTCCTGGAGATAACTAAGAAATGTTACTGGGGATGCAGCCGTAGGATTGCTGGGTGTTATCAACACCACATAGACAGAAGTGGCAAAAATGTGAGACAAGGGTGGAATACTGGTCTAGAGGAAGGTGGAATAAAGTGTGACGACTCGTGAAAGTCTGTGAAAATTGGTATTAAATATAAGATGCAATATCAGCCCAGCAAGCAATTCACTTGTAAAGAAAAGTTTAAAATATTTCAGAGGTGGGGGTTAGACTTTTTTGACAGGTTAGTAGAGAGCCTAGGAGGGATGGGGAAATCCTAAAATAACTGATGATTTCTGCAATAAAAAACACATGGCAGCACAATGGGAGCTAAAACCGACACCCTGATGTGCAGCCAGATAGTGCCCATTAAGCCAGCAGACAAAAAGTTTGTTGAAATTGGACAAGTTCTACAAAATCCCTGCTCTGAAAAGCCTCTGGTGATTGCAGGTATTTCCTTTTATAGATGGAATCAAAAGTGAATGGAAACAATTGCTGACTGCTTCTGTGCCTGGATTAAGGAAATTGGCAGAGCATCGTGTGTCTGCAGAGAGAACAAATGAGCGCATCCCTTAGTATTCAATATGCGGAATGAGGCAATCCACATTTAATTTTTATCTAAAGCTGAGATGAGCCTGAAGTATGCTCTAGAAATTACCATTTCAATGGAGACTTACTGAAGATGCTGAAGAGTTTGGGAGCATCACAAAATCCCTCCCAGAGCCACGCTCGGAGGTCAAGTGGGAAGTGCAGCTTGAAGGGCGTTCAAAGAAGGTGCTGCTGCTGTCACAAGGGACAGTTTCCCAACACACATTCGGCAAATTTGTCCAAGGACAAATCCTACAGACACTGCAAGGGACAGGGCACTAGCAGAAAACGTGAGTTAGCAGATCAAACCCAGGCACCAGTGTGGAAAGTCAGTGCTGGTCAACTTCATACTGCTCAGCTGGCACACAGCAGTGTGGATAAAGCCATAGTGTCCATGTGGTTGTTCACAAAAAACAAAGGAATTATTTGGAATCCCCTAAAGCAACAAGAATAACATCTAAAATGAAACATGATTCACTGCTCTGGCAATTTACTGGTGGGATCATTAAAGATCTCTTAGCAAGGAGGTGTTGCAGAGAATCTGTGTTTCCAGAAACACGTCTGAGTCATCTTTATGCTCCTGAATATTAGTATAATATAAGTAACACAATACAGACAGTGCATATGCAGCCTCTGTGATCTCAAGCAAGGTATTACAGAGTATAAGACAGCTACAATGGAGCTGGACTGACAAAACATCTTGTACTTGCTTATTTTAGAAGAAAATTATTTGTGAAATCCAGCCAAAAAGCAAAGTTAGCTAAACTCTTGGACAAGACAAGTAGTGAGAGCCATAAATCCAGGATTGTCTGTGCCCAGGGTGGTTTCAAGGTCACAGTTAACGCAGTACCACACGTAGATGAACAGCTCTTACTCTGGGGAGAGGTAAGAGCCTTTGTTTGCCTCAGGAGTCATCTCCAGCAGTTCCCCGAGTCTGTCTGCAAACAGAGGCCGAGGAACACGACACAAACGATTTCAAGATTAAACAAAACCAGGTCTTATTTTATGTGAAAGAACCATCTATGACAACTATTTGGTTATGAGCCGTGGGTCAGAGGGGAGAGGTTGATGGATCAGAGCAGGGGGCATTCCTGAGGTGCTGGCAATTCTGCAGCACAGGACTTGTGGAGCTGAAGACAGGGAGCACCACCAGAGGTTCCAAAAGCCCTGGAGAAGCTCAGGATACACCAGGTGAGCCAGCATTGCTCTCAGATGGGCTGGCCACGTGTCCCTTCCTAGCTATCACAGTGTCACCCCTGCAGCCACCTGCGGTGAATTAGGCTGAAATCAGGGGGGATCCAGGCTCAGGGGGGCAGGCAGTTACCAGCCCTTGGGCTTCACCTGACAGTCCTTGTACCCAGCAAGTCAGTCACCTGTCCATGTCTGAAAGGTTGTCTGAGTGGAAAGGAAGAGTGACAGGAAATGTGGCACAAATTTAACAACAGGTTGGATTTTCCCAGCCATTCTGCTGGGAAAACAGATTTATATAAATTACAAGGAAAATGGCAGAAAGAATAATCTGAAAACATCTTTAAGATCTTTTTGCTGCACATTCCACGGATACATTGCTTCCTGAAACTGGTGAGTCAGTGCCTTGCACAGAAACCCCTGCCTGACAGGGCAGCCATAGGATGGAGGCAGTGCTGGAGCTCACAGAGCCCGCACCAAGGCTGGGGAGGGAGCTGAGGCACTGGTGGCATCAGAACAGGTCCTAGAGAGCCTCATGCCTGTAACTCTCACTTGTGGTGCTTCCCCATGTGCAGTGGGCCTGATAATGGAATCCCAGACTGGTTTGGATTGGAAGGGACCTTAAAGTTCATCTTGTTCCAACCCCTGCCTTGCTCAGAGCTCCATCCAACCTGGCCTTGGGCACTTCCAGGGATGGGGAAGCCACAGTCACACTTGTTGGAACATCAGCCTGGAAGAACCTCCTGCCTCTGCTTCTGGATCTCCTACCTTTGAAAAAGAGAACAACACTCAGACTGAAAAACTCCACATTCAGTTTGGGGGGTCAGACACAAAGCAGACCCAGCATCACTTCTCTCTGTCTGAGCAGTGACTGACCCCAGCTGCAGCTCCAGAGCAAGGAGCCTCTGTAAAGCAGGGTGCTTGTCATGCTTCGAATGATGCCTTGGGAGGGCTGACCTGAGACTGGACAGACACTGGCCAGAGCTGGAGAATAAAGCAGGTATTTATTAAAAGGCCTTTAGGGTACACCTTGGGCAGGACAAGAGCCTGGCCAGGGCTACACCCAAGGTGGACCCAAAATGGTCACTAAAATGGACAAACGGTCACAAGATCTCACAGTTTTATAAGTTTGGGTTCATTTGCATATTGTAGTTTAATTATCCAATTACAGCTTCAGGCTGTGAGGTCCCATCCTTCTTGTTCCTCCCTCCAGCCACCGTTGTTTGTGCTTTTGGGCCTGAAAGTTGTCCTTGGTCTTCAGGAGGAAAAGGATTTGGTTTGTCTCCCTACTTTGTGAAGAGCTGAGCGACACTGAGTGTGAGCTCAGAATTGCACCCCTGGGCAGCACAGGATCTGAAATACATGGAAGTGCAAACTTAAGGCATCACTAAGTGTCCAGGAAGGGCATGGAGGTGGAATCACAGTCTCTCCATGTTGCACAGCACAGCCCATTGCCAATGGTGGCACCTGGCAGAGTTCAGCATGGCCGAGGTGTTTCCCATGACAGAGAAGGACTGAGACAGGTGTACACAGGGGACAGAAAAACAACCCAAAAGCCAGAGTCCAAGTTGCCTTGATGAAAATCAGCCAAGCCTACACTGGAGTAGGTAATGTGTGCCATCAGATGGGCTATTCCCCAAAGCCAAGATCATATGAACACCCCAGAACTATTCCAAAGCTATTAGGGAAGAACGGTGTCAAGTAACCAGGGACAAATACACTACTAGAAGAAGAGATTAATCAGTGTCAAGATAGTCACTATCTGTGGCAGCTACTCCATATGGACTATGTCAGGTCATTAGGAGCCCTACATTTTACTGAAGTCGATGTTTAATCTAAATGGCTGGAAGGATTTCACACAGATGGTGGAGGCATCCAGCCTCACCCACCAAGCATTCATGGGCAGGCAGTGAGTGACAGTGGAGCTCCCTGGACCCCTGGAGAGAGGCAGGCTGGCACCAAACAGCCCAGCAGCACCTTGTCACCTTGTCCTTCTGCCTGGGATGATCCATGGTCACCCCTGGGCTGGCCAGAACCAGGGATTCACGGTCACCATGGAGGTGAGGGTGTCCACAGTGTCCTGGCATGAACATTGTTTTTGGAGGGAGTATAAATTCCTCCCACAGCCCTGCGAAAGGTGGATTGGCCACCTCGGTCTGATGCTGGCTTTTCTACCGAAGCAACAATAGGGCTTATTTTCTTTTTCCTTCTGCCTCCATTACACCTTATTATGGTGTCTCATAGCCTGATTTACATACGCTTTGTATTACTGTGGCTTTGCCTTATCCTGCTTATTTTACCTCCTCTCCCCCACTTCTTTTAATAATGAGTCAGTCTGCTGTAGGGCAAGGATTTATTCAGGCTATCAAACATGAAAGGTGCGTAGGGCATGGAGCACTGCAGAGCTCAGACTTTTTAAACTGAACATAACAAAGGTTGATCTGGGGACTCGGTGCCACAACTGAAGCATGGTTAAATATCGAGCCCCTACAGCACTGCTGTGACACTCTGGGAAAGCTTGAAACAAGGGGCAGCTGTAATGATCTGGAGAGATTACAGATCCCTGTTTTGAGGGAAAACCATGACATAAGAGCAAAAAGCCGCGTAGCAGACCTGCCTTCTGTGAGTACTGAGAGCACTGCCACAGGCACTGACCACTGCCAAGACTCCTGAGCCTCGTGTTTGTGGTTTCACTGCCACAACTTGACATTGCATGACAGGAAAATGTTGCAATGGCTGCAGCAGAAAGTGCAGACCCTGCTCCGTGGCAAAGTTCTTGTGTACACATCACCCAGAGAGAAAATGCAAACCCTTCCCTGGGGTTTGTTCATGGCAGGCTTTAGACATCAGCTCTCAGACATTAACACTTTCATGGCATCTGCCAGGAGAAAAACACAGAATATTAATTGTCTGCACTGCTGAGAACCCACTTCCATTACTTGCAAGGCAATAAATTCCAAAAGAGTGGTCGAGCCAGATCCAGATGCAGGTTTGCCTGCACTTGGAGTGCTGTACATTGGAATCTACAAAACCTGAGTGGCTATTCTGTGCTTTCTGGGGAGCAAAGACTTACTCGTGCACAGAGTAAAACCTGAAGCAGTGTTCCTGATAAAAAGGAATTTACTCAAACACCCCTGTTTTCTCAGTTCTGCTCAGTTTGCATGTTTTGGGGGGATTTTTTAAGCATTTCTTTGGCCTTGAGTTGCCTGCCCCAACCAGAACAAGAGCATTTATGTTCCACCAGAGGAGGAACCAAGCAGCCACAAGCAGTGGCAGCATAGGAGGGGCATTAACCCTTCGCAGATCACAAGACAGGTTGTCATGGAAAGCTGTCAGGAAGCAGGGCTGAGATACGAGAAGGGAAGTTAACCAGGAAAAGGAGTGACACAAAGGGCACAGCGAGTTCCCTGGCAGCCTGACCACAGTGAAGGGGAGGGAGGGAGGAAGGAAACGTGAGGGAAAGCAGAAGTTTCACCTCCCACGGACATAGCAGCTTATATGTGTGCTGTACGGGTGTCCCACACCCCAAATGGAGCTGTTGTCAGAGGTGCAGCCTGATCTAAGCCAAACCAACCCCACTTTCAGGCTTTGCCTTCTAATATCTGTGCAGGAGGAGCCTTCTTCCCAAGGAACAAGCAGCTAAGAGGCTGCAGCAGGGTGGGTGGTTGTACATCAGCTCGCAAATCCATCACTGTAGGTCCTTTCTGCTGGTAGGGGCAGCATTTTGGAGAGGTGGCAACTGAGGTAGACCCATGAAGGTGACAGGCCAGGAATAAAGCAGCAACAAGGGAAATAAAGAAGGGAAAACAACATAAATACAACATAGCTGCATCCTGAAAGAACGCAGAAGTGGGTGAGCTGATGTGGCTCCAGAGGTGGAATGTGGACAGGAGCCAGCACATAAAAGTGGTGGCTTAAGGTGGCTCCTTAAATGTGGAAGATCTTCACCACAAAAAGACTTGGCAGGGTGGCTCCATGCTTAAAACAACCTGGAAGAGACACGGAACGCTCTGATAGCATGTCAAGGAAAACAATGATATGAAAGAAAAGAAGGGTAATGAAGCCATGGGAAGACCTCAGAGGATGTATGAAGGTAATTTTCACCTGTCCTCACCCAAAATCCCCCTCCCACAAGACTGTGTCAACTCCTTGAAGCCAGAAGTGGATTTGTTCTGAAACAGAACAATAAAACAAACATTTCTTACCTCCTGCAGACAGTCATGTTTCCCAACAATTAGCAAATCACTGAAATCTCTGAGTGTTCAACCTGGCCCTTCTCCAAAGGGATGAGTATGACTTTACCTCACTGCAATCTATTTAGGAAACAATGTCAAATCCCATGGCAGGTACGACACCCACAGCCCCTCCCTTTCTCAGGGACTAAGGAAGGGCTTAGCATCCCACTTTGGTGCTTTTCCCAAAGAACCAGTGAGCACAGGGTGGCTGCTTACAAAACAGGAGGGGATTGCCCGAGGACTGTGCAACCTCCCACCCTCCACCTCTGCAGCCAGCAGTGGGAACCAGGGCACAACAAAGTGCTCTGACCCGCAGGGCTTCATCTCCCACCCCACATGAGACAGGACAAACTCCGCTCAAACCTGTAGGTTCCCCTACGGAAAACACCTGAGTTGGAAGGGGAGGCATTTTCTATCTCTTTTTTTACCATGAGTGACCCATATTGCAATAATGGCTTGGCGCAGTCGTGTCCTGGTTTCCAGGGTAACCAAAGCTTCAGCACTGACCTCGGGGCACGTATAGGTTTAAGTCCAACGCAATGATTCCCGTGGTGGCAGACCTCTGGAAAGGGGAAAGAGCAAGCATCTGTTCAGGATTTCAAACTCATGCTTTTGCAGTACTGACACCAGCAACACCCTTGCAGCCGGGACAAGCAGCTTCTTCCACACGCAATACAGGAAAAAAAATGTAAATAAAACAGGACAGGTGCACGGACAGCACCTCCAAAACTCAAACAAGGAGCATCTTACAGAAAGGTGGGCAGAAGATGAGGGCTCATGAGCACGGGGCCTCTGGGTTGGTAAAACACAGAGCTCCATGAGACTCGAAAAGCTTTGAATGGAAGAAATCACCACACTTTTTAACAAATCCTGTAAGAAACCAGCACGTTTTTTAACCAATCCGCATCCACAGCAGGGCTTGTACAGAGTCTCTAATCTCCCTCTTTCCCGTGTGCCTGTGTGTGTGCATTCCCTGCTGGCAGCCCTCGTGTGACACCTCACTTTTAATCCACACATTAAATGCCTGTCCCTGCCCCGCGTGCTGCATAACCCGCTCCTGCTCACGCAAAGCCAACACGGCCAAATGCAAGCTCAAACACTGCCCTGACAGCCGTGGGACTGAGCAGCGCAGCCAACACGCTCCTCAACACGCTCCCTGGTCCCCCAAGCACTTCACATTCCTCGCCTGGATTGCCCCACTTCGCACCTTTTAGCAGGGAAATGTACTTTTTTTTACAGCCTTGCTTCACCGGGAGACTTGGCATCAAACCTCGACCCAGCCAAGAGTCACCCTGTGACCTTGGACAAGGTTATTTTGCCACGCCAGGCCTTCGAGCTTCTGCTGCATTTGTTGCAGGTTATCACCGTCCTCCTGCCTGGCAGGCTCAAAGTTAATTAAAGATTGCACAGCACCGCCACAAAGATCGTCAGCACCAAAGACAATCATTAGATCCATTAATGAAATAATCCTCCATCATGCAGTGATGGGGAAAGCTGTGCTCCAGAAGCAGTGGGTGTAACAGCCAGCCCCAGGCCAGAGAGCTGGGAGAAGGGAGTGTTTTAAGGAATGCCAAACAAAATTCCTCTCATTTTACACTAACTAATTATCAGTAATGGTCTTCAGACGGGGAAAGCACAGGAACACGTGTGAGAGGGCTCATACAGCACAGCTGCTCATCAGCAGAGAACCAGGTTATCTGAGGTCTGGAACCAGGGACAGAAATATAACTCTGAAAAGGGATTTGATTGCAGAATGGTGGTGGGGCAGACTGGAGTGAGAATTATACTGCAGTGCTGTGATGGGGGGAATTTCTCTTTCCTGGTAGTAGCAGGTCTCCAAACCTGAAGCAGTGTTTTATATCTGGTCATTCCTCTGTCTGTGCGCATTTGGGGAGCACTCATTCATCCTCCCATTGTTTGTCCACAAGAGGAGAGAGGGGCTGGATTCCAGTTCCCTTTCTAATTTCATTTATCCATTCATTTCATGGCAGAGCTCATGACAGCCATGACAAAGCTTCACTGTGCACTGCTCAGCTGGACAGTGCATCTTCTGATTGCCCTTCAGGGGACGTTTTCCTCACTGTCTGCATCCCACATCCTGTCGGCCCCTTGGCTCACTTGGAACAGTATCCAGATGCTAGTGGGCAACACTTAAGTGAATTTAACCCTATTTCATTCCCTGTTTATCTGCACACAAACCCCAGGCTGCTGCCACCCATCAGCAGCCACTGAGACACAGATTCATTCAACAAAATTCCCCAGACACACAAGGCATGGGTAACAAACCTTCCAAGAAAGGCCGCTCTCCACACAAAGGATAACTCCTGTGAAAGAAACCAAGCTCATTTCATACTAACCCTTCCTAAAGGCTTTCGGACTGTGGCCTGAGGATCAGTGACAGTTCAGGAGAATCAGTAATAGCTCAGGGGATCCCTTAAAGAGGCCCAGAAGTGCAGGGTTTTCAGCTCATGGCCACTTTGTCCTGTCTCCCAGATCCTGGACACTTCAGCTCCATGAATAGCCAGGCTCTTCCCAAGCAAATAAAGGGCTCCTTCGCAGAGGAATTTAGGTGGAAACAGATGAAGAGCTACTGCTAAAGTTTTGTCAAGCTGTTCAGGACCTTGAACAGCTTGAGTTTTAGAAAACCTTTGGCCTCAGGTGAGCCTCATTTGTCGCCCCAGACAAAGCCAGGCAGTGAGCAGGCTGTGGATGGCCACCAGGCACTCTGGAAGTGACCATCAGCACCAGGGAATCTGCTGCAGTCCAGCTGAGGCATCTCCATGGCACGGACTCTGATCCATCCTGCTGCTCCTCTGGCAGAGGAGCTGGCTGGGTCAAGCCCTTCTCTCCCTGTTTTTCTGGATGCTCTGGCCCATCAGGACAACAAACAAGCACCCAAACTCCCTGCCAGGCAGGTCCCACCTATACCCTGAGCCCAAGAATCAGGCTCTGGAGCAGAAAGGATGCTCAGGATCAGTGCAGCTCCCCCCACAACCTGCACAGGGCACCTTCCCGGCCATCCAGGAAGCGCTGGAGGCACAGAACTCCTTCCCAGGGATCTTTCCCTCTCACAGCCCCAGTTTGTCCCACCAACGTGGGAAAGGAGCCTCCAATTGCTGCTTTGACTGCCGAGCACTCAAGTCCTGTGATCAGCCCTGCTAAGCCATGGAGTTTATCGTGTTTAGGTGTCTGAGTTTGACTGACAGCCTTAATTACCCAGGGACATCGACACAGCTCAAAGAGACAATTGCTGGTTCAGGCTGGTGAAAAGCAGGAACAATACTCTGCACTCGTAGAGGGAAGGTGCAGAAAGTGAAGCTCAGCTTCCCCATCTGATGGCGATCATCTAATTATCCTCAATGAGCTCGATACAAATCCCAGCTTAGCAGGGGGATGCTCTCAATCCACCTATGCCCTGGCCTGCAAAAAGATCTTTGGGAGTCAGATTAATCCATCCAAGCATGTCCTACTGCTCACTACCACCCTCTGGAACTCAGGGCTGGCAGCTGCTGCTCGCCCTGGTCATGCTGAGGACTCCAGAGACCTCCCAGTGGCTGGTGTTAAACGGGAAGCCCTGAGAGCCTGGTGTGCTTTGGTAGGCAGGGTGTTTTCCTGCATGGATGGATGCACTTTAGGGGAAAGATATTGGGAGTGTTTCCCAGAAATATCTTTGAGAGAACAAGCTGATCTCCGCTGGCTGTGGACCTACTGCAGGCATGGGAGTGGAGTGAGGGGTTGCCCTTCACAGGCTGCTCCTTTTGCTTAAAAATGCAAGAAAAGGCTTCTCTTGGTGGTTTTGTCCTTCAGACAAGGCCTGCAGACTTACACTGTGCTCTCCCTTATAAATAGGGCTTCCCTCTTTTCCTGCATTGCCAACGTTTGCAGTAAAAAACAAGATGCGGATCTTTCAGCCTGTAACTCCACACTGGGAGAAGAACTTCAGGTCCGAGCAGTAATTCTGTACTTGCAGCCCCCCTTCCCTCTGCTCTGTCCCCGGCACACTGAGGAGTTTCTGGCTGTTTGCTGCAGCTGGGCTTTCCCTCAGGACAAGCTGAAGCCCAGGGAGGGAGAGCAGGACAAGGATAATCAAATACAGCAACCACAAGGAATTAATTTAATGCTTTGCGCTTAAGTGAAGGGAAGAGAAAAGGCCAAAGCATTTAGAAAATTCTGTTTTCTTTTTATGCTCGAGACTCGATAATCTAAAACCATTCCATCTGTCCTGCACCAGGACTGGAGCAGGGGCTGGAGGAAGTGCAGGTCAAGCAGTTTGAGACCTTTTCTCAAAAAGGTCTTTCTCAAAGCCTGGCTTTCACCAACACCTCCTTGCCTTGAGCAAAATTGTCCCAAATATTTATATTAGCATATATGTAAATGCAGCCTGGCTGCCAAAGGGCTTCATTTGCCCATTTCAAGCCTGTTAGGATTCTTTTCACAGAGGCTTTTTCTTTTTCTTCATGGGTTTTTTTCTCCCATTTTAATTAAAGTATTTGTCTCCACAGCAGGAAATGTAAACTGTGCAGCAGGCAATCTTGATATATATTTTAAAAGAGAAAAAAAATGTTTAGCTAAGTTATTATCTTCAGCTATGCACAGAGGCACTCTCTAGCTCTTTTTCTAGAAGCCAGAAAAATTAAAGACAAAAGGAAAAAGAGGGAGTCTGATCCTTTAAAAAGTAGGAAAAAAGTGATAGACAAGGTTTTATTCTGTGCCTTGAAATGACGGGTCAGATTTTTTTCTCTGCCGAAAAAAAATCCTCTTAGCAAAACACAGGGTCTTTTCTCTAAGAAACACCAAGAGCTGGGGAGTAGCTGAATTATTTGGAAAACCTTCTGATCCAGGTCTGGCTGCTGAGCAGTGGTGAAAATCTCATTTTGTCTGAGTTTAACGGAGACATGGCGATGCCAAAGTGGGTGGTTTGTGTGTGTTGACAATGTCCTGGATTTGGAAATCAGTCCTGTTCCTGATCCTGTTCTTGGTGATAGGTGATCTGAAGGAAAAGGGACTGATTTACTACTGATTTACTCCTCCATGCCTCAGTTTCCCCACCTGCAAAATGGAAATTATCATCGCTCAGGCTACAAACCTGGAATCATTGGCAAAGAGCAGCTACAATGAGTCCCTGCAATCGACCGAGAAAAACACAGAAATGCCCCCAAAGATGCATCACTCTCCATGCTTCAGAGAGCAATGGATGAGTTGAGCTACCTTGTCCCTTTTGTCCATCAGAGATTGAAATCTTGGAAATAAAATGCACAGAAAATGTGAGTGCATTCTTGCTGATTCTCCCTCCCTCATACCACTCCCAGCCTCTGTCTCTCTTGCTCCAGAAAAGAAAAAATAAAAATAAAAATCATCTTCTCTAAATATTGTTTCTCTCACATCAGCCCAGCAGGAGAGGCAGAAATCAAATTATAACCACTGAAATAACCATCAGTGCTTAGTGCCAGAAGGGTGGGTGGAGACACGGGAACATTTTGCTTCAGGCTTCCAAATGAAATAAATCTATCTTTATTAAAATAAACAAGTGCAAAAGAAGAAACAGAAAGAAAATCAATCAGCTGCATTTACAACAGGGTCTAGCAAGTACAGAGTGCTCCATCCAGCGAGAGGGACAAGAGCTGCAGGAGTCAAACCCCCTCCGTCCTTCTCTTTTGGAATGGGATTTTCCCCTCCTCCTCTCCTGATTTTATTTTCTCCTGGATATATTTCTTCTTGCTTATGGAAAACTCCTGGTGAGAACTTTCTTTTCCTGTGGGAGCAAGGAGGAGAAAAAGCAGAGCCATTCCACCTTGTGCCCACCAGATAATTCCAGACAATCTCCATGGAGGGGATCACACTGTTTTCGATCTGACAATAATTTGGGCAGAACTCGCTGCGTTTACACATCTCAAAATCTTTGTAGATAAGAACAGATAAATACCAGCATTGTCATTTCCAGATATCTTAACAGAGTTTCTCTCCTGCGGGGATTATTTCAGGGAAAAGCCTATTCTGTATGGAAATGCTGTTACAGCTTTTCTCTCCGTCCCTACGGTGCTCCCCGGTTTTTGGCTGGAGGATCCGCACCTCCAGGAGCAAGCGAAGTAACGAATTCCTCTTCCTCGCTCTTATTTTCCCAACCCCAGCTGGCAGCCGAGCATGTCATTATCGTGCAAGACCCGCACCGGGGCTTCATTCCGCCCCGCAGCGCCCTTGGAGCCCATCTCGGTGCCTGGGGCAGCTCAGGAGGGGAAAGCAGAGATTTGGCAGCCGCGGGGGCCGAGCCAAGCCGGGGCAGCTTTCCCCAGCGCCGGAGGAACTGGGGACACGCTGCCTTGCAGGGGCCGCTGCCCCCATCACCGGGCGGTGCTGCTGCCAGGCCGGGGGCAGCCGGTCCCGCGGGGAAGGAGGGAACGCTCGCGGGTGTGCGGGGCTGCGGGGAAGCGCCGTGGAAGGCGCCAGCCCAGGGTCACTCTGGGGCCACGCTGCAGCTCTGTGTCTGCTCTGCTCCCAGCGGGATGGGGGTCCCCAGCTCCAGAGAGCTTTGCCCTACTGGGGGGGGCAGCAGGACTTTGGCTGCGGCGTCCCCCCGGCGCGCTTTATCCCGGGCCAGCCGCACCTGCCCGGCCGGGGCTGCGCGGGGCTCGCAGGAGCCGAGGGGAGCGGAGCGTTGCGCGCTCCTGCAGTGCCACCGTGTGCTGCAGGTGCACATTGCACAGGCTGCACCGCTGCACCGCTGCCGCAGCCTGCAGCGCCGGCCCGGCCAGCGAAACCTCGCTGTGCTGTGCCTGCGGCGGGCGCTGAGCGCCCTGCGGCCACCGCTGAGTGACCTGCGGCCACCACTGAGGCCATCACTGCGGCCATCACTGAGTGACCTGCGGCCACCACTGAGTGACCTGCGGCCACCACTGAGGCCATCACTGCGGCCACCACTGAGTGACCTGCGGCCACCACTGAGTGACCTGCGGCCACCACTGCGGCCACCTCTGCGGCCATCACTGAGTGACCTGCGGCCGCCACTGAGTGACCTGCGCCCACCTCTGCAGCCACCCTGCAGCCACCTCTGCGGCCATCTCTGCGGTCGCCTCTGCGGCCACCCTGCAGTGGGCACTGAGCACCCTGTGGCCACCACTGAGGCCATCACTGCGGCCATCACTGCGGCCATCACTGCGGCCATCACTGCGGCCATCACTGCGGCCATCACTGCGGCCATCACTGCGGCCATCACTGCGGCCATCACTGCGGCCATCACTGCGGCCATCACTGCGGCCATCACTGCGGCCATCACTGCGGCCATCACTGCGGCCATCACTGCGGCCATCACTGCGGCCATCACTGCGGCCATCACTGCGGCCATCACTGCGGCCATCACTGCAGCCACCCTGTGGCCACCCTGCAGCCACCCTGCAGTGGGCATTGAGCGCCCTGCAGCCACCACTGCCACGTGAGCAGCTGGCAGAGCAGCTCTGGGTGACCAAAGGTTTCAGCAGTGGATGTCCTTCAGCACGGGCTGAATCAGCCCCAGAGCCCACAGAGCTGTTGAAGGTTAGGGAGGTGTCAGAGCGGAATCGATAAGGATCCCTCAGCAAAAGAGCCATGGAGTGGAAAATGGGGATTTTCCCTCTTTTTCCCCTGGAATATTCCTTATCCTGGGGATTTCCTAGCAGGCCCTTCTCGCTGCTAAATAAAAGCTGCTCCAACCATGGCAGGTCCCCACTCCTGTCACAGAATGACAGAATCACGGAATTATAGGGTTGTAGAAACAGAATCACAGAGTATGCTGAGTTGGGAGGGACCCACCAGGATCGAGTCCAGCCCCTGTCCCTGCACAGACCCCCAACAACCCCACCCTGGGCACCCCTGGCAGCGCTGGCCAAAGGCTCCTGGAGCTGTGGCAGCCTCGGGGCCGTGCCCATTCCCTGGGGAGCCTGGGCAGTGCCAGCACCCTCTGGGGGAAGAACCTTTTCCTGATTTCCAACCTAAACCTCCCTGTCCCAGCTCCAGCAGTTCCCTGGGTCCTGTCACTGATTACAACAGGGAAGAGATCAGTGCCTGCCCATCTGCTGCCCCTCCTGAAGGTGCTGAAGACCACAACGAGTTCTCCCCTCTGTCTCCACTTCTCCAGGCTGAACAAACCAAGTCAAATCAGTCATTCCTCACATGGCTTCCCCTCCAGACCCTTCCCCATGCTCGTGTCCCTCTTTTGGATGCTCTCCAATCGTTTAATGTCTTTTTTATATTGCGGTGCTATGGCTTGGCCTGTTGCCTCTCTCTGCTCCCCAAGCCCCCTCCAAGGCGCAATTCCAAGTGAAAGCCTCCTTCCACCCTCCTGTTTTTTCCAACTGCTCTGATGCCGGCTTTCCAGCCCAGAGCTGTGCCAATCCCTCCTGCCCTCCTGCAGCTCCAGCCTGCCTTCCCCCTGAACCTCAGACAGCAGGGGGAAGTAAGCAAGGATGCAAGGAAGCCCTGGAGCCTAACCAAGCTCTAGAAAATTCTGCAAGGAAAAAAAAAATGAACCATTGCAGGGGAAAAATGAGCTCATGCAAGAAAACCCCAACCATTCAGGGCACACTGTCTGGGCTAGGGGATGAAATCCCAGGAGCTGATAGCTCTGACCCACCAAAGCAAGGGGCTGAGGGGTTGTTTTAATGAGAAGCTGCTTTTTCAGGCTCTGCTGCTTCATCCCCAGCCAGGTTTTGTGGGAAGGAGGGGGCAGAGGGGCAAATGGCCACCACATCACACACCCAGGGTGAAGTGGGCTGGCAGGGACAAGGTTCCCCTGTAGAAACTCAGCCAAAACCCTTCCTCTGTCAAAGCCTTTCTCAGAAAATCTGACCTCTTAAATCCAACTAAGAAGGAGCCAAACTATTTAGGCCGGAAGTGTTCTAATTAGTTTTGGTGATGCCCCCACCTCAGCAACCGAAATATTCCTGTTTCCCTTTTGTTCCACAGCTCTGCCTTCACTGCAACACGTGGCTATGGCTCACCACCTTCTGTCATCACTTTTTAATGTAAAAAGAAAAAAAAGGTATTTGGGAGAAAGTCGGTTCTTTGCAATCAAATAATAAACTAAAGGATCTGCCCCAGTCACATTCTGACAAGAATTTTGACTCTGACTAAATGTATTCCAGCATAAGTGGATGAAAAAAGTTCTTAACAAGGAATCACAATATTTTACTCATTTTTTACTCAATATTTTATTCATTTTATAGCAGTCTAAATGACAGCAAAAACATACAATTAGGGGTGCTCATGCATTCACATTTCCTTCCTCTTTGCATTTCCACACCTTTCCTAGCCTGCTCCATCTGGAGGAAGGTTTCCAGCCAGGCATGTCTGGCAAGGAGTCAAGGGCAGAGGGACACCCTCAGAGCAGTGTCCAGGGCTGATTTTGGGTTGCAAGAGAGAATTTCTTTAAGCTCATGCTCTTTGTTAAAGCTTTCTGGGAAGGGCCTGTGGTGAAGAGGACTCTGGCACTGCTCATCCCTCCAACACCCCCCCATGTGCCTTCACTGCGAGCCAAAAACTTCCCACAGGCAACTCCTCCCTCAGTCCCTTCTCTGCTCCAGCACGTGTTCAACCACGCTGACAACAGTGGGATGCAAGTGGCTCTGCAGAGATGCTGTCCTGATGTGGGTGTCTAGCTGCTCAGCAGCCCTATTCCTTTTCCTTCCCCCACTTTGAGTCACACTTCCCAGGTTTTTTTGGTGGTTTTTTTTTTTGGTTTTTTTTGGGGTTGTTTTTTTTTTTTTTTTTTCTGGCAGTGGGATCTATTTTAATAGATGTGAAAGCAATGCCCCTCCAGGCTCCCTGTGCTTCAGCTTAGAACTGCTGGATTGCTGCTGTCAAATCTGCCCTTCCATACCCCCAAAACCTGCAGCTGGTGCCACAGGTGGGTTTTTGGGTTCTCCCCATGCCTGGAAAGGCAGCAAGCAGCTCCACTGCTCAGCATCTGCTACTCCCACTAGGGCCGAGCCTGTTGCAATGTTTAGGCCCAGAGGCAGAGAAAACCCAGCTTTGATTAGAGATAAGCAGGATGTTTTCCATTCGGAACTTCCAAAGAGACATTAGACAGGATCAGTGGAACAAACTTCTCTTTAAGCACCAGCTGCAGAAGACAGAGATTCAGAGTGAACAGGTGAAAGAGCTGCCTGACACCAAAGTGCTGCCCTTTGATTTATCTTATCCCTGTACCAAAGCACAACGGAAACATCCTCCTGTGGCTGAGAGTTCGCACGAGGGCCGGGGAAAGCTGCTCTGCCCTGAAGCAGACCCACACCAGCAGAGAGGGGTCACTGCCACCAGGTCCCAGCTCCCTGCGATGGAGAGGCACTCCTAAATTCCATTAACCCCTCCGGAAAGCAAGGCCAAGCCCTTCCTGTACAAAGAGCAGCTTTTGGGTTGGATATTTAAGCAGCAGGACTAAACCACATCACCAGAGCAGACAGAGCTGGAGGGCTCTGCCAGGTATCCCCGGGCAGACTGAGCTGAGATGCTGCATGAGCCCGGCATCCCCTGGCTGCTGCCGTGCCAGCAGCAGCTCTGCTGCAGCCTTGGATCCCCACAGGCTGCCGGGAGAGGCAGAGGAGGAGGCAGGAAGGCAGTGCCTGAGCGCTGCCAGCCAGCCACCCACGCCTGCCAAACTCCCCAGCCCCGAGGAACAGTGTGGGTTCGGTCACGCCAGAGAGGAGCGTCACCGCTCCCGTCGTGGGACCGGCTTAAAAATAATAAATGGTGCGAAATGACAAATGTTTCCTTCCTCTTCGTTCCCCCGGGGTTCAGGAGGCTTTCACAAGCCATTAAAGGTGGTTTCCGGCATCTTTCCGGTGATGGATGGAAGTCTTTGCTTGCTTTAGTGAGAACTTATGTCTCTGTTGTAATTAAAAGGTCCCAATAACAGGACTTAGAAGTTGATAAAATAAAACTCACCAAATAGCACAAAATTTTCAATACAGGATTCAGTTTGGTCAGGCAGTTTTCTTGCGTGTGTTTACAGGGTTCCTTGAGGTGACTCTCACCAGAATTACCTTATGCACTTCGGAAAAATCCATGCTACAGGTGAGGACTCTGGCTCACCTCCAAGCCCACAGCTGTAGGAACTGCAGGCAGAAGGAATCCACAGATACACAGAAGCTGACATCCTCTGGAATCAGATGGTCTACTGCAAATTCCCAATCCTGGTCTCCATTAACCCAGGCTTCTCTCTGCCTCTCCCTGTTTTGTGAGCCAAACATGTTCAAGGGATGGGAGGTGAAGAGAGGATGATTTTTCACTGTCTCTTTAATGCAGGAACTGGGAACATCGAGTTAAATTAGTAGGAGATATGCTGAAAACAAAATAAGATATTCAGCGTCACACAAGAGAACTATGGGACTATTCGAGTGAAGATTTTTGTGGATGCCCAAAGTTAGCATAACTTTAAAAGATGACTAGGCAAGCTCACGGAAGAAAATTCCAGTTGGAGCCAGAAACCACAAGGATCTCTCTGAGCTGCAGATTACTGGAGGCTGTAAGAGAAATAGCACTTTATGACTGAGCTATTCCTAGACATTTCCCAAAACATGAACTGTGGGTCGCTGTTGGAACTGGAATACCTGTCTGGATGTACCTGTGTCCTGACCTAGCCTGATCATTCCTTTTCCTTACTTATTCCAGTGTACAGAACTGCAAGAGGTAAGATACATGCCATTGAGAAGCTGTTTGCCTGTTTTCTGACAAAAAAAAACCCCAAAACCCTCTGAAGGCTGAGTTTGATCATGAATCAGTGGTGGGACACTACGGTGGCAAATCAAGGGTCCAGTGACTGAGCAGGAAAATCCCCACGGCAACCAGTAGGGTTTTATGAATAGACAGCACTGTCAGGTAGCTGGGATGGAAAAACACATTCCTGCTATCAGCTCCAAAGGCTCAGCCTGGCAAAGAGTATGACTGCAGATTGTGAGTGTCTGTTTCCTTTTCTTTGTTTCCTTGTTGTCTTTTTTAAACAATCTGCCAATTCATCATTAAGAAATTAAATATTTTATAGCTGCTGTGATGCTGATGACAGGTGCCAGATTGATTGGTTCTGGCAGAGGGAATTTGCTGCTCATTTCTTCCTTTTGCAGCAAGAAGTTGTGTGCACAGGGGTAGAGAGAGGGAAGAGCTGAAGTATCCAAGCTGTCCAGATCTGACCCAATAAAGAGTTTAAAAATAGGTACAATCTGGAAACATATTGGTGCCAAGAACCACGACAACAAAAGCCCAGCTCGAGTGGCTGCATTTTCTAACCCTGCACACGGTGGGTGGAAGGGGAGGCTCCCTGGCACAGCTTGCAGGGATGTCAAGGTTGCCCTGACTTACAGGACCCCCAGGACAGCGCTGCTTCCAGCCAGCCACAGAGCCCCTGAAGGAGCAATCATGTCATTCGAGCCAGAGACCTTGAGCTGTGCTCTGGTCGCTGCCGCTGACTTCCCACACAGCCCTGGGTAACTCCTGGGCAAGAACACACCTCTCCTTCTGTGGCTGTTGCAGAGAGTTTCTGGTCAGGAATGAGCTTATCTGAACATCACCATCAGCTCACTCCGTGTGGCCCAGCTGGCCTCCCCTTCCCACACCCACCCTGCCTGCCCCTGAGCAGAGCTCACCCCGTGCCCTGGCAGGATTTGGGGATATGGGGAGCTCGTGCTCACCTTTGATCGCCTCCACCTCCTCCTTCCCCACAGCTTTTCCATGAGCCGAGCTCCCCTGGGGCAGCCTGGTCTGCGCAGCGCTCGGCTGAGGAGACAGACGAGCCATGTTCCCAGGGATGACACTAACAAGATTTAGTACGTGACTGAGGCTTGCAATCGGTGGTGATAACTAGAGAATTACCCTGATAAATATTTGATATGATTTGGAGAGTAATAATAGATTTTTCTTGCCCACGATTTCCATCAGGAGGAGGCAAGGGGAAAGAGCTGCTGAAAAGGGGAATGTAATTGTGGCATCCATCTTTCTGTCTGTGGCTACCTGTCCTTTGCAATAGATCAGTGGGGAATAGGGCAGGGGGGACGTGGAGGGGCAGGAGCTGGCAGGACATCCCTCAGCCCCACTGCATTCTAGATCTGCTGGCAGGCCTGAGGCTCTGAGAGGATTGAGTGTGTGATTCCGTGTGTGTGTGACAAACCAAACTGAAAAATTGAGGGGGGAAAAGAAGTAAGGCCAGAGAAAGAAAATAGGATGGAAAAATCCAGGGCAACAATGAAAAAAGGTCTGGGCTGGTGGTGGGAAAGCTGGGACGCAAAGGGAGCTGCCTCTGTGGTTTTGGATGTAAATGTAATGGCAGCACCCAACACCACCAAATCCCAATAGGATTCCCACCCCTCAGACCCAAGATATTTTGTTGGCATGTAGGTGAGAGCGGCAGATATCTCTGTTGAGGTCGGTGACACACAACAGGATCTCATGAGTGGGGAAGCAAATCTCCCCCTTCACCCTGGCATGGGGTGGTCCCAGAGACCCTACAACTTTTGTTGTCATTGCTGCCACCACAGCAGGATGGCAGCTCTGTCCTGGGGTCACAGCGCTCCAGCACACCCTCAGCAAAGGCCACCAACTGGCCCATAAAGGTTTGGTTTCCACCTTGCTGGATCCTCCGCAGAACCATGTTTAAGACCATAGGTAAGTTTTCATTTCTGAGGAATCATTTTTCCTCACATTGGCAACAGCATAACCCTGCCAGGGCTCTCCAGCTGAGAATCTGGGACACCCAGCACCCAGAGCTGCTTTCCTGGCTGTGCCACCCGCCTGCTGTGACACTCAAAGCAAGTCCCGTCATCCCTCCATGCCTTCATTCTCTTCCCAGAGCTTCCCCTGCTGATGCAGCTGTCTCCGTTGGAGCAGAGGTTTGACAGCGCAGTGGTGCCTGGATCTTCAGTTTCCACCAGGATATGAATCGAGGTGTCCTGATTTCCAGAGGGTCTGTCACTGGTGGAAGCAGCACAAACTATCTGCCTTTGAAACCGTGGGCCTCCTTTCACTTTGGTGCCCAATTTGAGGCCTCTGACAGTAAGTGTTCACCTCATTCTTTATTCCTGTCCTTATTTTGCACTCAAGTCATTACTCAGGCTGCATTCAGTGGCATCAGCTAAAGGAGATTTTCAGATAATGCAGGCAAAGCAAGTGAGAACAAAGATCACAGCAAGGAAAGTGGTTCTTTGGCATGTTCACATAACAGCTACTCCATCAGGTAGAACATGACAGTTATTGTAGGAATCTCTTCATAAACCCTAATACACACTCAATTATATACTCTTAAAATTCCCTTTTTGTTCTGTATCACTCATCTAGAGAGGTGTCAGAAGGAGAAAGGCAATAGTCCACAGAGACACCAATTCATTTCATCGACATGCTCGGGGATAGTTATTAATAGCAGAGCTGCTGGCTAATTGCACATGTCCCGTTACAGGAGATCAATCACACACAGAAGAGCTTGAAAACAACTTCGTGTCATTTCACACAGCACTGTTTAGTCAGGGCTGCACTCCTGTCCTCGCAGGACTTGTGTAACCTTTGTGAGGGTTTGGGTTTGCTCTGGTTGAACTGTCCTGGAGCTCTGCTTCCCTCCTCGAGGGCACAGCTCCACCTGCACAACCCAGGTTATCCTTTTGGGCTTCAGTGGTGGCACAATCTAAAGGGGCCAAGGCTTGTAATCTTGAAGGGCACAGCCTTCATGTCCTCCTTATTAAAAGACAATAGGAAGAATAATCCCAGGGACTTTTTACCTGCAGGAGGCCGTGGACAACGTGGTTGTTTCTTCTCCAGGCCAGCAGCAAAAGGAGAGGGAATGCTCAGCATGTAACAAACTAAACTCACCACTCTTAAATCACCCTGCTCTTATTTAGGACCACATAAAGTTCCCAGACAGGGATAGGGATCATATTGCATGAGGTGCTGCACACACATACAAATGATACAGATGAGACTTAGGCTCTTCTAAACATAGCTATTTATTTATTTGTTATTATTAATACCTAAATAATAATCCTGCAATAAAATCAGAGTGAGGAGCCCCATCAAAGACAAACTCCATTCCCACCTCTCATCTGTGGTGCCAAATTCCAGTCCAGTTTCCATCACTTCCAGCTCCCAGCAATCTTCAGGGGCTCTTGAAATGAACAACAACTTCCATCATCACATCGTAAAGGTTAATCTCCCCTTCAAGCAATCATCTTCCTAAGAATGACAAGTTTAATTTAAGGATACTTTCTAGACAATAAAGCTGCAGCTTACATGGCTGTGCTGAAGAGACAATCAGACAAACAAGGCACTGTCTCCAATGATGGATTCATTCAAACCTGGAGAGCTGGAGTTGGAAGAAAAATTCTATAAAGCCTCCTTGATTTTTTTGTTTTCTTGCTCATTAAGATGTCATGAGATGCTTTAATTAGATATCATTATTAACGAGAATGTAACACACAAATTAAACATACCCCATGCTTCATCTCATTTGGCCAGGAAGGTAATTTTACCCAAGTGGGTTCTCTAGATGCCAAATGAACCAAATGGTTCTTTGTCCATTCTCCTTGCCCTAGAACAGCTCTGGATCTGGGTCCCAATTCAGTTGTGCATCTGAGCATCTCTAAATCTGTGGGGTGGATACCAGTGTTTCACTGAGTTCACACAGACAGCAAAGACCTTAATGTCTCACCCTGAAACCAAGACATTCAAAAATCAGATGGAAAATACATCTGCTAAGACCCTGGGCTTATTTGTTATTATGGGTTTTGGGGGTTTTTTTTGTTTTGTTTTTTGTTCTGTTTTTCTCAGTCATACACCTGCAGCCTGTTTTTGCAATACTGGTACAGGGGGAAAGATAATTCTTATCCTGACACAGAGTGAGATGTAGATGGGTTCTGAAAAGCAAATATAATTTAGATTTTGCTTTCATATCAATGAAATATCATAGCAGGGTGTATTTTTGAGAGGGGTAGCACTGTGCATCACCTGCAAGTTCAGTTCTTCAGTTCAGACCTCTTTCCATGCTCCCCGGCGGTGATCTCATGCAGGGCACTTAGCAGCACGCAGTAAACCTGTCCCCTCTGCTCTACAGCCTTGGGTGCAGGTCAGGATGGACAATAAGATTGGGTGGCTTGGATGGAGAGGTCAGAAATGGATCCATCTCTTACACCTCCTGTGTGGGGGTAGGACTCTCTAAGCACCAGGGAGAGGAAAGTCAGACCTTTGGAGTGTGGCTACAAAATGAGTTAAGTAGTCTCACAGAGTATGGAGGAGTGATAAAATCATAGGATATCCTGAGCTGGAAGGAACCCACAGGATCACCCAGCCCAGCCCCTGTCCCTGCACAGACCCCCCAACAACCCCAGCCTGGGCACCCCTGGCAGCGCTGGCCAAAGGCTCCTGGAGCTCTGGCAGCCTCGGGGCCGTGCCCATTCCCTGGGGAGCCTGGGCAGTGCCAGCACCCTCTGGGGGAAGAACCTTTCCCTGCTCTGCAGCCTGAGCCTGCCCTGGCCCAGCTCCAGCCGTGCCCTGGCTGCTGTCCCTGTCCCAGAGCAGAGCTGGGACCTGCCCCTCGGGAGGAGCTGCAGATCCCCAGAAGTCTCCCCTCAGTTTTCTCCAGGCTGCACCACCCCAGTGCCCTCAGCCAGTCCTCTTATGGCCCCTCCAGACCCTCCCCATGTCCCTCTTTTGGACACTCTCTCACAGCTTTAGATCTTTTTTTATATTGTGGTGCCCAAAACAGCCCCCAGCACTCGAGGCGAGGCTGCCCCAGCCCAGAGCAGAGTGGGACAATCCTCTCCTTCAACCAGCTGGCGATGCTGGGCCTGATGCCCCCCAGGACAGGGGTGGTCCTTTGGGCTGCCAGGGCACTGCTGACTCATGTTTAGGCAGAATCAGAGAAGCGTCGAGGGCTGAGCACTGCTTCAAACACTACAGCCACTGGTGTAAAGCAGCTCCGGGCAGCTGAGGAGCTGCCCATAAACACGTCTGTGTCTGGGAGCCTTGTACGTCCTGCCACAGGAACAGACTCCTGCAAAGGCTGCCAGCTGCCCTCCTGCCCTGGCCTTTCTCTGCAGAGCCACTGCCATCTGTCCCAGCTTTGAAAAGGTCGTGGTGCCACAGCCCTCGAGTGCTGGGCATTCTCCTGCTCTGGAGGACACAAATACTAACACTCAGGGTTTCAGCACCCATCTGCCAACACAGAGACCCCGCAGGACAGGGAGGAGGGCTTCCTGCTCTGGTAGCTCCACACAGGCCGGGAGAGAAAGGCTGGAACTCTACAAAAGCGTCTGAAAGAGCACTTGGGCAGGAGCAGGGCTGTGTTCCCCACCCAGGCCTGCTCTAGGGAGAGCTGGGGCAAGGAGAAGGTCAGGGGCGGGAGTAGGTGACACAGAAGCCACCAGGCACATACCTGTGGCTGGGCTGGGACACCTCTGAGGGAGTGGGGGAGGGATGCTCCTGTCACACGGGAATTGGATTCATTGAATGTTGATTCAAGCAAAAAACTCCAGAGCACTTTATATGTTTGTAAACACTGCCTTTGGACCACTTCCACTGCCTGCGCCTAAGTTTCCTGCCCTGAAAAATACAGATTATGGTGGTTTTTAGGAGATATTGCAAGGGTGGATCCAGGAGAGTGTGCAAGACACTCTGTGGACACAGAATTGCCACCAGCTGGGACAAGTGGCCCAGCATGAGAACACAGCAGGGGAGTGAAGGTGCCCCTTGCTGCCCTCCCTGCCTGTCCCAGCCCCTCTGAAGCCGAGAGCCCAATCCCAGTCCTGCCCACCAGCCTCTCTACTGTCCTGTGCATGAAAATAACTTGGGTTACCGAAGCTGGGAGCTGCGGTCAGAGAACAGAACAATGACAATTAGGATTTAGCAGAGCTCCCAACGCACAGGGGAGCAGGTACACCAAAAGGACTGCAGGACAGCATGTTAAAGAGGCGGGGCAGACAGACAGACAGACCCACGTCCAAGGCGTGATTCAGTTCTTGAGTTACATTTTTTAGGAGGCAACAAGTCACTCACTGAGAGTCTTTAATCTCAGTTCCTTCCTTTTCCTTCCTCAGGGCCCACCAGGCTCCCCTGTGCCTGGCACCTGTAAATGTAATCATCCCAGCAGGGGGAAAATCTTTGCAAGAATTTCCCTTAAACAGCTTTCTCCCCAGGACACCAGCATCTACAGCATACGTGCTGCTGGCCCAAAGCTGAGAGGGAAAACCTGCAGGCTTCACCAAAGCTCCCTCCCAGCCCCATCCAGGGATGTATCATCTTGATTGCTCAAATCTGACTGTTTCCCAATCTTCTTCCATCTCACATTGACCTCCCAGCATGGCAGGAAGCAATAATCAAAGCTGTGACACGTGTGATAGCCCTGTGCCAGACGAGGCATTAGCAGTTCCTTTAGATTTAAGCCCAGTTCATACCCACCAGTAAATAGCCTTCCCAGCAAGCTCCTCAAATCCATAGTCAGTTCATCAGGAAGCACTTGTCCCAGTTTCACAAAAGGCCTGAAAATGAGGCAAATAGAAAGGCAAAGAAAAGAGCTTATTCGAGTTAAAATTACTTCAATACAGAAGCAACAGGCAGGAGGGGAAAACATGCACAGCACAAATGTTATCAGCACGCTGGGTTCCAAATGCCAGTTTACAACTTTAGGCAGCTTTAGACAGCAAAATACAGAGGGGATTGTCCTGTGTTGATGTAAAGTAGGGAGAAAGTGGCAGGAAATGCTAACAGGGAGCAGTAAAAGGGGATAGCACAGGATAGCAGGGAGATCACCAGGAGCCTGGACAGACAGTTTGTGTTCTCACACCCGCTAACTCCTCTCCTGACCTGCTTTTCTTGGTTTTCTCACCTGTTCTGGCTACATTAGACTTGAGATTTTCTTATGTGTGCTGCAATCATCACTTCAGTTTCCCACGCAGATGTTCTGAGTCTCTGTCAGGAGCCTGGAGGGATTCTCGGGAGCATCAGGAATGAAAAAGCTGTTCAGAGTACTGGGAAAAACTCAAGTAAAAGAGCCCTGCCTGGGATAACGGGAATGTCAAGGACATTCTGGCTAGCAAAGGTGGTCCTTGTCATTGCAGGTGTGAAAGGAAAAGCTCAGACCTCAAAACCTTCTTTTCTGTGGCTGTATCCTCCACCAGCAAGGCAAGGAACCTCTTCCCCTGACGTGTTCTCACTGTGTTCATGCCACAGCTGCTTCAGGAGCTGTATCCCAACAGCTTATGGAACCATTTTACCTCTCGGGAACTTCTCCCATGTCCACCTGTCTTTAACCAAATTAAACATGCTGTTCCTGACTCTTCTGACCTCCTGCAAGTGCTCTGTTTTCCATCTTCCAGCCCTCCTCTGCATTCAAGCAAGGTTAAGCTTATCCAGCCTGACCTTAAGAAGCCAGACATGGTCAGTAACTCCATTTTTTGCCTAAATTTGCTGAAATATCCCTCCTGATACATCCAAGGATAGCATTTGCCTTTCTTTGCCTGACATCTCAGGTTGAAGTCACTCAGGCCACGCGGTCCTTGACCATTTGCTGCTTATCATCTCTGCAGCTCATTATATCTCAGACTATCAGAAGTCCTCACATTCCTGACCTGTCATCTCAAACTTTCTGTTTGCCCTCTCATTTCAATTATTCTGTTTCTCAAGGTCACTTAGTTCTTTCAGACTTGTACTCTCATTCTCCTCTGCGTTGTCAAAACTTCCAGCTCTGTGTCCTGGGTGATTTTAGCCTCAGGATCTTGCTTTCATTGCCAAGATCATCCACAAGAAGAAAAGATCAGTTCCCAAACTGTTCTGTGAGAAAGTCTTTTGGTAAATTCCCTCCAGAGGGTTGCACCTCACCTTACAGTTTACTAATCCTCCTTTCCTTCAGCTTCACTAATAATTCCCCGCATGGCACCTATCAGATACCTGACTGAAGCCTAGATAAAGGAGATCAGCAGCGTTTTCTTTGTCTAGAAAATCAGGTATCTTATCAAAACAAAGCTATCATGTTCGTCTGACACAATCTACATTTCGTAAACCCATGTTGCATCTTATCTCATTTCCCCTTTATCTCTGCGTATTTAATTGTTCTTCCCTTCGAAATTCACTTTGAAATCTCCAGTCAAGGTTAGACTAAGAGGCTTGGAGTTAACTGGGTAACTTTTTCCCTGCACATTGCTACTTCTACTGTTCCCTGATCACGCGGCATTTGGAGACAAGACGTTACTAATGATCTTTTCTGCTGGACCTGCACTTTAATATGATTCTTTCTGACTTCAGCTGAGGTGCAGCCCAGCGTCAGGGTGTAACACAAAGGAATGCCTACATAATCCCAGGGGTCTGCAGAAGCACTGTGGGACTCTGAGAAGAGCACTGAGCTCTTCTGGGATTCACTGTAAAAGTGAATGGGAAGGAGGCTGGCTCTGTGCAAGCAGGGAGCAGAGGGGATTAACAAGATGAGCCTGGGCTGGTTTGTTTGTGAGCAGCTTTAAAAATGTGAAACTTACAGTGATGGTTGTCAAAGTGCTGCTTGCAAAGTTCCCCACAGTCACAAGCGACTGCCAGAGCTTTAATGTTAATTGGACAGATTGTCTCTGGTTTT
The DNA here is from genome assembly GCA_013397315.1 of Donacobius atricapilla. Taxonomy (NCBI): domain Eukaryota; kingdom Metazoa; phylum Chordata; class Aves; order Passeriformes; family Mimidae; genus Donacobius; species Donacobius atricapilla. The sequence continues at coordinate 67,361 of WBMY01018023.1, read as the reverse complement.
GAAGGGAAAGCTGTGATTAATGAAACAACTGTTAACGAGGCTGGAGCAAAGCAGACCCTTCACCTTCCTTCTTTTGAGAGGAGGTAAACAGCAACTGGCTTTGGCTGCCCTTAAGAAGCAGATGACTGAGAGCCCTCCTTACAAGCACTGCCAAAACCAAGCTGCAGAGATGGATTCAAGGAACGTAGAGGCATTAAATGCTTCGTACCTCCAGGAGGAGGCCAGAAATCCACAGCCTCTTCTGTGCTTTAATTCCTGGGCAAGTTTTCCTCAGTTTAGACATTCAGAACTGACTAGAAAGCAAGATCTTGGACCTTAGGTGGCTTTGGGCCCACACAGGTTCTCCATGGTCTTTTGCAATCTGTGACTTTGCAGTGATCTAATATGGGGATATTTTGCTCTCCTAATTCAGAAGTGGTTTTAATGTTAATACTGGCTACTGAGTTCCATATTTACACTCACAGAATTTGCCAAAGGAATAGGTATAGATTCTCCTTGGATCTAAAACCTAATGGAATAAGTGGTTGTTTTTTTTGTTGTTGTTTTTTTTTTTTTTTTAAGTCTTCCTTTATCACTGCTTTTCCCTATCCATGGACACTTAATCTCTGCCTTCACACCCTCTGCTTCTACCACCATGCCTGAATTTCAGATCTGCTTCCTAAGGGTTCCTGCAGATGTCTATCAGAACATAGAGCTTGAACTAGACAGGACCTTCACCCTCTGTTACAATCCTCTCCCTCGCCTCTCCAGGAACACAGTGCCTTAACACACACAGGCTAAAATATTCCCTATTGTTTTCAGAGTGAAAGCACATGACTGTGTTCAGGAGTACCCAGCTCTCCTTTGACTTTTTTCCTTCCCTTTGTCTTCTGCTGAAGGCAAAGACTGGAACATTTGGTGCCTGAGCCCTTACAGAGTCTTCCTACTTCCCCAGTGAATTCACTGGGGCATCTCCATGGAGCCATCCAGCCCCATTATTAATGCTTGGATCTTAATCTTCCTCTCCCTGTAGCCAGCAGCACACCAGCCTGAACTGAAGGGGACACAGATCAGGCCTCCAAAGTCTGCCTTGAGCAGTGAACTGAGAGCTCTCCCCCCTCTCACAATGTGCCCACACTCCGAGGTCTCCGGTCATTACTCTCCTTGCTGCCTCATTACCAGAATGTGCCATTAAAGTTTTGCTCACTTGAAAATGATCTCTTATTATCTCTCCATGGAAATTGCCCCGGCAACAAGCTTCCTTCAATATCTATCAAGCCAAAGAAAGCCATTAGAGGAATTACAGAGAGCTGCATGGATGCTCCCGCCCCGTCCCTGGCAGGTGGGATCCCCCGGCTCTCCGGGGCTCTGGCTCCATCATGAGGCCACTGCAAGAGCAGCCAAGTGTCCTTCTCGAGGTCCCTGTGAGGTTGGGGTGCAGGAGACCTGGAGCCCAAACGTGGCACCCTTTGAGGCTCCCCCCAAAAGGGAGACCTGCTGCCCTGTGCCAGCACCACGAGTGGCAGCAGCTAAAGGAGAGGGGAACGGCACAAACTGTCCATACAGAGGCGCGTAAACGTTCCCAAATAATCCTTCCTGGTTGTTTTCTTTTGGAGTGCCTCTCATAAAGAGCCCAGAAGGTCTCCTCTCTTCACTCTGGATGTCCACAGTGTTGTTTGTCTGGCTCCATTGCACCAGGCTGCCTTTTCCAGGCCATGGATGTACGAGGAATCTCAAGGGCATGATTCATTGCACCTGCTTTGGACACCAGCACAGGATAGATTGCACCCCAGAGGTATCAGTTTCTCTCCCCTGCCAGCAGAAGAAAAGCAAATAACTCACTGCTGAGGGGATCTGTGTTGCCTGATGAAGCAGATTCTCAGTGTCATTTCTGGCTGGAGGCGCTGAAGTATTTGGATTGGGGACCTTGGGGGGG